>JAGFMF010011617.1:3683358-3700125 GCA_019455555.1 Galemys pyrenaicus | reverse complement strand
CCGTTGATCTGCCTGTTCTGCTCCCTGCTCTCTGTGGTGAATCCTCTCACCCCTCCACACCTCTGGCCTGTACCCCAGTGCTTGTATGCATAAATAAATTAAATCTTTAAAAAAAATAATAATAATAATGGGAAGTGCCTCAAAAAATTAAAAATCAAACTACAATTCTAACTGTATGGCAAAAGATTTTACCTTGACTTATAGAGACGATCAGTTTGCAACATGCAAATATCAAACCATCATGTTGTAAACCTAAAACTAATAATGTCATATGTCAGTTACTCCTCAATTAAAAAAATAAAAGACCAAAATTTCCAAGCTAATGGAAGATCTCAAGTCACATTTAAGAATCTCTACAAATTCCACTGAAGATACAAAGAAAATCATCAGACACATCATAGTAGAAGTGCTAAAACCAAGAACAAAATACAAAGAATATAGAAAGAAAATGAAACTCAAGTTTTCACTTCAAAGTTATCACATAAGAAGGCTAACTGGTCTTGTCTCCCAACTCCCAACCTTTATTCTTCCTCTTTTCCAGATGATTTTCTATACTGCAGTTAGGTTAATTTCTCTGAAATTCATGTATCTAAATTGAAGTATTTTATTTTTCTAAAATCTTTCTTCTACATGAATGACTCATTTTTCCTGAGAATAAAATTCAAACTCCTTATCATGGTTGAAGTGGCTCTCTCAAATAAGGTGTCTTTCTGCTTTTTCCAAATTCCCTTCTTACCATTCTCTCTCTAAATTCTACACTCTGGCCATATTCCTCAGCCTTTAATTCCTTTAAATTGCTTTCCTTTCACCCACTCCTGGGTCTTTACACATGCTGTTTCTATTTTTTTTAAAGACTACCCCCTCATCTTGTATTTTTTTTTTCCCCATCAGATTATACTTTCTGTCAGATTACAGTTTAAAGATCATTTCCTCTGGGAAAATTTCCAATTTCCTAGACAGTAACTTACCCTCTCAATTGTCCATTACATCTTGAAATTAATTCCCTTATCAAAGTGCCTATCACACTTTATGATGATTATTTATGGCTAATTTGTTTATCTGCCTTTGACTACAGTAAATTCTCAGAGAGGAAGCTGTGCATATCTTGTTCACAGTTGTCTCCCTAGTCCTCAGTCTCACTCAAAATAGGCAATATTTTTAAAATTACCCTCATAACTGTCTTCAAGACAATTTACCACACCTCTCCTATAGATCTAGCTATTTTTTTCTTTTTCTTCTAGAAGCTTCATAAATATGAATTGGATGTACTTTAATTTTGAGGGATCCTTATAACATTTCAAGATTTCACTACAAAAAAAATTATAAGTGAAAATAGTATGTATAGCCATACCATATGCCCCTCCTGTTACCCCAATGCAACAGAGATTAAAGGGCTCTCTTATATGCAGAAAAGTGTGATTCTATTACTTGCATCCTCAAATGACACTCTGGCTTTTCAGTCACTACAGGATCTGGTTCAAAAATGGCCTTCCTTGTTTTTTGTAGCCATTTATGGCTCCTTTCCAGTTTTTATCACAGACTTTGTTTTTCTCTGCTTCCTTCTTTGCTTCTTCCTCTCAGCTCAGACAGCTTCCTCTGTCATGTTCTATAAAACTGCCACTGTTGATGAGTCTTTTTTTCAGCCATCCGAATTGGTTGGCTCTGTCTCATTACCTTTTGCATTCTGGTTCAAAGTGTAGTGGTAAATGATTTTTTTCTTCACCTGTTTTTTTTTTTTTTCTCTTCCCTTGTATATGCTTCTTAATTAACTGAATTAACTCTTCAGACATAAGACAAAACTGAATGTCATCACTTTGCCATCATAAAATTTTGTCTATTCTCTGTTGCATCACCTGTGCCAAGAACAATATCTGGAACCTGATAATTACTTGGTACATATTTGTTGAATAGTTAAATACATTGGCATGTACTCCATGACAGGCTGCTGGGCTTAGATTACTTTTGCCTTTCATATGCCACAGATAAATATTTAAGACATCATTGAGTACCTAGAAGTTGATGACACTAAATAAAGCTTAATGTATTCATTGTGATTGGATTCAATTATAGGTGCTCTTTTTTAGCAGATTCTTTCTGTTGTCAGAAATATAAGAAGGATTTTTGTTTTCATTCAAATGAAGAGAATTTACTTCCCTTGGATATTAGGCCTAGTCTTTGGTCTATAATCTAGCCTTTCATTCGTGCAACAAATAAGAGTTACTTCATTAAATGTAAACAGCATTTAAATGTGAAAAACAGTGATAAATTCACCCTGCAAATTAAATTGCTGGTATTTCTAAACATAGGTAGCCAGTATAAGGCAAGAAGGGTCTATGGTTAGGGAAAAAGAAGCTAAGAGGATGTAGAGAACCATTCTGGGTACTGCCATTTAAAATTTATGATTTGGAGTAGGTGGAGAGTTAGTGAGTGTTGGGTTGGCAAAGGGGGATAGGGGGCGCAGAGTTGTTGACAGGATGAAAAGGAGTGGTAGCTGGGGGATTCAGGAAACCAGGGTGAGGCTATTATCGATGAACTAAGTTAGCAAGTAGGTAAAGAAATAAGGAAAGAGCATCAGGATCTTGGGAGAGAGTGATGAAAGAACCATGGAGAAGTGTGGTGAAAGGAAAAACTGAAAGAAGACAATAGCAAGGAGCAGGGCTTACTTAGATGGTGAACTCCAGAGATGGTCCCTGAGCGCTAACGCTAAAGGTAGAAAGACAGCAAAGAAGTCAGGCCTTTGAGGAGCAAGAGAAACGCTCAAAAGTAGAAATGAACCCAGGGACCCTGTCCTCAACCGGCAGAAACAAAGAGGGATTCCTAAGCCAGAGGCTGCAGTAAACACAGTATTGATTGGTGTGAGGATAGAAGCCCGAAGTGTTCAAAGGAGACTTTACCTGAAAGAGGGTGATGCAGCCTGGGTTTGGGGAGGTTTTCTTAGCGAGCCCTGGAATTTAGAACCGGGCTATAAAAAATACATTTCAGATGGTCGAGGCAGTTCAGTGTGCCTGGTAGAGTTAGGTCAGGTTTGGTGGAGGAAGGAGGTGACAATTAGAAGTAAGTGCGGGCCGGGAGTAAATTTCAACCGGTTTGGGGTGATTTCAGTGAAAGCTGGAATCAAGACCTGGTGAAGAGTGTGTGCGGGTGAATTTCAGCCCGGGAGGGCAAGAATTTATGTCGGTGTTGAGGTGTATTTCAGGCCTGTGAATTTCCTTCTGGACCGCGGTGCATTTCAGGTCTTGGGGGAGGTGGATTACCGCCGCGGCCGTGGGGATCCCATTTAAGATGGGGTGCACTTCGGGCCGCCGGGGCCAGCGAATCCCGGAGCGAGGCTCTGCGGAGGTCCGAGCGGCCAGGGCGAAAGCCTGCTTTCTGGGCTGAGCAGGACCGAAGGCTCGGGACCGAGGTCTGGACGAGCCACACTCCGCTCCCCCCCCTCCCGCTCCCGGGGGAACCTGTTGCTGGAGGAATGGGCGGGCGGAGGCAACGACCAGGGCGGACCCTCCCTCGCCTCCACCCGGGCCTCCCCACAGCCCTTTCACCATAGAGAGCTACGCGGCTCGGCTCCTCCCTTCGCTCCTTTATTATTTTTTTTTTTTTAAAAACACCTCCTCCCAAGCCAACGGCAGCTCGTGCCGCTTCCGGGAGCGGAGGCGCGGCCGGGCCGGGAGGGGGAGGCGGAGGAGGAGGCCAACATGGCGGCGCGCAGGGCTGGGCCGGGCCGCCGCCGCGCCTGAGCACCCCACCGCCCTCGCTCGGCTCGCGGCGCCCACGCCCGCACCCAACCTGGCCCGGCGGCTGCGGAGCGCGCAGGCCAGGAGCGCAGGGACTCGCCCGGGCGCGGGGACGGCGCGGAGACAGCGCCGCGAGGCCAGAGACCCGCGGCTTAGCTGCCCGCCGGCCGGCGCGGCTAGGAGGCCCGAGTCATGGAATCCGAGGAGGAGCAGCACATGACCACGCTGCTGTGCATGGGCTTCTCGGACCCGGCCACCATCCGCAAGGCCCTGCGCCTGGCCAAGAACGACATCAACGAGGCCGTGGCGTTGCTCACCAACGAGCGGCCGGGCCTGGACTACGGCGGCTACGAGCCTATGGACAGCGGTGGTGGCCCCAGCCCGGGGCCCGGTGGGGGCTCGCGGGGTGACGGCGGGGGCGACGGCGGCAGCGGCCCCTCCCGAGGTGGGAGCACTGGGGGCGGGGGTGGCTTCGACCCCCCGCCCGCTTACCACGAGGTGGTGGACGCAGAGGTGAGGAGGGGCAGCGAGTGGCCCCGCGGGAGAAGCGGGAGAGCTGGAGTTCCTTGGGGAGGGGACACACCCCACTGGCTTGGAGGGCGGAGGGAGTGCCGGGCGAGGGTTCTAATGGGGCGGGGGAGGCACGGAGAGAGAACCGGAATGGAGCCCGAAGCTCACCCTGGTCACCGAACTGGGGTCAAGTGGGAGGAGAGACACCCCCCACCCCCGCAGGGCTGAGTGGGGGTCAGGGATATGAGGAGAGTTGCGTGGCAGGGTGGGGAGGGGTCTCTGAGGCTGCAAGCAGACGAGGGTCCTGGGTGACCATGGTCGGTGGAGGGGTAGGGAAGCCCACCCGAATTGAGGGAGACCCACACACTAGTCTGGAGAGTGCAATGGGAGGAAGACGTGTGTAGGGGGCTCAGAAATGGGGCATTAGTGTCTAGGTTAGGATCTAGGATTCCTAGCACCGGGTTCCCTTGAATGAGTGGAGGAGGCACCACGTTTGAAGTCAGAGGAAAAGTGGGATGGGCCGGCCAGAGTAGTGGCCTTTGCTAGGGTCATGGGAGAGAACTATTAGGGTTAGGAATGGGGTTTGGGTTTTATCCAAGGACCTGCGAGTAGATTATACTGGGCCTAGAATGAAGAGGCCCTGGGCAGGGGCCCAGAATGACAAGGATTGACAGTGGAGGAGGGGGTTCAGCCGCGGTAAGGCCTGAGACCAGTTTTAATAAAGCCAGGTATTAATGCGGTGGGGATTGGACTGACAGAGGTCGAAGCAGGAATTTCAGCTAAGGAGGGACTAGGCAATGAATGAGTGGTGCAAACACCAAGTCTGGGTAACAGGAGTACTGAATATGGGCCACCTCAGAAATGAGGGGCACTAGCCTGGGGGAAGGGATTGTAGTTTGACTGAGGGGGCTGGGCAGAGAGACGGTGGAATGGGTGGGAAATAAATGGGAGTGGCCTGGTGAGTAAGGTCCTCTAGGCCAGTGATTTTGATCAGCAATACCTAGATACCCTTTAGTCTGGGTAGGGACAAGTAGACCTTTCTAGTTTGGGGACATGGGAGAGAAAATGGACTTTAACTGTAGTTTTTTTAAAAAAATCAACCAGAAGCAACAGTGCTGGTGAATAATTTCTCTGCAGGGAAAAAAAATGACAGCTCAAAGCAGGAATTTTGGTCAAGATCTTTGGATAGTGTATTGCAAGGGTCCCACAGAGCAGCTAGGCCTGATCACAGAAGACAGATCTCAGTGGGCTTGGGTTTTTAAATAGAGAAAATAATTTGGGTCATTTCTGATGAAGCTTAGACTTCTGAAACAGTTTTTCCTAAGTAATGTTATTTTTTAAAATGTTTTTGCAGTAGTTATTTGGGCTGAAATAGCTTGGGCAAAGAAGGTAGTACTTTAAAAAAAATAAAGGGTTTCTTTACAAGATGCTTTTGGTTTCCAGATCCTCACACAGTTACCCGGTAACTCAGATGCATCCGTTAATGTTAGGGATGTAAAATTCCTTGTTTGAGAATTTTATAAATTTCCATATAATTTAGTAACTTAAATCACTTTAAGAAATGAACTTCTCTGCAATTCCTCATTACTCTTCTTATTCATTCCAGTTTTGACCCAGTTTTGAAATCCAGAAGGTTTTTCTGAAGGTTTAGTGTGATTCTACTAAGCTCACTGCATCTTCGTTTTCTGACAAATTTTGTTCTTTTTTTGTTGTTGTTTTCTTTGCCACACCTGTTAATTTCCTGTGATTAATGCTTGGTGATACTTTAATGATGGCCTGTACATTCACATGCAAAGCATTCGAACTGGTTTCTTTTCTCATGAATAACAGGCTGAGGTGTTTGCTTTCAGGTAAAATACAGAAAATCCACATATCTTTTTGAAGAATTGTGTCAAGTTTCCATTTCCTTTTGCCCTGTGGATTAGACCTGGCCAGGCCACCTCATTCACTTTTGAAAGTTTAAGAGGAACTGGTGGGCCTGGCTGCTTTATGAAACTGATTGGCAGAAATGCTTACTTACCGGTTTCTGCCACACAGAAGCCTGGTGAGAACATTTAAGCAGCTTTTTGTCTGTAGTTTTGCAAATCTTTCTTGCCACCTATGCATCTCATTGATCATCTTTGCGGTAGACAGTGGAAAACGGATTTTTCATCGTGGCAAACAGTGAAAGGTACTAATTGTTGTTGGGCATCCAGTGTGTCAAGCACTGTAATAGGTGCTTTATACATTTCAGTCCTCAGTGAGGTTGTTAGTAACATCAGCATTTTAGCGATACAGTGCATTAGAGTCTGAATTTGAACCCAGGTCTCTGTATTTGGAAACAGTGCATTTTATTCTCAACTCATGGTTTTAGGACTGAGTCACTTCAGGATAAGAAGAGAAAGTAAAGTAGGAAAAAAACAAATTTTGAGGCTACTGTACAAATCTAGAATGATGTGGCACAGAATCAGGCATTAAGGATTATTCTAAGAACAGAATAATAGGTAGAATAAAAGGAAAAATTGTAGATTTTTCAAAGCAGAAGAATTTAGAAATTGATAATTACTACAGGTCCCATATTTTATATATGCACAGCCTTGCAGTCTCCAAAAGGGAAGTGTCATGTCCCTAAAGAGCCAGTTAATGGAAAAAATGGGACTAGAACTCAGGCTTGCTTTCTCATTACAAGACCTGTGCTCTTTCTACCAGCTGCACACCTTTCAAAGGAAAAAGCCTGCAGTAATGGTTTCCAGGGTACCAAGGAAAGGGAAGTGTAGCCAACTGGGTGAAGATCGTTAGCTTAGCTCTTGTAAAATTTTTCCATTTTAATTTTTAAAAAACAAGTACCTTACTTTAAACTTTATAAAGTTCTAGTTGCTGCTTAAGAAATTTCACTTTCAGTGTTCTTTTTAAAATATGTGGAAAGATACAAGTGAAAATCATAGTGTCAAAAAAGAAAGTGATTGTTTATGTTCTAGTTTGGGGACAGGAATGAGCCTTTCATTCTGTAAACATTAAATGCCTGCTATGTCCCAGGGCTAGAAGTAGAGTGGTTAACAGAACATAGAGGTTACATGCTAGTGGATCTTAGTGCTACGCCTCTCATTTTACAAGCGAATTCCCAAGGTCATGTAACTAGTTAGGTAAGTTGATTTAGTAATTTGGGCCCATGCATTAATTAGGGCGTGGCTTAAAAATTAAAATTTGGCAAATAAAAGCAGGTAACTTCTGGTTTGTAGTAGCAAGGCGAATACAGATTAAAAAAAAGAGCCAGGTGTCTAAGCAGAGGACATAAACCTGCCCAGAAAGCCACCTTTTTAATATACTCTTAAGTAAAGTTACTTGCTTTACAGAAGGTTGGGTTTTGTGTTTAGTTATTGCAAATATTGTTGGATATAGGCATAGTTGAATGTATCTGAAAGGGACTTTGAGAAAGCTCTCCAGTTCTGATTTTGAGTAACATTACTTTAAAACCTTTCCATGGCAAAACCTTTCCATGGCAGATAAGCGTCTGTTCTATTATTAAATAGAGTGAGATCTCACAACTGCTGTAAATAACTTATCCAGATGTTTAACACTCTCACTGTCAAGAGTTCTTCAGTATTATATTTACTCTAAATCCCTCTGGCTACTAGTCTGGCCACAAAACTGGGAGAATTTGTCCAGAGGGTCAGGATAATCAGGGACTGTTTGCCAAGGGCATCGTCTAAAACTTGGTAATTGTGAAATGTACCTTATTTACTATTCAGTCTCTTTATTTTGTCTTTTTAAAAATTAAGTAACTTATGCGCAGAAGAACTGGGGTGTAGGCCAAAAGTGTGGGGGGGGGGGGTTGTAAAAGAATTCACCAGAGAGCAGAACAGGCGGATCTTCTGAGACACACTGCTAAGGGGTGCAGCAGGCAGAGAAGAGGTCTGCTGTGCCCTGTGTGGGCTAGCCTGAGATTAAACTGAAGCCTTTTGAGTGATAGTGCGGAGACTTAACCCCTCTGCCACCAGAGAAGCCCCTTCTTATTTTGTCTTTAAAAAATACTAAATAGACATTTTTATTTTGGGGGAGGGGCAGGGAGATTTCAATTTACGGCTAGAAATTCTTACTCTGTCTAGTTCTGTGTTAATTAATATTCCTAGAAGTGACATTTAATATTATGATCTAACAAATATTGTAAGCTCCTTGTTTTGTTCCTCTGTTAATGTGGATTTTCTTTTTGGGGGTGTTTTGTCATCTCCAAGCTTTGTTTGCAAGATTCCACTGCCTTTTGTTTTTTCAAAGCCCCCACGCTGGTCCTGATACATCTAAATCACATAAAAATAAAAATTAATTTGTACATCTTTAATTTACCTCTTTTCTTCCTCTTCTCCCCCTCTGGTAGTCAGTGGTAGTTACAAATGAATTAAAACTATAATATCAATACTTATATTAAGATTTATATTAAAATTCATGTCCTTCCCCCCTAGTATACTTGAGTGCGGAATAAATAGTAAGTAAATTTTAGTTATTGGTGATTTGAATACATGACCTGTAGTTTATAATTTGTTGTGATTGGTAAATTAAAAAAAATCAATTTAAAGGTTTTAGAGTAAACAATAATACCTGAAATTAGTAATCAGTGGCAGCTTTAATACAGAATAATGTTGTTAACTTAAAATTTGAAACCAGTTAGAATATTAGAAAAGTAAACATTGTGATGTTTTAACAGATTGAGAAAAGCATCTCAACTCTTATACAAACTAAATAGCAAACATCAACACACTACATATTTTCATGCTTACTGCTCAAAACATTTTATTTGAATTTGAGTGTGAAGATAAAAACTTTGCTTTCAGTAAAAAGGTTGCAATTTTTTTAAAATAAATTTTTTTTCTTTTTCGTAGAACTGGGGTATAGGCCAGAGTTGCAGGGGATGAGAAGATTTGCCAGAGACAGAGAGGGAGCAGAACAGGCCGATCTACTGAAATATACTGCTAAGGGGAGCAGCGGGTGAGACTTGAGAGGTCTGCTGTGCCATGTGGGTTAGCATCAAAACTTAAATTCTAGGTCACCAGGGAGGCTTAGCTTTTGTGTTTAGAAAGATTCAGCTAAATAATACTTTTATGTCTGGATTCACTGTTACAGGAAAATTTTCAGATAAACATCACTCCCATATATTTAATACAGCACACATACATTTTACTCACTGGTGCTTTAACTTCTTTTTAAACAGAGTTCAAATAAATTTCAATATTAGGTTTAATCAGATTAGAAGTAGCCCATTAGAAGGATGTTGTCGTGGTCCAAACACTGTCACGAACTGCTAGAGGTGACTGGTAAGTAAAGAGGGGACCAGGAAACTTAAAAGCAATCCCAGTTCAGCTGTCCAGCCAGTTCCTGTAGGTAATATGAAAGAGCTTTCTGTGCCTCATCACCTTGAGAGGGAAACTGCTTTCAGTGACAACACAGAGAAGAAACGTTTCACTATGTGCTGTTTAAGGAAGGTGAGGACCGTTTAATACATTTTAGCAAGATTTTAGTTTTAAAAAATGACAAAGAAAGTGAAGCATATAAAGCAAGGACCTAGAAAATTCAGCTATGAGGGACATTCCAGTCTGAGGATACTAGATTACAGAGATACTGCTAAGAAATGATGATCATTTTCAAAAAAGTGACTTCTCTCACCTTCCTTCTAGTGAGTTCTAGTTTCTTTTTTAAATTTTCATTTTCTCATTATGGGAATTTTTGTTGTTCAGTACTGAGACATTTTTCAAGCACAATTGAATAATGAAAATTTTTTATTTACATTCACTCACTTTGTTGAACTCCTACATAGATGACATTGTTGATAATCTCTATGGTTAAGTTTTTGGCACAGTATTTTATAACCATTTTGTTTTTATGATATATTTATGAACTCACTTCTCTATCCAGTAGTTAGAAACCTGGTTTCCACCATTGGTGGCTTACATTCTCTGCCTGTGCGGTGGTGGTGGGTGTGGTGGGGAAAGCAGGTATACGAGAAGTGGAATCTACTTGTTTGAAAGATTAACATTAAACTAGTTATGAGGAGGCTTCCCTGGTGGCGCAGTGGGTTAAGATACACACTATGAAGCAGGCTACAGCCACTACAGCACAAGTTCAATCCTTGACCCCAGCCAGGGAGGGGACCCACATGGCACAGCAGACCTCTCCTGCCTCGCCTGCTGCTCTCCTCAGCAGTGTTTTTCAGTCAGTCTGCCTGTTCTGCTCCCCACTTTGTCCCTGGTGGGTCCTCTCACCTACCTGGACTCTGGCCTGTACCCCAGCTCTTGTATGCATAAATAAATAAATCTTTTTTAAAAAAGAACTAGTTATGAGGACATCTAACTGTAGATTTGGTTTATTTTTATCTGTTTTGAAGAAAATAGCTAAAGTCAAAATTTCATTGTAATAATCTTTCCAGAAGTTGAAATGTTTCACCCATGATGCAAAAGTTCACTGGGATCTTTTCCTAGGGCTTCACTGAAGATTTGATTTTCCTCTTAGAGAAATAACAGCTTAGGTACCTACAGATGTCTTTATATTTCTAAAGATGTTAGAAATTCTAAAGGAATGCACACAGTTTGCATTCCTGTACTATCTTAGTCAGTTATTTGTTTCATGAAATTCTGTTGATATGTTTTCAGTTAAGCTTAAGAGTTTTTATATTAGGATATTTTATTTCAAAGACTTAGCAAATAAATTTGATGCATTCTTTTTTAGTGGGTTTGAAATTGTTTCAGAAATGAAATTATTTTTCAGAAAGACTTGTTGGTCAGACATTCTGTTTCCAAGCCTTTTCAATTTCTGCTTTGTGCTTTTGAAACCTTCCTTTTGTTAAACATGTTAACATTGTTTTGTTTTGTTTTTATTTTTCCCCCCATCTTTTCATTTCTCACTTCTGTTTTGGTCGTTTTGGTTGAAATTCAATTGTTTTCTGAAACCTGTTTTTGGATAACTACAGTGAAACATTTTGGTAGCAATTTAAAATATAGTTCGGATCCTAGGAAATATGAAGGTATTTCATAATACAAATGACAACACCATCTCCCAGTTGTTTAATTTATTCTTGATTTCTTACTCTCCCCTCTTAGTGAATAGCCTATTAATTCTTACCCTAAATATCTCTCCTGCACTGTCTGTTTATTCTCACTTTGATCTCCTAGGTTTGTTTATGTCCTTTTCTTACTGTTTCTCTTACCCCAGCCTGGTCTTTCTAAAATGGGAATTACAATCATGGGATAGCTTTGTTAAAAAAGGTTTGGTGCGTTCATTTCCTAAAATCTACACTTATCTGTCGGTCTCCACACTAATCTAGCTGGTCTAATCTCCTGCCTCCAGTTTCATGTTTTCTCTTGTATTTAGGGGTCATCTCTTTCCTTCTCTCACCCCTAAACTCTAATATCCTTCTGCTTCACTCACACCCATTCTTAAACTTCAGCTCAAATGCATTTCTCTTTAAGGTATACTTTTCTTGTATTACCAAATTCTATTTTGCACATTCACTAAGTTAAGCAATAATTGCATTTTAATTAAAAGGAAATTTGTTTACCTTTATGTATCTGTTTCCTTTAGTCTTGAAGCATGAGGCTACTTTAGTTGTATTTATATTTTACTTAATATCTTTGGTTTTCTATCACCATTTCATAAAGAAATTACGAAAATGAATGGGTAGGAAGAAATTCTCAAATAGTCATAGTATTCAGAGTCAAATAGTATTGAAAGTTATTGAGCAAAGGGGTTAGAAGACTGCTCGGGTTGATTTTGCTTGCTAACTCCATTACTGGGCAAGTCAATTTACCTCTCTGAGTCTTGTTTTCTCCATCTGTAAAATGGGGATCTTAGACTAAATGTGTGGTTAATATTTTTTCATTTGTTGACATGTAAATAAATATGCACACATAATTTTTAAAATAAGCTGGTGCTAAAATAGTAATACTGTTATTTTGGGGTAATAAGACTATTGGTAAATCTCCTAGTTTTTTTCTAGGTTAAAAAATTTACTCAAAAAAGATTTTTAATGAAATTTTAAAAATATGTGAACATTAAAATGAAGACAGACCAAACTGTGATGTTCATTAAAATGAAAGCAGTTATTAAAAGACAAATGTATGTCATGATTCTTTGGAAAGTTTTGCATAGATGCCATTATTTTAAAATTTTACTCCTGAGGAAACTTAAATACAAACAAGATTTAATTTTTTAATCTTCTATATTGGAAAAGTATATCACTTCTTAGCATATATACTGAAAATAACTTTTTAAATCTAGAATTTGTATTTGATTATCTGGTTATTAGCTAATTACTAATTTTTCTGGTGGTAGGAAGACTGATGTAGAAGATGTTATTCATCAGGACTTTTCAAATTTGAGTCATTAAAACATTAAAGTTTTAGCTTTAATGAAGCTTCTGTTTGTTTAGTTCTTTTTTCTGCCCTTTTCTATAAGCTCACCCTCACCCCCTCCAGCCCTTTCTTCATGTTAATAGTTTGAAGGCTATGGTTACTCCTAATATGATGCTTGGAAGCTTGTAAACACCCTCAAAGATCCATGACTACTTTGAAAATGGCTGTCTTTACACATTTTTGTTTTGCCAAAAGTATGGAATAGAGATGTACATCTGAGCAAAAAAGTCTTCCCTTGTCACTTGTTTCCTGTGACCTTTAGCTGTTGGTGGCTTCCAGTTGTTGAGCTATATTGGTGGGTTCCAGACCAAGTCTCATCTGTTGTTTTCAAGAAGTATCCCACTCACTGGACCCTTTTCTGTCTTTTAGTTTCTTTAATGTACTCTGTTCTGTCGATCTGTACAGTCTTATAGGGTGGGACTGCTATTTCTGGTGTTTTTAGTAAATGGAAAATAGTTTAAAATCTGTCAGGATAAAAACTCCAGATTTATATTTAATGATATAAATCAAGTTCCAATAATAAAAACAGACATTAAACTAACAATGTCAGAACAACAAAACAGTTGCTCATTTAACAAAACAGCCTTTTATTCTGTTTTTATTGCATGTTTAATGTGTATTATGCCCTGAGCTAAATGTTGAGAATGCATTGGTGAACCAGTCATATATGGTTCTCTATTACAGTTTCAAGTTTGTAAATTTGGGTTGTAATTCTAATAAACTATAGTGTGCTAATTCAGGAAGACTCAACAGTATGGGTTAAATGTAAAAGAGCTTAAATCTGTCAAAAACATTTGCATAGTGCCTTAAGAATTTCTGCAATATAATTTGACCTATAGTGGTATCCTTTTTTAGGAACCAAGTGATATTTATTTTCAGGTGATATTTTTTTAATGCCATGGGATATGGAATTTGTGTTTATTTACTTTTTGGATAGTCAATAGGTTGATGATTCTTTCATCTAGTCTCTCTTTTTAGAATGGTGTTAATTACTTCAATTAAATGTCATTTTTTTTTTTTTTGGTCTGAACACATGAATGCAGGGTTTTATTATTTTTCATTTCCCCAAAATTGAGAAATTGCTCTAGTTACAAGAAAAATAGACTGATTATATTTTGGACCAAAAATCTTTTTTTTTTTAAGATTTATTTATTTATGCATATAAGAGCTGGGGTACAGGCCAGAAGCAAGGGTGGGAGGGATGTGAGAGGAATCACCAGAGACAGAGTGGGGAGGAGAACAGGCAGGTAGACTGAAACACACTGCCGAGGGGTGCAGCAGCGGGTGAGGCAGAAGAGAAGAGGTCTGCTGCGCCATGTGGGTCCCCTCGCGGGCGGGGCATCGCACTCGTGCTGCTATACCCCAGATGCTTCACAGTGCGGTGCTCTGTCCTCTGTGCCACCAGGGACTAAAAATCTCTTATAGTTGATAATACAAAAAATTTTTCAAGCTAGAGTAAAGTTGTTGATTTTTGAAAAACTTGTGGTGGTTGTTATAACAGTAACTCTGAACATGAAAACCTGTCTAGGATTACTAATACTAGGAATCCTTAGTTTATTATTAGTATTGTGTGTCTTATGGTCAGTATTATATTGAAATAGACTGTTTTTACTAAATGTTTTAAAAAGTTAATAATTTTCCTTTTGTGAGATTTACATCTTACTAGGTCTCCTTCATTTTTGAAGTGTTTTGTTAAGTCATGGTACGAACAGATCATCCTTTATTTTATTAAGAACAGTTAAGGTGTTATGTTTGTCATATTTGTTTTTGAGAAAATGTCAGGTATCTGTTGAGCAATCAGTGTTCAGTGTTGAAATTATACCTGGAAAAAATGCAATATATAAAACTTGTACCATTAAAAGCAATTGGTTTATGATATGTGTGGTGATCTGCCGGCATCTCTAGAGAATAATAAGCAAGTCCTGTTTGCTTTTCATTACTTTGAAGTTTATATAATTGGGGTATAAAACATTTTGTGGTAGAGGAATTCCAAGCATTTTTAAGGAGTATCAAAGATCAGAATAAATATGGTAGGTTTATAGTGATTATAATGTAGGAGAGAAATATCAAGAATATACTTTATAAAAAGAAAAAGTTATATGTAGAACTGAGAAAATTTCCTAGCCTCCCCTTTATGCCAGAAAGCAACTAAAAGTCGTAAATCCAAGGATTGAAGTGGAAGATTTGTGTGAGAGATGGGGGATTCTTGCCCACTCACATCTCGATTCTTGGATCATTAGGAAAGTTAGGATGGGAATTTAGCCTTCTGCCTCCAAGATGTGTTTTGTACACATTACCATATCCTTCTGTCTTTCTGATAGGAGGCAGCCTTTTATTGTAGATCATTTTTAATATATCCTTCCTCATTATTTTAATCACTAACATCTCCTTTGATAGGTATTAGTTTGGGTTGATGGGGCAAAGTTGATTCATTTCTCTCCCATAAGATACTTATCTCTTTTTCTTGTTCAATACTTTAAAATGGGGGTAGTTAATAAGTTTGTAAAAGGCGTTAGTTTATCTAAAGATACTGAATGGTTTCACTGATAAGTGAAATACAGAGATATGGAGCAAAGGGTCAGCCAAAGAAAGACAAACCGTGAAAGCTGACCATAGATCTGAGGCATCAGTGGGAGGAGGTGGAGGCAGAGGGGAGAGGATTGGGGACATGTGGGGGAAGAGCAAAGTAGACCATGATGATGGACTATGGGTCCCAGATCAGATTCTTTCACTTAATTTAGCGCTACCTAGGTCAAGTGGTATCCTGGACTTTATGGGGACATGAAGTTAAAAGATTCACACTTCACTCTGGGTGACAAATAAATGAATTATTCCAATAAAAAGGGATAAATGCTTTAACAGAGGTATGCAAGGGTTTCTATTGAAACTCAAGAAGCGACTTTTAACTAGGAAGAGGGGGAAGACAGTCCATTGTGCTTTCCCTCACCTGTCTCCATCTTTCCCCCTCTGCCTCTACTTCCTCCCATGGATGCCTCAGATCTGTGGTCACCTTTCAAGATTTGTCTTCAGCTGACCCTTTGTTCAGTTTCTATGTATTTCATGTATCAGTGAAACCATTCAGTATTTACCTTTTTCCTTCTGACTTACTTTGCTTCTAGCAAAACTCTTCCAGTGCCATTCATGTTGGACCTAGCATACTTTAAGACTGATTTTTTTTGTAAAGATCTTCTCTTAAGAATTCAATAATATACTCAGTGCTTTATTTCTGTATTCTTTAAAATATATAATCTGAGGCAAGTGTTATACTTTTAACATATTAATTCCTTTCCAAGGTGTCATTCAAAGCACCCATTGGTAGTGGGAGAACTATAGTGACCACACCTAATGGGAGAAATCCTGTAGTGTCAAGAAATTAACAAGGATGTAAGAAAAAGGTATTTCATTAACAAATAAATTATTACACGCATACACCATGTCCTTTTCTGACAGCTTGACTCTGGATATGCTTTTGCTCCTACCTGGCATGCCTTCATTGGCCCTCTTTCCTCTTCTCTTGTCATGTTGGACTATGAGAGTTAATCTGTATCACCATATATGTTACATCTACTTGCTTCACACTTGAACCTTTCTCTACAGAGTAGATCTAACATAGACTTGTGGTTGGCAGAGAGAGGTAATGAACATCCATCTATTTCAGTCTAGCAAGACCCAGGAGATTCCAAATATACAGTTAATCAGCTTTGTTAATGGTTTTCTGTTAGAGCTTGATAACTTCTATATACTCCTCCCACTTGTCCTTCCCCTCTTCCTAATTAAAAAAGTCCCTTCTTGAGTTTGAATAGAAATCCTTGCATACCTACATCAATAGAATTTATCCCTTTGCATTGGAATAACTCATTTATTTGTCACCCAGATTGAACTGTGAGGCATTTAAGTTCATATTTCCCATGAAGCCCAGGATACCACTCAACTTAGGAGGTGCTGAATTAAATGAAAGAATCTGATCCGGAAAGTAGTTTGCATTTAGGATACATTTACCTTAATGTCTGTGCATCAGATAATCTCTTAAAGCTAATCTTGAGTGAAGTACTGTACACCATAGCTTGAAGGTAACATAAATACTTCTGTAGTCTTATAGCACATCTGTCGTGGTTTTTTTTTTTTTTTTTTTTTTTTTATCTCCTTTCACA
>JAGFMF010011617.1:3658068-3676704 GCA_019455555.1 Galemys pyrenaicus | reverse complement strand
CTCCCCGCTCTGTCTGTGGTGAATCCTCTCACCCCCCACACCTCTGGCCTGTACCCCAGCTCTTGTATGCATAAATAAATAAATCTTTAAAAAAAAAAATCATGGAGAAATTAATTTGGCATCCTCATTCTGTACATTAATCAGATTTGAGAAGCTTTTTTGAGCACATTGTCGGCTAATAAGACAGTTCATTAAGTGAAGCTAGCGTTAAGATAAACTTGCAGCAGCATTGCCAGTCTCTTCTCCATTAAGCTTCATCATTTTGTCTCTGTAGTTGTTGAGCCAGTGGACCGGCGAGGGCTTGTCTCTTAACAGGCGGTACCTACTGGGGTAGCACTAAGTAAGTCATGCCGTTCTGTGTGCTCAGTCCCCAGTCAGGACACTGCTTATGTTCAGGTTTGGTCGTCAGTACTTTCCAAACGGGCAGGTCTCTGAGTAATAGGTAATGGTATATGAGAACATGTCTACTTGTAAAGGTAAAAGGTACCAGGCAGAGAAAGGTTTCTGCTAAAATAATCTCGATAGTCTAAACTTTTTTTGCTAATTCTTTGTTCTGTAGGGATAGATTTATACTATACTGTGACAAAATTATCAATTCCATGGAAAATTTCGCTTCTGAAAACTAAGTAAATGGTTATTTTGAACAGTTTCTGAATCGATGAAGCCGTAATTGTGACCATTTAAATTCCTTTGCATGCCTGTGGTACTCTCAAGAGTAATGGGAGTTACAGAGATCACACATAATTTTCATTTGTATTTATGGGCATAAGTAAAATCACTTATTTGGGGAATAGTCTGAACTTGTCATCTGTAATGTTGATTGTTTTGCTTTTAGCCCTCACATGGCCAATGCAGAAATCATCATTTAACTTATTAGCTCAGCTGTTATTTTTCTTGGACCCAACACATAAGATTCAGGGTTAGTAGAACTTTTTCAGGTTAAAGGTGACGTTCAAGAATTGTGCACAAGCTCATTTCTTTTCTGCCTTACTGATGGAATTGTACATCTCTAACATAATGAATTTACATGAATGTAAAATAGTTTTAATTAAATGAGATCACTGGAATACCTTAATAAAAAGTAAAGACATTGCCTCAAGTGGTCAAGAAAAGCTGAAAATGTTAAGATTTTATTGCCATATGTCCTTAACAAACAAAGTAATACTAGCTTTGAAATAATGGCTCTGTAACTGTGCTTGAAATAATATTTCCCGTCAACTTCTTCAACTGTGCACACTCATTCCCACTGTGCATGCATGCAGAATACCGATGGCAGACTCGGGTGGCCCCTGCTCTGTGTGTTCATGGTCCTGCTCTTTGAAAGACAAGAACTGTGTGTTTATTTCTGTTCTCAGTGCTAACCACCTGGTCTGGAACATAGTGAGCTTTTCATAGTCAGTTTAGAATCAGTGACCATTAAATGTTATTTGAATATTGTCATCTAATGAGAAAATAGTATATTATGTTCCACAGTCCTTATTCAATGCCCTATGTCTCTTGGGAACTATTTTGCAATCGGACAAGTCTGAGCTGCTTTACATGTGTTCTCTTGCTCAATTTGTAATTTTTGCCAAGAACAGGCTCTACTCAAAATGATGACTCAAAATATTAAACCAACTTAAATGTGGATTCATGTCACTGTTTCTTCCTTCATGATTTCCTATCTTTCTGTTGGCAGCAAACTCCTCAAAATGTAATGCTTCTCTATATAATTTGTTAACTCTAATGCGAACACCATATCTGTTCCCTCCTTCCTTTTTTCAAACCAAGAATGGTAACTGCTTAGGAGGCAGCATGAGATTTCTCACCTATTAGGTCTTAAATATAATATTTTTTGAATTTCTATCTAATGGTCATATGTATCATTTTTATTACATAGATCATTAGGTACCACTTTTAATAAAATTACTAGATAAAATATATACTCATTTATGTTAATGACTATAATGCTTTTATCAACTTGTAAAAAATAACTATTTTAATGTAACTCACATGCCATACAATTTATCCTTTTAGTGTTTTCACAGAATTGTGCAATCATCACTACTCTTTAATTTTAGAATGTCTTCATTTCATCAGAATGAAACCTTGTACCCATTAATAGTCACTCTTTTTCTCTCTCCTCCCATCTTCTGGCAAGCACCAATCTACTTTCTGTGTCTGTGCATTTGCCTATTCTAGACATTTCAGTAAAAGAGTCATGTAATATGTGGTCTCTATGTCTGACTTCTTTCACGTAGCATAGTGTTTTTATAGTTTATCCATATTATAGCATGTATCAGTACATTGCTCATTTTTAGGGATAAAAATATTTAATTGTATGGATGTACCATTTTTTATTCATTAATCAGTTTTGATGGATATTTGGGTTGTTAAATCTTTTTGATTTATTAGCAATGGTGGCTATGAACAACACTCATGTACAAGCTTTGGTGTAGACCTAGCTTTCATTTCCTTTAGATCTGTCTCCTACGTAGACCTATAAGTAGAATTGCTGTGTCTTTTGGTAACCATGATTAACCTTTGAGGAACTGCCAAATTATCTTGCAAAGTGTTGGCATTGCTTTGTAATCCAACCAGCAATGTGTAAAGAGTTCAGTTTCTTCACAACCTCACAAATACCAGGTGGCATCTGTCTTTTGGGTTTTAGCCATTCTGGTATATATGAAGTAGTGTCTTGTGATTTTGATTTGCATTTCCCTGATGACTAGTGATGCTGAGCATCTCTTCATTGTGTTCATTCTTGGCTACTTTTATATCTTTGGAGAAATGTCCACTCAATCCTTTGCTCAGTTTTTATTGGGTGATTGTGTCTTTTCATTGTTGAGTCATAAAAGTTCTTTCATATTACAGATAAAAGTCTTATTACTGGATATAAGATTTACATATATTTTCCCCTATTCCATAACTTGTCTTAATGTCCTTTGGCATACACTTTGTTTATGTTTGATGAAGTTTCGTATTCAAAATTTCTTTTTTTTCCTTTCATTACTGTTTTTGGGTGTCCTATCTGAGAAATAATGGCCTAATTCAACATCATGCAGATTTACTCCTGTATTATATTTTGAATTAAATTTTTATATATGGTTGTGGATGGGTTCAGTTTCTTGCTTTTACTTGTTTATATTCAGTTGTTTCAGCACCATTTGTGAAAAAGCTATCCTTTCTCCAGTGAACTGCTTTTATGCCTTTGTCAGAGATTAACTGTATTATGTTCTCACCCTTGTTGAAAATCAATTGGCTACAAATAGAAGGATGTATTTATGCCATCTTAATTCAGTTCCATTGTTCTGTATGTTTTTTTAATGAAGACATTATTGGATAAATGTTACACAATATTCTTTAACATTTAAATTTCAGTATTTTTAGATGAGGAAGTTTGTCATTTATATCTACGAAATGAAATAGGCTGTGAAGATTTTAAATACAGAAAAGTAAAATGAAGCAAAGCTTAAATATTAAGCAGCTAAAGCAATGAATTAAAATATCAATATGGCACAACTAAATATTAAAGACCACTAAGTTTCCTTTCTGAAAAAATAAAAATGTGGTTTATAAGAAAAAAAATTTTGAAAACCGGTCATGAAAAAACATATTTGGATGCTAAAAACCTGATCTGTCCTAATTGTTTACCTTAAATTACTTCTTAGTCATTCCATCACTCTACGCAAGCAAAGAATTTTAAGCTTAATATAATATTTTGATTATATAAGCCACCATGACTTGGGAGTTAATCTATTTCTCAGATAAGGCTAAAAGTTACTGCTGGTGTTGTGTGAAAGAACGAGACCCAAGGACCCTAATCCCCAGGGCAGAGCGTAGAGGCCCTTTTGAAATCATCAGTCTGTGTTCTAACATTATGTCATACCACATTGTCTTGGTAGTTTTATAGTAAGTTTTGAAAGTAGGAACAGTGAATCCTCATATTTTGTTGCTCTTTTTCAAGATTATTTTGGCTGTTGAGGGTTTTTTGAATTTCTGTGTGAGTCTATTTTTGCAAAGAAGCCAGTAGCAATTTTGATCCTGATTGTATTGGGAGTATTGCCAATTTGGGGAGTTTTGCCCTCTTAACAATATTAATGTTTTAATCTGAACCAGTGTGTGAGTCTTGTGTTTCTAAGAATTTTGTTCTTTTTAAGGTTATTGTTAAATGGAATTCTTCTCTTAATTTTGTTTTAGGCTCTTTCATTGTGTATAGAAATACAACTGAATTTATATATATAGATATATGTATGCATGTATAGTACTCTGCAACCTGGCTGAACTCATTTATTACTTCTTATAGGTTTTTATTTAATTTCTTAAAATTTTTTCTATATACAAAATCATGTCATCAGTGAATAGAAGTAGTTTTGCTTCGTTCTTTTCTGTCTGAATGAATGCCTTTTATTTCTTGTTTTGCCATATTGACCTGACTAGATATGCTGGTATGATGTTGAACGGAAGCAATGAGAACAACTGTCCTTGTCTTTTTTCTGATTTTAGAGGAAAGTATTCAGTCCTTTACAATTTTGTATGATATTAACTGTAAGTTTCTTGTAGATACCTATCATCTAGTTTGATAAGAGGGTTTTTTTTAATCATCTAAGTATTGCATTTTGTTAATGTTTTTCTCGCAGACTTTTTGTTGTTATTTCTTCTTTATGTCCTGAATTTGTGCCCTTCACAGTGTGTGACATTGGGCATATTTTTCTCAGTACTGATGTTACAGAGATCTTCTACCCACCCCTACCTCCCCAGCAATTCTTAGCTTTTTTCGGTTTTCATTTGTTTGCTTTTGGCTTGTAAACAACAGAAATTTAGTTTTCACAGTTCTGGAGACTCAGACTCATCAGGGTGCCAGTGTGGTCGTTCCAGTGAGGGCACGCTGCTGATTTCCCATTGTTTCCTTTGGGGTGGGCAGCACTGAGAGACTACAAGCTCCCTCATGGCTCTTAGAAGAGCAGTAATTCCATTCAGAGACTTTGTTTTTAGCTGCTGGCTATACTGGGTGATATGATGCATGATTTGATCTGCTAATTCCTGTAGAAACTAATGACAGTTATTTTGTAGTAATGAGTTATACCCATCATCCAACTGAATTTTTATTTTTATATGCTTTAATTCTATTTTGTCCTAGGTTACCAAATTGAAGTATTTAACAAGTATACAATGAATCAAATGTGTTTCTAAAATTTTAAAAACTGAATTTTCACGTATGCTGTGATTTTAAAACTACTTAATCCACTGTCATCACCCACTGCTTTTTACAGTCAAGTTAGGGAAGTAGTCCAACTGCCCAGGGATAGATTTTTTTATATATGTATATATACACACAATGGAGGACTCCTCAGCAAATAAAAAAATCATAAACTCCTGCCATTTGCAAGCATGTGGATGGAACTGAAGGGGATTATGCTAAGGAAAATAGGTCAGAAGGAGAAAGACAAATACAGGATAATTTCATTTATATGTGAAATATAAAGAAACTAAACAAAAGGTCAGACAAAACCATTAGCAAATCCTGGAAGTCTGTCTACCAGTGGGAGAGGGGAATGGTGGAGCCCAAAGTTGATAGGGGGCAATGGACTATGGTGGAGAACAATGGGCATCTTGGTGGTGGGTGTGGTATGGTGAAATATTGAAACATCTGAAGAGGTAGGAGCCTATAACCTCTACATCATATACAGTGTTATCTCTATAAAAATAAAACAAATTATGGTGAAAAGTCTGGCAGTTACCCCACTGATAGTTGAAATCTTATTTGCATGAATTAGTTTTCCATTTTACAATATGTATTAAATACCTACTTTGGTTAGGTCCCAGGTTCTGGAGATATCAGGTGGTCAAAAGCAGTGTCCTTTCCTCATGGAGCTTGGTCTAGTGGCGGTAGGTAGACATGATATAAATAACAAATGTGAAATTATATATGGGAGGGGTAGTATGAAGGAAAAGTTCAGGATAGTAGAGTATATAACAGTTTTTAGAGGAATCTGACATAGTTTAGAAGTTCTGAAATAGCTTCTCTGAAAGAGTTGAGGATGTACTAGGGTTAGGTTAAAGAGGATGGGAAGGTAATTTCAGGATTAAGTAGCACATCTGTGGAGATGACAGTTGATGGGTCTTGAGAGATATTTAAATCTAATCATCAGGTATTGGGAATGGAGATGGGAGAACAAGATTTTAAGAATGAGTTTCTGGTTTCTGGTTGTGCTACCAACTGAATGTGCTGCCCTTTCCGGCGACAGAGAACACTGAGATGAGAGAACAGAGAAGCTAGTACTGAGGTTTGAAGAACTCCAGTATTTGAGGGTGTGAGGGGAAGGAGTACCAGAAAAAGAGACAGAACTCTAATAGCTAGATCAAAGGAAGGAAAACAGGGAAGCAGTGCTGTCCTGGGAGGTAAGGGAAGCAAGTCTAGCATTTCAAGAAGAGACAGTGTTCCTGAGAAGTAAAAACTATTGGATTTAATGACCGAGTATCTTCAGCGATGACCTTAAGCAATAGCCAATTGGGGAGTATAGGGAGGAGGGTGTGAGGAAATAAGAGGTAACATATACAGGTAAATTGTCAGAGCAATTTATTCCCCCAGGGTCAAATAGGGGGAGAGGATTAGGAAGACTGAAGCTGGAGGGGATTTTGATATTTTATGAGAGAGAAAGGTTTTTTTTTCCTCTTAAGATGAGATCAGATCTCTGGGTGGGGAGGGGTGGGGAGGAGCTGCCACACTGATAAACGTTGAGAATATTTGAGATGATCCTGGTGAAAATTGTGATTATGAGAAAGAAATGTGGCATCTGCACATTTGGTATTAATAGCTGCTGTTGATAAAGCATTTGCTCAGTATTAAACATTTTTAGAGTAGTCACTAATTAATTTTTTCCCTTTTTTACCCTAATCCCTTCTTGTCAGAAGAATGATGAAAATGGAAACTGCTCAGGGGAAGGAATTGAATTCCCTACAACAAATTTGTATGAACTAGAAAGCCGGGTCTTAACAGATCATTGGTCCATCCCTTACAAGCGAGAAGAATCACTAGGCAAATGCCTGTTGGCGTCTACCTACCTAGCAAGACTTGGTGAGTTTTCAGTCCTCAGGACTGTCGAGCAGAGTTTTTTTGATGGGAGGTCTGACACTTTAACCTTGGTTCTTCTCATTGACTATCTGCATAATCTTAGTTCATAAACTCTCTCAGTCTTTCATTGCCTCTGTAGGATAAGAGCTCTGAATTAAATCAGCTATTTTCTTCTGGCTCCCATAGTGTAAGATCCTTTAAAATATGATTAAACGCTTTGTAAAAATTGAAGTTAACTTTTTCCACAGAAACTTGGAGCACTTTAAATTATAACTCAATTCAGTGCCTTTTAAGAGAAGAAAGTAATATTTATTTAACAAACATTTTGGACTTATTAAGTACTTGGCACTATCGGGGCCTCCCTGGTGGCGCAGTGGGTTAAGCAACACACTATGAAGCAAACCGCAGCCACTGCAAGCACGAGTTCGATCCCTGCTGCCAGCCAGGGAGGGGACCCACATGGCGCAGCAGACCTCTCCTGCTGTGCCCGCTGCTCCCCTCAGCAGTGTACTTCTGTTGATCTGCCTGTTCTGCTCCCTGCTCTCTGTGGTGAATTCTCTCACCACCCCCCTACACCTCTGGCCTGTACCCCAGTGCTTGTATGCATAAATAAATAAATCTTTAAAAAAAAAAAGTACTTGGCACTATCTTAAGTGCTTTACAACTGTTAAACTAATAGAGTAATAACACTAGATTGGAAAAATGGGTGCCAGTATAAGGGGACTTGTATAAATATATTAGAAAATAATTTTTCATGTTGAATTCAATTACAAAATAAGATGAATTGGCCTATTGTGATTTTTTTTTTCTTATTAACAGTAATTGTAGTTCGCCATCATGATTAAATACAATCCTGATAGACGTCTATGGTGTGTTATGACTGGCTTCTCAGCAGCAGCATTTACTGAGTACCTGGTAGGATCTAGGTATGGTGCTAGGCAGTGGGACTGAGAAAAGAAAATGTGTTCAGCAGTATTCCCACTGAGCTTTTTTAAAAAACTGTTGTGTTCCAAGGGTAGTTTTACAGTGGATTTATGAATTCACCTCGTTGTACCAGGTAAAACTTTGTACATTTTATCACACAGATTACATCAATTTGTTTTAAGAGAGAAGTAATATTGGCCTTTATTGAGAGTATTTTTGTTTTTTTGTTGAGCTGTTTAAGAAAACAATAATGGCTAGTAAGTAGTTGCTGGTTGAGCTTTACTAGCTTTTTGTCAGATCATTTGAAGTTACTCTGACGTGGAAAGATAAGTTCAACCGTTTGAGTTCAAATTAGTATTCATTCATTATACCATTAACAAATGTATACTAATAATAAATATATACCATGCTTTTAAAAATGAATTGATACTGTTTCTCAGTTTGTTCCTTCATCAAAATATATATGTGTATTACATATTTTGCTTTTAATAACCGCTAAGAATCAAGGTTTCTATAATAAAATAATTCCACATTTGTGAATTTAGAATGGTGTATATGATTGCTGCAGCCTAGCTGAAATCTAATAAGGCGAATATATCCTTTCATTTGTTTTACTAAGGTCTTTCCGAGTCTGATGAGAATTGTAAAAGATTTATGGATAGGTGTATGCCTGAAGCATTTAAAAAGGTAAGAAAAAAAAAGTCTGATTTTTCTTTTCTTTTTTTATTTTGGTGTGGCTGAGCATGAACAGGTTTTTTGTTTTGGTTTGAGTTCTCCATGTGTGAGACCAGTTTATAAATCTTGTTTGACTAAGGAGTCCTCAAATATGAAAACGTAGCTCAGTATTTGGGACTTGTAGATGATTTACTCCTTTATACTTGTTGCACAGTAGAGTAGACTATCACCTTTACTTCTATTTAATTACCAACTAACAGATTAAGATATAATTACACAAGAAATTACACATCTTACTAAACTAAGGATTGTGGCACTTAGAACGATAATATTTACTTATCAGAATATAAACGATTTAATACTCTGCTGAGACAGAAACAAATGTTTTAAACTACAGACATTTTGATGACTCGAGTATTCTCACTGGCAAAATGGCATGCTTGTGACAGCGACTCTGTCAACACCTAGTGATATTCTTGCAACCTCCTGTTCTGCTCATATCTCTTGGAAAGCAGTTTTCCCAGCAGTGAGAATAGAGATCACAGACTCATGTTTCTGAAAGCAGTCTAACTCAGCATGATTCCCTTTTCAGGACATGAGTCCTGAATCCCCATAAGAGCAGGGATAATGTCATAGGCGCTGGTGTTTTCCCTTGCGTGTAACTAGTGCACAGTTCAGAGAAAGCTCAGTAAGTCTTTGTTGAATGAGTAAATGAGTCCCCTGCTGTCTCGTTCTTTTGGGTTTTGACTTCCATTTTTGTTCCATGTGCAAGTAAGTAACTAAAACCACACATGGGTAAAGTTTATGTTTATCTTAAAACCCAGTAAATAAACTGTTTACTTGCAAACTATTATTTCCACCTGCATCTTGATAGACAGAATCTCTCTTGATTCAAACTTAAAAAATAACAAAATTAATTTTAGGAAAAAAATAGTTTCCCTTTTGAGAAAAGAAAAATCTTTTTAAAGTGTTAATTTGTGCAGGAATTTATGGAATCAAATGTATCTTCACTTTGGGTGAACTGGAAGCCACAATTCTGTAGTCTGCTTTCAAGGATTAGTTTTTTAGTTTATCTGGTTTCTCTATATTCCACGTCTAAGTGACACCATGTAGTATTTGTCTTTCTCCTGACATCTTTCACTTAGCATAATCCTTTCCAGCTCCATCCATGTTGCAACCCTCAACTCTTTATAGTAGTATAATAAACAGTATGATGATTGTCTGGTGTTTTTCTTTGCATAACACTATAGGCACAAAAGTACCCTGCACCGTGTTGTTTGTTGTGGTTTAGTGTAAAAATGTGTATGTTAAATTCTGTTAGGGTTTACAAAGGATTGCAAAGATTTTTCTCCCCATCAGTAAGGCCGAGTTTCTTTTATTAAAACAGAGCAACTATGAAATGTTATGCCCCTTTAACCTTCAGGGAGGACTTAGTCTTTATGTAATTGATGATGCTTCCCTTAGCTGTGTTTCCTGGCATGATGACTCTGTCCCCCCTCTTCCCTAGGCCTTTTTTATAAACTGCCTCAGGTGTTTCTTAGAAGTAAAGTTATAAAGCTGTCTTATCCAGTGCAACTGCTTGGATAAGGTACACAAAAGGAACTTTGCTGCCATTCCTGCTTACTTTACCTTCAGAACTGCCTGGATTCTTTCCCAGTATATGAGGCAGAAGTCATGTTCAGCCTCGAGCATCTCCTCTCATAGGTGTTGCTTGTGTTACCCCACCTTTTCTGGGAGGTATACAGAATTCTCTATGCATAGTTAAAAACAAATGAGACGTCACTAGAGGGATTGGTGCTTAATACACAGAAATTTTTATTTTATAAATTCTTAAAGCTTCTTAAATGTTAATTTGTGTTTCATTTCGCCTTATTGTTTAATTTTTACACATCAGAATATATAGTCTTAGCCAAAACAAATTCTTAAAAAAAAAATAGTAACTCACTGACTTTCGTAAAATCAGTTTTAAGATTATTGCTCACGTGAGCAAATATTGCAGCTGATTGGTATTTTAAAAATCTGGAACTGAGGTTTTCCTCTGCGGCCAAAGAAATTTGACTCTCTCAGGCTACTCCTGTTAAGGAGTTCTCACTGTGATCAGGATGGAATTTTTATTTCCCAGTATTTTCCCTTTGAAGGGAAATCTTAAAAAAACATGAAACCATCATACCAATTAGCAGTTATTTTATTGGTGAAATCCTTTGTTTTCTCGTTCCCTGTTCTGGCAATTGTGCTTGAATGAGAATTCTTCAAGTACCAGGAAGATCCAGTGGGGATGATGTTAGATTCATCCAGGTTCCTGTTTCCTATTCTTTAATGAATTTGAGGTATTGTCTGAGTTACACCACTGTTTTCTATCTTACGTTTTTATTTAAGAAAAATGGTAAAGCCTGATCACTTACAACTATTTTAGATTTGTTTATACATTAAAAATTTGAATATTATCTTTATATGTACCAAAAAGGAAGGCACAGCAAAATAAATTAATAAATACTTTAAAAAAAATTTTTTCTTGGCATTCAGAGTTCTGCTGCCACTTGGGCAATAGGAGGGAGATTGCAGGCCTGGTTCTGAGATAAAATTTCACAAAGAATACATATATAAAAATTCATGAAATTTAGTGTTTGTTTCTTAGGCTCCAGAATTACTGATTAATAGTGACAGGCTATATTAGTATTAATAATGATACTATTTGTAAAATACATTCACCTATGTTAGATGCTTTGATCTTTTCTATATTTGTTAGATCTGTCGAGTATTTTAGATCTTTCACGTTTGTTAGATCTCTTGATGCTTTTAATCTCATATTTGTTAGATCTTTTTGATTTTAGAGAAATCATGCCTCTTCAGAGATAAGAACAGTGAATCTTTGAGAATTCAGGCAAATTTGTCCCAAGACCACACAGCTAGAACACAGTAATACCAGGAATTGATCTCAGGCTTTTGCTTGCTCTACACCACTTGTCCTCCATTAGTGGTAATGAAAAGTAGAAAGGCAAGTAATTTTTTTTTAAACAAACTGCTTTATGTAAGGGAATTAAATTCATGAATAAACTCAGGGTTTACTGGAATAAATGAATACATTTTTGGTTATAAATTTTCAAGGAAGTCATCTGAATAAAAATACATATTGTGGTAATATCTCTTAACTCTGTAATAACTCTGAACTGATAAACTGTAGCTGTAAATTTCATTTTTTTCTTTTCAGGTTAGGCTCTAAACTGTGCTCTGTGTTTTTGTAGCTCCTGACATCAAGTGCTGTTCACAAATGGGGTACTGAAATTCATGAAGGAATATACAACATGTTGATGCTATTAATAGAACTGGTTGCAGAGAGAATAAAACAAGATCCAATCCCCATTGGTCTCCTGGGTGTGCTTACAATGGTATGGTCTCTCTAAAATGAAGTGCTTTGTGTTTTGATTTTGGTTAAAATACCTGCTCTATTAAGCTCTAATTCCTAATTAATGAGTTATAATGATCATCTTAAAGATACTAACTTAGCTGTGAGGGTCCTGCCTTTCATTATAGCATATTCTGTATACCTTTCTCATTTCAGTAACTTTGTCGGCATTTAGAATGAGGGAATAGTTTTCCCTGTGTTTACAAGTTGAATACTTTCCCATAGTATGTCCAGATGGCCTGATTCCTGGTCCTTTTCCCCGATTAGTAACAGTAGCTGCAAGAAGAAGGGGTGCTCCTTCTGTCTTCACTGCCTTGTTGCCCAGCTCTGCCTGGGGCAGCCGTAGGACAATCTGTTGTGTTGGCATCACCTTGCCTTGACCCACACCTCTCTTCACCTACAGAAAACTGCACGGGACAGGAGAGCATCGTTCTAACCTTTGCTTCTCTGCTTTAGCTAAGTAGTTTGCTTTGTTGGGATACTTGAGAGGTTCCATTAGTGAAGGAGTCCAAGGCTATATTTGTATCTTCTTTTCTAATGCTAATATGTGTTGCTATAGAAATAGATAATAATGTTTCTCTGTTCTCTTTGAATCTAGGCTTTCAATCCTGATAATGAATACCATTTTAAAAACAGAATGAAAGTATCTCAAAGGAATTGGGCAGAAGTGTTTGGAGAGGGAAATATGTTTGCTATTTCACCTGTATCTACTTTCCAAAAGGTAAACATACTTCTGTTTTATCTGTTTATAGAAAATGTTTTGAAGAAGTTTTTTTCGTGTTATAAAAATGACAACTAAGTAAAAGTACTAAAACAATCTATGAAAAATAGCAAATATTCCATATGGCTCATAAAATTGCTTAACTTTTTTTTAAGATATTGCGTATTTACCCTAGGTGTTAATGAGAATTTCATAGATTTGAAATATTTAGTAATATGAGAAATCACTATATAAGTTCCCTATTTTTTGGATTATCAGAACCCCAGTTTAATGGGTATCCCTACTTCTTATAGGTGTTTGAGAAATTAGAGCATTTGAAATGACTGATTATACCTAGAAAAAATAAACTAGTAGTTAGTCTCATGTATAATTTTCTTTTAAACGCTCTAGGCTTTAAGAACAAAAGGTTTTTTATTTTTATTTTTTGATTTACTCACGCATACAAGTGCTGGGGTACAGGTCAGAGGTGTAGAGAGTGAGAAGATTCACCAGAGTCAGAGTGGGGAACAGAACAGGTAGATTGACTGAAATACACTGCTGAGGAGATCAGCGGGCGAGATAGGAGGTCTGTTGCACCATGTGGGTCATCTCCTTGGCCAGGGATCAAATTCGTGGTGCAGTGGCTGTGGATGCTTTATAATGTGGTGCTTAACCCCTTGCACCACCGGGAAGGCCCCAAGAACAAAAGTTTTTTTAAAGCAAAATCAAAAATCTTTTGTTCTTTCAAGTGCAGAACCAGTATCTTTATAATTAAGGATCTATAATGTGCCAATAACATTATGCCCATTAGGAGTTATAATTTAAACAATGTTTTGATCAAACACTGTTTTGTTTTTGAGAAACAGTTGAGGGAAGTCAATTTAGTAAATAGATGTTTGGTTCAATATCATTTATTGAGCATTACTATGTTTCTGGCATAATTCTAGGTTGTGGAGATACAAGTATAAACAAACATTCCTTGTCTTTGATATAAAGAGTAGAAAGACATGGTTCTTAACTTAGAGCATAGTGAGGGAAATAAGAAAACAGTATTATGATGCAATAAACAATAGGTGCAATTATAATATGTACGATGCATAAATACAGGGAAAGTAGTTAGCACCATCTGGGAGGGTCAGAGAGGAGGTAAGCGCTGAGCAGACAGAGCAGTGAGTATCTACCATGGATTTAATCCCTACAACACTGAAATGAGTGCTATTTCAACCCCTATTTCATAGATGAAAAGCTATTAGCATACCTATTAACCCACGCAGTCTTGCTCAGAGTCTGCATTCTTTATATACAGTCCTGCCTCTCAAAATATCTCAGTCTTCAGTTTTGTTGTGAGGATTAAATGACAGATGTATATGAAAACACGAACACTGATCACTATAGTATGGGCTCAGAATATGTTCATTCTCTTCCCCTCAATTTTTCTGTGTAGCAACTGAGACCTATAAAAGTTCGGTCTTTTGAGGAATTTCATCCAAAAGGGAATTCTCTCCTACAAAGCCCTGTCTCCTCTTACCTTCTCAAACATTTTATCCTTAGGCTTTCTATTTTTCCTTTGGTATCTTTAGTCTTTTCCTCTCTATGGAAACATCCCCATTGTGTGTAACATGCTCCAGTATTTTCCACCTTTAAGAAAGTCCTGCCTTTGATGCCACAACCTTTCTAGCATGGTCTCTGCCCCTTTCACCATACTGGGTGGAACATTTCATGTCTTCAAAGATAATCTTTTAGTGGTTACCCTAAGATGTTTTAATTAACCAAATAAAACTTAAATTTCATCAATCTTTATTCTTTGAGAAGAACTTAAAGACCATGGAATGTTTTATATACTCACTCTTCACCTGCTCATTTATTATTCTTTTGTCTTTATTGTGCCTTGTTATGGTCAACTATCTCCTTTTGATTGCCACGAGACTTCTTAAACTTTGTGTGCTTAAAATGGAACTCATTTTGCCTCCTTAGCTTCAGTCTTTAACCTTTCAATAAATAGCATCACCATTCTATCTAGATACTCAAGTTAAAAACATAGTCACCCGCAGCTCATCCTTTTTTATTTTCTTCATTCTCCAGATCTAAACTATAAACAAATCCTTTAACTTAATCTCAAATGCATTCCAGCTGACTCCTAGCTATCTCTTCTGCTGTCACCGTACTCTAAACTCTGTCATGTCTTTTCTAGTTTGCTAGTCATCTCACTGACATCTCAACTTTTCTCCCTCCCCATTCATCCTTTTCATTCCATTCCCCGCATAACTGCAAGAGTGGTCATCTTAAAACAAAAGAAATCTGACTTTTGCTTGAAATACTTCTTTTGCTTTCCTTATAATTGCATTTACATGTTTCTGCATGATCTGGCCTTGGCCTCTTTCTACACCTTCATCTGTGCCACTCTGCCTGGGTTCACCATGCTGCAGCTGGAGAGCTTCTTCTGAGTTTCTCAAATGGAGAGACTCTTTGCTGCCTTCCCCAGACAGGGCCTTTGCCGTTCCAGCTTCTATGCATGGCTTTTTCTCCATCTTTCAGGTTCCAGTTTATAGGCCACCTCTTCGTAGAGATTCTCCATGACCACCACTTTGAACAGAGTAGACTCCTTCTATTTCTGATGTGAGGACCTTTTGTGACTTGCCACAAATATGAGTTTTCTTGGGATGCCTTTTTTACTTATTTTTGTTGACCCTGCTATAATATGGGCTCCATGAAAGCAGACACTACATCTCTTCCTACTCACTCTTCTGCATGCAGTCCCCAAGAATAGTGAATGTCCCCAAGAATGCCTAGGGTAGGAAAGGAAGGAGGAAAAAAGGAAAAGCTGACTTAAGGCACTAATTAGTGGTATAGCTGGGATTGAAACTCTTAATTTCTTTTTTTTTGAAACTCTTAATTTCTTTATCCCTGATTCACTACTCCTTAGGTTTTAATTCATAAAATCTAAAATGTTCTAAGGGTTAATGAGGAAGGTATTTTGTTACTCCATTTCTGTTTTGTTTTCTTATAGGAGCCTCATGGATGGGTTGTGGATTTGGTAAATAAGGTATGTAACTTTTATTAATATAGTCATGTTTTCCACGTTCTAATGAGATTTCCTAGGATTTGATATTTTAAGTAAATGACAGCAGAGAATAATGAGAACCTGTCCCTAAGGAGATGGGTTTTATATAAAGTTCCTTCTCCTTATTGTTGGTGTACTTGTACAGACAGACATTAGCTTTAGAGCCTAGCACATCTCCTGCAGCATTTCATGGGGCATTAGAATCATCATGTATCAACTCTCAAGACTGGTATTTACAGACCACATTGAGAGGTAGAATGCTAGCTTTTTTCTTCTCTTAACTTATTAATGAATAGCATTTAAAAATTAATTTTTCTTTTTTCTTCTTAGTTTGGTGAATTAGGTGGATTTGCAGCAATCCAAGCCAAGCTTCATTCAGAAGATATAGAACTTGGGGTAAGTTAAAACACTCTATGCTCCAGTGTGGATGTTTACTTTGTTAAGTTTCTAGGTGACCCACAGAACACTTTCTGGACATTAACTTGCATGTTAAAGTTAATCTCCATAGGAGCAGATCCCATGAATTTGATAACCCAAGAAATATTTATTCCTAATCATAACCAAATTTCAGTGTAGGATATTTGACTTTTTTATCTTACCAATTTCCCTTTGCCTAGATAATTTTCTCTGAATTTGTGATACACATGAAATTATCTTGCTATTTAAAGTCTGTTGCTTTATGTGGCAAGTATATGTATATATATGATGATTTCATGACCTGGTTAAAGCAGAGTTTCTTTCATAATCCCAGGTGCAGATAAAATATTTTAAGGTTGTTTGTAAGTTTTTTGGTATTACAGATTATAGAAAACAAAATTTTACAATGAGCATAGAATTACCCCTCAGATGCAGTTCCCTTATCTTGTCAACTTTATTTTCAAAAAGAAAAAAATTTAACCTTGTGGTAAGGGGAATACATTAGGTTTTGATTTTTTACAGATGTTTGATAGTTTGTAACTGAAAGTATTTTGTTCCCTGTTATCATTCCATTAAAAATTACATAGTACATGCTTGCCATGTGTAAGACACCGCTAACTACTATAATTTGACCAGAACAGAAAATTACATGTAAGAATACTTACCTAAGTGATGTTAACTGTGCTTAGAAAGTAGCAGTTATTTCTGTAGTACAGTCCCATCTTTGGACGAAGAAAATAGCAGCAAACAAGGAGAGAGACTGATGGTTTGGTTGTAACAGATTGATCCTTTCTCGCCACCCAGTTAATCCTTGAAGATCAGATCTTTGCCGGCCATAACTTCAGACACTGGTCACTTCATGGAGCCTCTTTTACTTGCCCTGGAAGTTGACTAAGTAATTTGGCTGTCATTTTGAACTTAATAAATGAAATAAGTTTTGTTAAAAATGGCTTTATTGACCTGGAAAATTAAAGGAGTGATTTTAAAAGCAAACAACGAAAATCTGTTCAGAACAAGGTTTTATCCCACATGGCTTGTGTCTCAAGGATTGGCTGTAGCTTTTACAGTTCTGGGCAGTTAAACATATTTGCTAATTTGCTGCATAGTTAATTTATTAAAAAAAAAAAATACAGGGCAGCCCAAAGTTTATATCCTACTTAGAGAAAATTGACTGAAGAATAATAAGTAAGAATTTGGAATTAGCCTCATTATTATCATGTCTTGAAGTTAAAGCCTCCTAGGGTTTCTCCCTTAGATCAGAAGACTTTTCTGAATAATTGTGGTGTTTGTGCAGTTCATGTAGAATTATACTGTTTAGGTTGTATTCAGGTAAAATTCAGGTACATGGGGAGATTCCAAAGATTGAAAATCTAATTTTACCAAACACAAGTATGATTCAAATTTCTTAATAAATGGTTTTTTAATAAACTGGTTTCTGACCAGTTAAGAAAATAACTATCCCAGAATCAATTTAAGCCGTAAGACTCAGTACAAGTAAGTGTACTCATTTTACATTTACTTCAGTCACATATTTTTTATTCTAAAAAATACTGGGGAAAAAACATAATTTACAATCAACTAGTTAAAAATACTTGTGTAAAGTAAGATAGGAAAATTGTCCTCCATCCCATTCTGTCTTGGCTATGGGTAACCTACATACATAATCTTTCTGCCTTTTCTTAAACTTGTATAAAATATATCTCTGCATGTTTTTTCTTTAAAATTAATTTTCATAGTTCTATTTAACATTACCTCATGAATATCTTTCCAGATTAGTTACTATCAGTATTTTCATTGCTCCACTGCATTCCTACAAACGTTGACTGTGCAGTCACTTATGAATGGGCATTGAATTATTTCTAAGTTTTGCTGTTAAAGACAGTATTCCATGTAAAATTGTCTTTATGTGCATAAGCTTCATTTTTGAAGGATGGATTCCTAGAAAATGAGATTTCTGGGTTAAAAACTACATACATTTTAAAATTATATTTGATAGCAATAAATCTCTTTCCAAATTACTTGTACCGTTCTATGTTCCCACAAACATTTCTTAATATTCTTGTTAGTGCTAAATATTTTCAGTATGTAATTCCAATCAAGAAATGCTGTTTTGCTATTAATTTATAACACTTTGATTTCCTGTGAATTTGAGTATTTGTATTCATGTGTTACTGGTTGTTTGCCTTTCTTCTATAAGTTGACATCTTTAGATGTTTTTGTGGGTTGCCTTACTAATTCTTAGGAATTCTTTTATAGCAATGTCATGTCTGTTTTGTGTGTTTATTTTATTTTATTTTTTTAAATATTTATTTATGCGTACAAGCACTGGGGTACAGGCCAGAGGTGTGGGGGGGTGGTGAGAGGATTCACCACAGAGAGCGGGAGCAGAACAGGCAGATCAA
>JAGFMF010011617.1:3474088-3658018 GCA_019455555.1 Galemys pyrenaicus | reverse complement strand
TCCCTGGCCGGCAGCAGGGATCGAACTCGTGCTGCAGTGGCTGCGGTTTGCTTCATAGTGTGTTGCTTAACCCACTGCGCCACCGGGGAGGCCCTGTTTTGTGTGTTTATATGTCTTTTGTTTCTCTTCATTTTATTTAATGGTGTCTTTTTATGAAGAAGTTTCAAAACTTTAATCAGTGTTTTCCTTAATGGCTTAAACTATTTCTAAATTGTTTGCGGAGTTTCTCCTCATCTTGAGATTATGAAAGTACTAGCTTTATTTTATGTTTTTATTGTTTGATTTTTTTAAACAGTTCTTGAATTCATTTAGATTTATTTTTATGTATAGTGTAAGATAGAGATTTAGTTTTATTTTCATCCAACTGAACAAGCAATTTTAAGATCCTCTAGTGAATTTTTTCTTTGCTGTTTTGATTTCTTGGTCTTATCATATATTAAGGTCCTGTATACACGAAACTGGGCTTCTGTTTACTCCTTCATTCATTTGTTCATTCTTTGACTATTTCTTTATTACTGCTCACTCTTAATTATTGCTCATGCTAGTTGTACCCAGCTTCATTCTTTTTCAAAGTCTTCTTATTACCATAACCTTACTCTTCTGAATATAATCAATATGTCAGGTTCTACACAAAAGCTAAACAAATCATGTTCAGAATTCTGTTAAATTTATAGGTCATTGTATGAGGAATTGACAGTTTTTCAAAACTGGTCCTTTCTATTTGGGAATATCGCCCTAGTTATTTGGACCTTTAAAAAATTTATTTTACTTAAAAGGACATTTCACTTACCACCCAACTATTCTCTCCATTTTCAGAAAAATTACTATCTGACAGTATGAACTTTAGAATCACTTCATCCAGTCCTCCAAAACAAGATTTAAAATAAGTATCTATAATAATTCATACAGACTAGCATCTTTATATGAATTCTTCCTATTTAAGAGTAGAATTTATCTAGTCATTCATTCATGGCTTGATTGATCAAATCACCATGTAAATGTTTCTTTGATATATTAAAAGAGAGTTTTTAAAGTTGAAAGAAAACAAAACCTCACATTACTTCAAACTTTCACTGTCTTTTCTCAGGCGGTCTCAGCACTGGTACAGCCCTTAGGGGTGTGTGCAGAATACCTCAATTCCTCAGTGGTACAGGTAAGATGGGGCCATTTTACATTTACTTCAGAAGGTGATCTAAGACACAGAAGCTGTAATAATTTTTATCAGCCTATTCAGAATGGTACCTAATTGAGAGTAACCGTTTTTTTCTCAGATTTTCTGTCTTAGTATGAAAAATGATTAACAACTTAAAGTGTCAGTGACTCCGAACATTAAAGGTTATTTACCTTTTTCAGATAACATTTTTCAACATATAACCTGTATTTGATAGCATGTAATTTTCTTCATCTCTTTATCTGTAAAATCGATGGGATTTCTAAGAATTTAATGTCATTATGTACAAATTAGATCAGTGTTTAGCTGACCACTGGGCTCACTTGGTAGCTAAGTCACTACTGATCCATGGGTGACAGCTCCATGGCACATTTCACCTGATTTCATGGCACTACAAATCATAAATTAACTGGTCAAAGAATAGAAAAACTATGAGTGTTCAGTTTTCTAGTGCTTAAGGCCTATTACACTTTATTTCCTACCCATTAACAAGTTTACTGAATAAAATGTCACAGTGAAGTAATTCCATTTATTATATATAAATAAGTCTGTGAAGTCTGTAACTTTCAGATTTTTTTAATCACTGCAAATAGTTTTGAATGCATACTGTGCTTTAAGAGCAATAGGTTTGTATGTAGTGTTCCATCCTGCTAATATCTAATTTATTTAGATAAGGGAAATATGGGAAATAAGGGAAATATGATTTTTGACAGTAAGTCCTGGAAATTACTGCCATTCTTTTGAGTAGGTTACTTGTTTTTTTTTTTTTTTTTTTTGTCGAGTTCCATGATCTCTTTATATAATACAGATATCAGTCCTTTGTCAGATTTTATGATGCACAGTGTACCTATAAAAGAATAAAATGTATTGGAATTTCAAAGCAAAGCATGTTTAGTTTCATCTTTAGTATGTGTGCTACCAAAGCAAACACATTTAGTTTCATTTTAATTATATCAGACTACCCAACCTTAAACTCATTCTATAGTAAGTTCACACTTTATTCATACCACGTTGTATGACATAAGTTGATAATAATCTATCGCTTGCTGCTTGTGTGACTTTGGAAGACTTATGTAATCTCTGTACTTGAGCATCCTTATAAATTGGTAATGATGATCATTCCTTTCTCATAGTTTTCCTGAGATTTGTGCAAGGCTACCAGATACTAATATAACAGTGTTACCTCTCACCCGAACAGCCCTCAGTCTTCACTGTACAACAGGCATATGTGTAAATGAAGAAATTTCATTTGGATAATTGCCTGATGTCATTTTAATTCATTGCTAATATCTTCTTGGCCTTGACAGCTTGAGACTATCTATCTTGTCAACCAGCTAAAAAAAAATTTCCATTTCATAAACGAGAAAAGCCAAAAAGAAGTCTAGTAATAACATACATAAATACCAGGGAGAGACCTGGCATGACCCAGTAACTCACACACTTGGCTTCTGATGCCATTTGAAATAGCTTAAGCCCAAACAGAGGAGGTTGGGAGAAGAAAAGTGAAACTTAGGGAGTTTACCAAGGAAGGCATGGCAAACAGAGGATATGTAGGTTTTTAGTCCTCCCACATTGAAAAGCGATAAGGAGATTAGGTCTTCTAGCAAACATCCTTATAGAAGTTTCCATGTAAATATCTTTTTCTAAAGTAACTTGCACCCAACCTTCAGAGCCCCTCTTGTGAAATTAATCTTTTGTCAAGAAGACATTCTGGAATGGCAGATTTTTATCTCCTTTACAGTCCTGCCTTTGGAAAAGCTTTTTTAAAAATTCCACAGTTCAGAGGTTGAGTTTTTCCTTTATTTCATATAACCAGTCTGTCCATCCTTAAATATAGCAGCTCATTTAAAGTTTTATCTAGTTTCTGGAGGCAGTCTTGTCGGTGAGTCTCAAAGATAAGCCTTTATCATACAAGCAATAATAACGGGTTTTTCTGTGGAAACAAAAGAAAAAGATTGAAGCAAACCATAAATTTAGCTACTCAAGAAGGTTTCTGGGTCTTTAGGGCAGAGGTATCAGATAGAGTGAGGGCAGGCGGTTGTTTCCCCATTTCCAGTTTGAGGTCATCTCAGGTGCTTAGGAAATCAACAGCAATTGAAAGCAAGTCAGTAAAGATGAACTCACCTCTCTGAAGTTCTTCATTTTCAGATTGTATGGTTTCAGAAACCAGCAAATTATTTTTTAGATTTATTTATGTATGCATACAAGACCTGGGGTACAGGCCAGAGTCCAGGGTGGTGAGAGGATTCACCAGAGACAGAGTGGGGAGCAGAACAGGCAGACTGACTGAAACACACTGCTGAGGGGAGCATCGGGTGAGGCAGGAGAGGTCTGCTGCGCCATGTGGGTCCCCTCCCTGGCTGGCGGCAGAGATCAAACTTGTGCTGCAGTGGCTGCAGTTTGTTTCATAGTATGTTGCTTAACCCACTGTGCCACCAGGGAGGTCCAGAAACCAGCACATTTTTAAAAATTACTCTATTTAGATGGAAATGATCATTTAGAACTTTAGTTAATGTTTTACTACTTCTCAAATGTTATTTCGAGTAGTTACCTGATTGTGTTACTATTCTGAAGCAATGTGTTGTATGAGTCCCATCTATAGACCTCATGCATCTCAACCAGTAAAAGTTGTACAAAAGGGCATGAATGTGGTCTGTACTTGTATTCATTTCTTGAAATCAAATGTAAAATGTTTACTTGATTACAAAAATAATATATATTCAATCTTGCTGTTTTAAAAGTTAGTCCAGATGTCTTTGGTTGCTCTTCAGAATTACCCATAAAAGACAATAGCGTTTGCACCCACATGTGATATTTTAAGAAGGCTTAGGCACAGAGTTGATGGTTCACTTGAAGTGGTATTATCTAGTTCATGGAAGCTCTGATATTATAGTGCAGATCTTTGCAGTGCAACCTCTCCTTTGTGAAATGTAAATGAAAAATATCTCTGTCTCCTCTTCAGTTTTGAGCCAGATTCAGGAGTCCTTGTTAACTGTAGCACTTTATTTCTGCAGCCCATGCTAGACCCAGTCATCCTTACTACAATACAGGATGTGCGGAGCGTGGAGGAAAAGGACCTCAAAGACAAGGTAAAGGCTATCTCCAGGCAGGTAGGCTATGGTCCCTCTTAGTCCACGGAAGAAGAGCCAGAACTTGGAGCAAAGTTCATACATACACCATTCATCTTTGAATTCTGGTCAGATACAACTTATATCAAATGAATTTTATATTTCCTAATCAGAAACAGTTCTCTCTTGATTACCAGTAGTTGGTGGCACTTTGGTCTGTAGAGTGAATAGAGGGTTTTCAGTAAATGGTACTTTTCAGTCTTTTACTAAAATATTATTTTGATATTATTACAAATGGGATAACATTGAGAAAACATTGAAATGACTTAATATACTAAATGCTTATTTAAAGTTAGTTAAAGCAACTTTAAGTTTAATGTAGTTTATTTTGTCTGCGAATTTCTCATGGGACCCTTACCTTACCTTTCCTCATCCAAGTACTAACATTTGTTTAGAAACAAAATGTAGTTAATTGTGTGGAGTATTAAATCCTACCAGACCATTGTATTTGAAAACATCCTATATTTTTGTGTGTTGCGAGAATCGAAATCAAACGTTTTTACAGTCTCCTTTTTGTGTCTGTGTTTGTATGCGTGTGTGTGCATATGTTTTAATAAAAGAGATTGGTCAGCATCCCAGAGCTCTTATCTGCCGTTAAGCTGCTCTGCATGCGCTTCCAACCGGATCTGGTGACCGTCGTGGACGACCTGCGACTGGACATCCTCCTGCGCATGCTGAAATCACCACATTTTAGCGCTAAGATGAACTCCCTCAAAGAAGTGAGTTTGGCGTTTATTGCTGGAAGACTCGAAGCGCCGATATGCTAAAGTTCGCAAAAACTTGTGATGTGATTACTATAAACATCTTGAGAAATAAGAATAATTTCTTATAATCATAGCAAAAGAGATAGATTATAAAATACTATGTATTTATGATCGTTTGTTCTTTTTTCTGTCATATTCACAATCTATTCTCTGAAATATTGGTGTTTTTGTGAAATTTCCTAATACATAATCTCAATGTACTTAGAATACAGTTTGAGATTTATTTTTACCCTAAGGGTACAAATCCTGTTATTTCAGACATGGTTTTAGTTAAACCAGCCTCTAGCTGAGGTTGCAACAAAAATGAAATGACTGCAACTGTGATGAACTAAGCAAAATGATGTAATTTTTTATGGCTTGATAAGAGATTCACATAAACAATATATTTGGTTTTAGTGAGTGTCAGCTGGACACAACACAGTTCAGTCATAATTCCCACTATCAGTTTTCATACTTAGGATGGTTATCTACAGATGAAATAAACTGATTTTGAACCATCTTAAGCCAAAAGAGGAACTTAATGGTAGCAGCCTAAGCAATTTCACTTGAAGAATTAGCTAGCCAAACATAAATATAAGGGACACATGTGGGCACTAGGAACACCTTGAATTCCAGACCTGGGTGCCTCCAGGACTCTGTTCAAGTCTTGTCTGTTTTTCTGAACATGTTTGCCCCCTCCTTTCTAACATACAGAGTGACATTCATGTAGTAGATCTGATGGCTGTGTAGAGCTCCCGTCACCACTGACATTTTCTCCAAAGTCCCAAGTAGAGAATTTGGAGGCTATGTCCTGATTGAAGTTTGGGTCAGATGCTTATCCTGAGTCAGTCAGCAGTGGCCAGAGACCTGGGTGTAAGAATGGCTCACAAATATCTGTTAACTTCTAAAGAAAGAATTATCAGACTGCATTGTAACACTACACAAAATATAGAAAACAGTGTATATGCATGAAGATTTTGATTATGCATATTTATATTAGGTTCAATCATATTAATCCTGTCTTTTTAGGTAACCAAACTAATAGAAGATAGCACTTTATCCAAATCTGTGAAGAATGCTATAGATACAGACAGATTATTAGATTGGCTAGTTGAAAACTCAGTTCTGTCAATTGCATTGGAAGGTAAGTTGCTTTTTTAAAAAAAGTCACTTAACAATTATAAAGTATGGATTTTTGTACAATAGGTATAAAAATTGTTGCTTTGCCTATATTAGTCTTTAAATAACTTTGTGGGGAACTGCCATTGCTTTGAGTTAATAGAATTGTCTTTAGAATGTCAGTAGTCTTCACTTTATTGTCTTGTCTTCCTCTCTGGCATTTCTTCTATTAGGTAACATAGACCAGGCACAATACTGTGATCGTATAAAGGGAATTATTGAACTCTTGGGAAGTAAATTGTCTTTAGATGAGCTCACTAAAATTTGGAAGATACAGGTAAGTTGATCAGAATTGTTTTTGCCTTTTTCTGACATTTTTGGGTTACAGAAGAGGGAAGCAGGTGGTGAATGAGCAGGGAAATAGAACTTCTATCTTGCATTCACCAGAGAGTTCTATTCTAATTTGTTTTACAGTTCAGGGTTCCCATTAGAATATATATTATATATATATTGTGTGTTATATGTATAATATGTTATTGTATGCTAATATAGGTACAATGTATAGAGAAGATCTTTAGTGCTTATTCATCTTGTTTAACTCAATGTCCATTGATTAGTAACACCCCATTTCATTATACCTCAGTCCCTGGCACACAAAAACCATTATGCTCTCTGATTCTCTGAATGTGGCTATTTTAGATACCTCATATAAGTGGAGCCGTGGAAAATATGTGTCTTCCTATGACTTTTTTCACTTAAATTTCATTATGTCTTTCCATATTGCAGAATTCACATAGGTATATTTCTTTTGTTAATCAATCCAGTGTTCTTTTTACTAGGTTGCTTGTTAGTTTTCATTACTATTTCCTGTTTTATTCAGTTAAATGACGATAGTTATCCTTACTGAATTTATAGATCTCTTATCTTCCCAGAACTCTCAACAGCTATAAGAGAATTGACCCTACCCTTCATTTTTTTCCCCCTTCACATTTTCCCTGGCATTGACTTCCCCTCCCACTTTTCTGGCATTCCTTCCTAAGTCTCCTTTTCTAACTTACTCTTTTCTACTTTGTAAATATTTGGGTTTATTCCCTCTATCAGTCAGTCTAGTCAGGTAACAGAAATTGATAGGTATTTCAAACAGGGAGATGAATATCAGGGATTGCTTACAAAAGTGTTGCTAGGGTATAGGAGTGAAAAGAGAACTAAGAATTCTGGAAGAGCAAAGAGAAAGGACTGTTAAGTCTACAGAAAGCAAGATGTTTTGGGGAGTGATTTCACTCAAGTGCTGGAATTGCCAGAGGTACCTCTGCCTCTAGAGCATCTGGAACCACCAAAAATGACATCTCCTCTTGAGTATAAACCACTTCTCTTGCCTTCTTAACCCCTCTCATTGGCAGACTGTAACATGAGGACGGCTGGCAGACTCCTTTGTCCTCATCTTCATTAAATATAATTTTGCTTTGTAAATATTTTTGAACTTTTATAAGGTCGAAGATTTAGAAACAAGTATATATATTGTATAGCCCTACTACATTCAGTGAATATACGAGAATAGGTATCAAGCAAATTCTTACAGACTTGAACCTGAAAATATTCTCCCTTTGCCTTTTAAGTCCCTTACATGGTGAACAGTGAGGTATGACAGAACCATGATTGAGATTTAAACTGAGTTTCAGCCATGAGGTTGACATTAATATCTGTATCTCTGAAGCAGAGACTAAGTGCCTTAGGATAAATAAATCTTGATATCATACAAGCGAGGCCCTCAAGGTGATTTTTAAAACCCCGAAGTGAGTATGTCTTCTAATCAGTCTGAATTTCTTTCAGGCGTGGATAATATTTTGTTCTCAAGGTGAGAACTTGTCTCTCATCTTTTTTTACATAATGTCTTTTGAAGACATATTGTTGCTAGGAATTTAAAGGCCCTCTGATAACCATTAACAGTGCTTGCTTCATGTAGTCACACCAATAGTATTATGCAAGTAAATGTTGAACAAATGTATCTGTGTAACTGTTTTGCTTTTTTTCTATAAATTGTCCAGAAAACTTCGTTTTTCCATGTTCCAAGACTTGACTTTCTCTCAATGTCTTCTTTCTAGTCAGGACAATCATCTACAGTGATCGAGAACATCCATACAATTATTGCTGCAGCAGCTGTGAAATTTAATTCGGATCAGCTTAATCATTTGTTTGTTCTCATTCAGAAGGTATGTGTTAAGTCAAAGTACGTGTTATTTCTTTTAACTACTACTTAAACTCAATTTGCGATTGTCCCCTCTAAATTAGCAGTGTTTAAAGGTACTCTTCTCCATAAAACCTTTTTAGCTCAAGTTTCTGATCTTTGCCTTTTTTGCAAATTTGATAAAATTATATGATGAAGCAATTTCTATTTCTTTTCTTTTCTGCAGAGCTGGGAGACTGAGAGTGATAGAGTAAGACAGAAGCTATTGAGCTTGATCGGACGAATAGGCCGGGAAGCTCGCTTGGAGACCACTTCTGGAAAGGCAAGAGAATCAAATGAATCTTTCTAGCTATGAATACTTAAAGCAACTTCACTTGCATGTTGACTGGCTCATCATATGTGGTATTGTTGTAGGTGTTAGATGTACTCTGGGAACTGGCTCACCTCCCAACCCTGCCCAGTAGCCTTATTCAGCAAGCCTTGGAGGAGCACCTGACAATCCTTAGTGACACATACGCAGTGAGAGAAGCAATTAAGAGGAGCTACATCATCAAGTGCATAGAAGATATTAAACGGGTTGGTTTTATCTTTGGTCCAATTTTGTTGTCATAGCAGTAGTATTATCTGAGTAATTAGATTCGAATAATTTCTTTCCCTTATTTAAATTAAACTAAATATTCATCTGGAAGTTCTTAGAGTACGAGGTTGGGAAGTTATAGGTCCTGCTTTTACCAAGTCACTTATACTTCTTTTAAAATGAATTTTCAGCCTGGAGAATGGTCAGGTTTGGAAAAGAATAAGAAGGATGGATTCAAGGTAAGAATTTGCAGATGGAACCACCTAAAAGGTATACAAATTTAATAATTCATTTTAATAAATTACTTCATAATTTTAAAATAGTATGTTTTAGTGCTTCTTAGAGTAATGTTTAGATACAAACTACTAAAATATTCATTTAAGAGCTGTACTTCCTTATTTAAAGTGTGGGGACTAAAAAAAAAAAAAAATAAAGTGTGGGGACTTACTCACAAAAGGAAAATAAATCCAGGGCTCCATTCAAAGAGTGGTTTTACTGTGTTGCTTTCATAAAGTTATAAGACCTTCAACTTCATTTTTCATTTTTGATTTAAATCCAAAGTATGCACTTTAAAAAGTACAATGGGTTCTAAATAAAAAAGCTTTTTTTTCCTTAGGAGAAATGAAAGAATATTCATAGTATGAGAAAGGGAGAAAAAAAGGGAAAGTATGAGAAAGGGAGAAAAAAAGGGAAAGGGAGGGTCATTTATTTATTGCTGGCACAAAGTCATTTTTCAGGTGCTTGATTCAGATACGGCCCTAATGGAATTTCGCAGGCAAATGGTCATTGAGTGCGTACCTGTTGCTGAACTCACTGTTGGAAGGTAGCTTGGGTTGTGTCTGCAAGAAGAGCTGGGGCTGTGGAGACCCTCTCCTGCTGGGCTCTGGCCTCAGCTTACGGCCTGTCCTGTGGAAGGGTGGTAGTGTAGTTCTGCTGTTTCTGGCCTGACGTTCAGTCTCTTGGAGGCGTGAGCGGTCACCCAGGCATAGGGAGCCTGCTTCCCAGTTAGCGGAGCAACTTCCCATGTGTAAAGGGTTCCCACGTGCACGCTCAGGTCGCTCAGCCCAACTGCAAAACCTAGCAGCAAAGGGGTTTACTTTACTCTTAATGTCAGAAAAGATTGGTAAGTAGCTGATGGCTTAGTCATTTCTTCGGTAAAGCATATTTCTTGACTTTGATTAGTGTTTCTTTAAGAGGTCCCGAATATGCTCATTTTCATTGGTGTATTCAGAGACTGTCGGCTCTTGTTGAGGCTTTGGTTACTCAGTGACTTTTATTCTTTCAGGTTACGTTTGGTCATGGCATTTAGTTTGGGACATTTAGAAACTTGGTGTTTTGTATTCCTGACATTGAGATCTGATCAAGTGAATTTCCTACATATAATCTAGTTTTAGAGATTTTAAGTCATTCACAAACAGTTGATACTGCTCAGATTAAGCAATCATTCCTTTAGTTCAAAAATACTGCTCTCTTTCTACTCAGATGTAATTTGAATCTTTCCAGTTTCCTCAGCTCAGTGATTCTCAGTTCAGTGTCCTGAGGATTGAAACTTACCCAGTTATTTAAGTTTGGCATCTTCAATGGTAACAGCAAGAGAAAAAGAGTGCCTATAGAAAGATGGTCTTTTCTTCTCTCAGTAACATACATTTCTCTATAGATTTGACGGTTAGACACTGAAGGGGCTTTCCCTCCCTCCAAGGAAATGACTTTTGAAACCAGAAAATCCTTCCTAACCTCTGTCCCTTCCTTATTAAGCTAAGCATTGCTTAGCTTTTCTAGCCAGTAGCATCGCTGCATCTTTATTGCTTCTCTTTTCAATCACTTCATTCATGTCTGTTGTTTTATAGCAAAACAAAAAATAACGGAAATTTTTGGAGTCATTTTGTAAGACTCAAGGAATATTCTTCCTTTATTTCCCACTGCTCCCAGTAAAGAAATTCTAATGTACCAGTATTTCATTCCAAATAGTAATACCTTGCATTTACATAGATTTTTTTTTTTCAGTGTACTAAGTACTTTTACAGTTGCTCTCATAAAGTACACATGGCTAAGGGGGGCAGTGGGAAGATCAAAGCCCCCTGGATAGTCCAGGCAGGGGGTAAATTATATACTGCCACTAAAGGTGTTTTTCTATGCTATGCCCTTTCCTGCCAGGCAGCAAGGTGGGCTGACTGGGGATTATGTCTCCCTGCCAGGCTACACAGAAACTAAGCAAAGGGTAAGACAAGATCACCCACCTCTTACTCCCCTCCCACCCTTAGCTACCTTTATTCTCCCAACTGATTCCCTTTCCCTCTGCTTTTGAGACTCTTAAAATTCCCAAGTTCCATTGTTGTGTTCAGAAATTCTGACCTTTATTTCTTAACTTTATTTCCGTAGATTCTGCCAGGATACCTTTGGCTCCCTTGGTCCTCTTTCCTTCGCTTCCTTTATGCTTCCCACTGTCTACCCCCAACCCGCTCCCTCTTATTTCACTTCTTTTTTCCTTAAATTAAAAAGTTTAAATGTACTCATCCAAAAAAATTACTAAACTAAAAAAAAAAAACAAAACATTTTCACTGTTAGTAGCATTTGCATATCCCTTAAGTCCTTATCATAAGACCTCCTAGCACATGCCTGGCAGCCTTCAGTAAATGTTGGTCCCTTTTTTCTTACTTACTCTTCCCTCCACCCTATGAAGACACTAAAATCATTACCCGTAATTGAGTGACTTTTACTTGTCAAATGTAACTGAAAGTAAAAGTAGCGAGATACTTTCATTACAAATTCTTATAGTGATGTGGTTAGTATTTTTTTTTAAATGTCCTCCCATACAAAAATTTTTACATTACTTCTAGATAAATGTATAGGTCTAAACAGTTGAGGTAGTGGGGAGGCAGCTTTGAGAAAAAATATAAAAGGTTTCTTTCCATATGTAAAGAATTGTTACAAAGAAGTTTGATTCAGCTTTTTATATCTTCTAAGAAATTATGGGAAGGCATGTTTTCATATAATAAATGAACTTTCTATGAAGACAGCCTTAATAGAATGTATTGCCTTCTGAGTTTCTCTGGAAATACTAGGAGACTAGTCATTTAACAAAAAATGAGTAAGGAGAATTATGCATTGGTCTTCAGGCTAAAACAGTTGATTTTTAAGACTTTATTTAATGTTAAGAATCTAATGTGGACATTCCACTAACTCCTACTTATGAAGCCTCAGCTCCATTAACAGACATTATCAGATATGTTCATTTTAATTGTTCACTAGAGTCTTTTGCCCCTTTTGTAAGAGGAGAAAGAGTAATTTAAATTTCTCTTATGATTTAGCAATGTAATGTTATAAATTTTATGGGAATAACATCTTTCCTGTTTGTAAAATTTTAGAAAGGCTATATCAGAAGTACTTTTTAAATCTTATATGATTTTTCTTTTAATTTTATTAGATAATGAACTATCTTCAGGGTTGTTTTTCAGTGTTAAATAAAAATATTCTAACCATAACTGACTTAACTGGTCATACTTTTTAATGTATCTGATTATTTGCTAGAGATTCATATTTATATCCTAATGTTTGTAGTTCTTTTGGAAAGTATTAGTTTGAACTTAAGCTTAAAACTTAGAATTGTCATTCTTTAACTTTTTTTTTAGCAGAAGTATGCTAGCAAGTTGCACAAATAGTTGACCTTTTATATATATATATACCTTTTTTCTCTGATTCTCAGATACCAGTGATTGCAGCCTGCAGCACAAATTTAATAAGTTTGCAAAGAAGAAAACAAAAAGTGTACATTGGAATTTTAATTCATTTGTTTAGCTTCACAATCAGAGTTTGAGTATAGTTCCTTTAACAAGTCTGTACAGCTTTACTGGGGCACACTACTTGTCTTTATATATGTAGTGGTGCTCTGACCTCTTTGAAATCTTTAAGATTGACTGTATAATTTTGAGGTATGTGAAAAATATGGAGTTTTGTATCCTTGTCCTTTTTCATAAATCAAACTGCTTTTTTCCCTCAGTTGAATTGTGTATAAATTATATAGCTACTCTTGAATTAAGGTGCAACTTTGGACAGTCACTTAGTACTGAGTGAGACAGCCCTTTACAGGATTATGAGTCTGTCACACCAAATCTCCTAACTTTGCAAATGCTTTAGTCTGAGGCCACTGACAGTTTTCTTTGCTCATAATTGATTTGATGGACACAACAGACTAGTCAGTACATCATAGTGTAGTTTTTTGATGGTATTTAAGGAGCAAATCAGTGATCTAAATTTAAGTTAAAGAACCATTCTGGTGTGGTATTATCTATATCAATTAACAACGAAAATGACAGCTAGATGAGCAGATACTTTTTATAGACAGCTAAGTTTGTACATACTCAGGTAAGGACAGCTATATCAAAACTTCCATGCCTAGTGGCTTGTAAGTTTCTTTTGACATAATTGTAAGGTCAATTTCAGAAATGTTTAAGTTTATGAAACCTTTATCTTAGAATCTAGGAAGTATGGTATTTGCTGATTGATTGGCTTATCTCTAGGAAATCTGGTATTATTTTGGCAATGACTCTTTCACATTTGCATATTCAGTAGTACTGTTTTTCTGCAAAAGATACTAAAACTATTTCCTACCCCAAATGGGTCTTTGTTTTACAGAGAGATTTGAAGGAACAAGACAATGTTTTAAAACAATATTCAGCCTTTAAAATAAATATTAAAGTACTCAACTTATAATTTTTTAAGAAAATTGATCAATTTATCAACTTTTAATCTGACATTAGTTTAAAATATGCTACTTACTAAAAAGCAATTTATTTTTTAAAGAGTATTGTATGGACATCAGATGTCTCAGGTATATACTATGAATACCAGGACTGTCATGTACCAGTTTCAGAAGTAATAGATTTTGAAAAGTGTTTCTGATAAATTTAAAGTATAAAGTGGCAATAATAGGTATTTTTTCTAATATTGTTTTAACTAGGAAATATAAGTAGATCATGAATATTTTCTTTAACATTTAGACCATGATCAATATCTTGAGCATATTGATATTCTAATCATATAACTACAGAAAACCATATTTTTATACCATTTTACTTAACAGCCAGTTCAGTATTATCCAATTAAGCCTTTGCCATCAACTTATATTTTTATGTCAACATATCCTAGCAGCCTGTGCTACTTAATCTGTCCTCTGAAGTTGCTAATTCCTTGTCTGTTTTTGCTGATGTACCCCTGTACATTTACTGTCACTTCATATCCACTCCTGTTTGGCCTTAGGAAATTGCATGCAGATTAAGCAGTTGAGGACTGAATTATGAATGCATGGAGATAAGCTATAAATGAACAATAGGAAGAAAAATATATGTCACAATAAAACCTAATTGACTTGAAAATTTTTTATTGCTAATAAATTTAGCCAGCCATTAATTTCTAAATTTAATTAATGCAGCTTCTTTTTAATTCTGTAGTCATCTCAGCTTAACAATCCCCAGTTTGTATGGGTGGTACCAGCTTTGCGTCAGCTCCATGAAATCACCCGCTCATTCATAAAGCAAACCTATCAAAAGCAAGACAAGGTAAGAGTGTAACTATATTTGATTATTATATAATTGCTTGCATAACCTTTTATAATAACAAAACATGAACAAAACTGCTGAGTTTTATAGTCACTGTTTTATATTTTATGGTTATTAATGTAATGCATTTATATTATTTAATCATACTGATTTTAGCATCATTTGCTTTCATGTTTATGGAGCTTTTCTTTTGATGTAACCTTAACTCATTTTCTTTATTGAAATGAGCCAGTTTTTAAAAGTTATGATGGTATTTTAGAAGTTTGATGGTCCAAATGTTTATTATATATTTTTTATATATTATATATAATGTTTATTATGTAGCGCTAAAAAGATAATTTTGCCTAAGAGACTAGAGCTAGTTTCCCAATGTATAGACTTGAAAGGAAGATCTTGAGTATTATACTAGAAGTGAAATAGATCTTTTGAATTACTTTTTAAAAACAGTGTCTTATAGAAGAAAAAAATTAGCAGAAAAGTTTTTAATTTCCTGTTAATTCCCTGGAAAATATACTTACCACATTGGTTTTATGTACTTTTATCTAGATATGAGTGAAGAGATCCTTGTTTGCTATCCCTCACCTCAGACTTTATGTTAAAAATAGAAGCTTGCATTAAACTGACAGAGGAACTCCAGATTCTCATACCCTTTCCCTTTTATTGTTTTTGCCAAGAGCATTATTCAAGACTTGAAGAAAAATTTTGAAATAGTGAAACTGGTAACAGGAAGCTTGATAGCCTGTCATCGACTGGCGGCAGCCATGGCAGGGCCTGGAGGCCTGACTGGCTCCACACTGGTGGACGGCCGGTACACTTACCGGGAGGTATTCAGCGCTGTGCTTTTCGTCTCTTGGTTTTTGTCTCATTTGCACTTTTTTCACTTATATAAACTTGGATTTTTTTGGGGTGTCTTATAAAGAGGTAGTAGATGTCTTTATATTGATAAAACAGTGTTGTACCTTGACTATAATTTCAAAATAAAAATTGAGAAAATTGATTTGTAGGTAAGCACTTAAAAACTGCTTGTGAAAAATAATGATAATAAAATTCTTTGTCTTTGATCTAAAGTACTTATGCTTAAGGATGATTTGTTTATTAATTGATTAATAATTCTTTTTAAAATAATTTTTAAAAAGGTTTATTTTTGCATAGAAGAACTGGGGAGTAGGCCAGAAGTGCAGGGGATGGGAGGATTCACCAGAGACAGAATGGGGAGCAGAACAGGTGTATGTACTGAAATACACTGCTGAGGGGAGCAGCAGGTGAGACAGGATATTCTGCTGTGCCATGTATGGGTCAGCTCCCTGGCCTGGGATCAAACTCAGTCAGGCCTTAACTGGTGATAGCACTGAGACTTAACCCCTAGGCCACCAGGGAGGCCCTATATCTGTTTTTTAAAAGTTAGAAAAATATCTCACCATTTGTTCTGGTGTTTTACTTTGAAATTACTGATTTTTTTCTTTGTCATTTGAAGTTAACTGATTTTGTGATAGACTTGAAGTAACTTCTGCTATGTTGTACTCTCAATTTATAAACAGACTTCTCGCTTTTACCCTAAATTTTATTAAAAAAAAAAACAATTAGTAAAGCTGTTTTTTTAATCTGAAAATTTTTAATTTTGCTTTTAGGTATGAATGCCTGGAGCTAACTAATTTAGTATTGCATCTTTTTGCAGTATTTAGAGGCCCATCTAAAATTTCTGGCATTTTTCTTGCAAGAAGCCACGCTATATCTGGGTTGGAATCGTGCCAAGGAAATCTGGGAGTGTCTTGTGACTGGCCAGGATGTTTGTGAATTAGATAGGGAGGTAAGAAGATTAGGTATTCTGAATAACTTCTTATCCTTCAAGTCTAAACATGTTTTGATTTATGCTGATAGGTCAGTAGCTGATGAGGTGAAAAATTCTATATAATATATATGTGTTAATAATCAGAGTTATTTGGTAACTTTAATTATTAAAATAAAATACCAAAAATAGTAACTATTATTAAAATAAAATACCATGTTCTGCCATGTAAGTACAGCTGATGAGTTGTAGATACATCTTTTTAGTTTTTTCCCTTCCCAGCAACTAATTCTAAGTTTTCAACAGAAAACTCCAAGTTCCTGAAATGATGTTGTACACCAGAAACACTTTCAAAAAAATGAGTGTCCAGATAGATCTTTAGAACTGTAGCTAGACAGTTGAAACAGATTAAACCAGCAGCAGAAGGACCTGCTTTGATGTTTCTTCACCTCACTGTATAGTATACTGGAATTATTTCATAGGATTGTTGAAGAACTGCGTATGTGACAATGCCTAACATACTATAATACAGTAAACCTTATAACAAATGTAAAAGTCTAAAATTCAATGGAAAATATGAGCACATATTTTTATTACCTAGGAGTAAGATTGCTGGTAACTGCTTTATTTTTTTATTTAAAAAATTGCAAAATTCTAAGCATTTCAGTTTTGAGAAGTGTTTTGTCATTATAAATTTTTGAAGAATTAAAAATAATTTATCAGTATCTTTACCTTCCTACTTTGGAATCTGTATTTGCCTGAAATGGACTTTACTTATAGAGAACATTTGTCTTAATCCACAGATGTGTTTTGAATGGTTCACAAAAGGGCAGCATGATCTTGAGAGTGACGTTCAGCAGCAGCTTTTCAAGGAGAAAATTCTTAAATTGGAGTCATATGAAATCACTATGAATGGTAGGAAAAGAGAATCTTTTTTTCTTAATTAAGAAATTTGATTCTTACTTTTTCCTCTAAGCCCACTTCTCAGAAGTAACCAAAAGCTTTGGAATAAATCCTCCCCAATTTTTTTTGTTTTTGTTTTTGTTTTTGTTTTTTTTACACAGATAAAAACACATCTGTATATACGCATGTCTACATTCACAAAGAAATTCCTTTTCATATAAATGGCATCTTTTTAATTTTGAAATTGCATCCCATGATTGCTAAAATTGCCAAGCTACTTTATTTTTTCTCATGCGAGTACTTGGTGCACTGATTCACTTAAAATTTTGTCAGCATAGAAAAATCCCCCTTCAAATATGTCTTTTAATTGAGTTTTTAATTGAAATGTAATCCACATACCATAAAATTTACTTTCATAAGCATACCAGGGACTTGTAGAATATTCAGAGTTATATAACCTTCATTACTTTGTAGTAATCCTGGAACATTTTCATCACCCTGCTCTGCCCCTAGCCCCTAATCTGTTTTCTCTCTTTCTGGATCAGCCTAATTTGGGCATTTCATGTAAATGGAATCATACAGTATGTGGCCTCTTATGTCTGAATGCTTCCATTATGCTACGGAGTTGTATTTTTAAGGTTCACACAGGTTGTAGTATGTATCGCTTCATTCCATTTTATGACTGAATAATATTCCATTGTATGAATATAGCACATTTTCTTTATTCATTTATTGGCTGATGGACATTTGGATTATTCCCACTTTTTGGCTATTATTAATAATGCTGCTATAAGCATTTGTGTATTGTGTGTGATACTGTGTGGATACTAGCTTTCATTTCTCTTGGATATCTTCCTAAGAGTAGAATTGCTGTATCATATAATTAACATTTGAGGAACTGCTGAACTGTTTTTGCAAAGTGGGTGAATCATTATATAATCCCACTAATGTTTAAGGGGTTCCAATTTTCCCATATTCTCACCAGTGTTTGTTATTGTCTGTTGTATTTTACTTTAACTGTTCTGGTTTGTTTAAGTGGTGTCTCATGTTTTTGATTTGCATTTCCTTGATGACTAATGATATGTATCTATTAATGTGTTTATTGGCATTTGTATATATTCTTTGGGGAACATCCGTTCAAATTTTATGCCCTTTTTAAAATTGTATTTATTTGCTTTTAGTTGGTTGTAAGAGTTCCTCGTATATCCTTCACACTAACTCCTTAATCAAATATACCATCTGTAAATATTTTGTTCCATTGTATGGGTTATCTTTTCACTTTCTTGATAGCTCTTCTAAGCAAAGAAGTTTTTAATTTTGATGAAGTCCTAATTTTTTTATTTGTGTTTTTGGTACCATATCTAAGAAACTGTTGAAGACTTATACCTAAGCTTTTTCTTACGGGTTTTATATTTTTAATTCTTGAAATGCTTTCTCTTCATTGATTATTTTACTTGAGTGCGTGAATTTGTATGACATCTGTAATTTCAGGTTTTAACTTATTTAAGACATTTTTTGAAAATGTGAATCTCTGTGATCATCGATTGAAAAGACAAGGAGCTCAGTTGGTAAGTATGTTATTCTCAACTCTGGATATTTGCATAATCTACTAAAACTTGGTTTTCAGCAAAAACATGTTAAAATTCAAAGAAAATACGAATTATTTTTAAAGAATGGATATCTCCTTGCATTGATGACAGAGCTTCTCTTAGAGTATAAAGACACTCCCTTTCCAGCATCTGACCAACCGCCTGGGAGAGCAAAGCTGACTTTTCAACTCCTTCCTGGCTTCTTGCTGATCTGGGCAGCCAATGGCCTCCTGTGCTAGGTAGAGACATAGTAGGGATAATGCTATCTAAGCTTCCAGTTTCTCAGATCCAGCAATTCACATGTATCTGAAAAAGTAATAGCTTCTTCAGTTCTGGGTTACAGTAGCAGGGATTTGAGAGAAAAGTTTGTAGAGCAACAGTGTTAGAATCTGTAGAATGTGTCTATCTGGCCTTTCTATTTCTATTTATATGTGCGGCTTAAAAACCAAAAGGCAAAAAGTAACTTATTTGCCCAGTTTGTTTCATTTAACACCTGACTTCCCTGGGTGGCAGAAATTTTTATAATACTTTATAAGCCCTGAATCTTGCAGTTTCCTCCCACTGGGGCTTTGGGAAACCATATTGAACCCCAAAGATTAGTAACCACTTCTAACTTGAATTCATTTTCTTCTGAAATAAGTCCCTAAAGATAGTACCTTTCTCATTTCTGTGCTATTTCTGTTTCAATCACTAGTCTGAGTAGATGTCTAGCTTTGGGCTTAGGGATGTTTGGAGAAAAATCTCTGTTTATCCTGGTTCCTATGTACATTGCCAAATGTTTTTGCACTTGATTATTTTTTGTCTTAAAGTTCCATGTTTGCACAATACTGTTTCTGATAATGTAGCTTAGTTTTTGCAGCCTTAATTCATATTGAACTGAATGGGTATGGACTTAAGGAGAAAATACTGTAATTTTGTGACCTTAGTGTATATAATATAATTTTTTCTTCTTTTGAACAGTATGTAGAAAAACTGGAATTGATAGGAATGGATTTTATTTGGAAAATAGCCATGGAATCACCAGATGAAGAAATTGCTAATGAAGCAATTCAGTTAATCATAAACTATAGTTACATTAATCTGAATCCTAGGTTAAAGAAGGTGGGTATCTAAGAGTGCACTCAAACACAGAAAAGTACATAGTTACATATATTTTATATTGATAAGCCCAAATGCCCCCAAATTTACTTCATTTTGATGTTTGTTCTTAATAATGATTACAGCCAAATGCCAGATTAATCAATTTTCATCTACCTCTTTCAGGATTCTGTATCATTACATAAGAAATTCATTGCTGATTGCTACACAAGATTAGAAGTGAGTAGCTAATTTTATTGAATCTACTGAAATGTTTTGGTTTTTTTCCTCTTGTAATTTTTTATTTTCAAATAATATATAATGTTGATATTTGTGGCTGGATCCTATTATGGAACTTGTGACATATTATGGAATATTGTGACATAGGGAACTGACATTTGCCTTGAAAACCCTAATAAAGATTTTTAGGAAATCTTTTCTTTTCCATCCACCACCTCTCTACCCTACTCCAGGCAAATGCCCCTTTTGGGTAATAGAAACCAGATCTACTACACATTCCGCATTTCTAATAGGTTGTTTTTCTCCCTTTTCTATCTAGAAATTTTATGCAAGTACATGTTGCTTTTTCTGTCCTTCCTCAAATTTCACCTAGTTTTTATCATAAATGCTGTTAAAGGCCACAAAAGGAAACTCATTAGTAGGTGGTATTGCTTACCTTTGTCCATTGGAAGCATGCTGTATAATACTATCTCATATATATTTGTAATTTCCAGCATGATGGTTAAAGTGTTAAACATTTTTTTTTAAAGATTTATTTATTTATGCATACAAGCACTGGGGTACAGGCCAGAGGTGGTGGGGGGGGGGGCGGTGAGAGGATTCACCAGACAGAGTGGGGAGCAGAACAGGCAGATGGACTGAAACACATAAAGTGTTAAACATTTTTAATGTATGTTTGCTTTAAGTTTTGTATCTAGTGAAGAATATTCCAAAAGCATAAAGAGCTACTGCCCCCAGATCCTCTAGTGATAAATATGTGTTAGAATCCTCAAGTTATAACTTCCATCTACCTATGTCACTCTAGGTTACTGACTTGAATCTGAAGCTCCCAATCTGTAAAATTGGACCCTAACCTGGTAGAGAGAGCTAGATTGGATCACCCGTGTCTCCTCATCGACAGGACTATTTGCAGTCTGGGGCTGTAATATGCAACACACCTGCATTACTCCCTATGCTGGGCCAAACTGAGACAACAGCTAAATGTTCTCACTAACCAGAACTTAAGCAGAACTGCCTGTTATTTCTTACCAGTACTAGTATCCTAGGCATCTGAACAGGCACAAGGGCAGTAGTCTGTGGAATAATAAACTCCTAAAGATCCTGGGTAAAAAACCTAGAATTATACTTAGCTTTTTGTAGGAAAAGTAGAAAGCCAATGTATTAAGAATAGGAAACTTTCTGTTACAACCTATAGAAACTGAAAATGAAGAGACAGAAGAACCTGTCACAAATGTTCAGGCAAAAAACCCAAGAGAAGTCTTAACCAGTAAAATTTTAGAATATGACTGAAAGGATATTTCAGGTAGCAGTTATAATCGTTTTTGTTGAATTAAGAAAAACAATGACTGGTGAAAAATCATTCACAGCAAAGATGAAGAACACTTGAGACTGCTACCACTAGAACTAAAAGATCTAGAAACATACTATAAATGAATTAAAAGATATATTAGAGGGCCTCAACTATAGTCAAATGCAAGTACTTAAGCGGATTGGTGAGCTTGAAGCACAGTGACAAAACACAAACAGAACAACAAAGCGAGAAGAGAAATTAAAAAATTGAAAGCAGTATAATAATTCTTTTGGCTAACCTAAAGAGAAGTAACATCCATACCTTAGGGATCATAAAAGGTGAAGAGAAAAAGGAAATCAGAGGAATTTTATTTTATTTATTTATTTTACACTTGATCTTAGCCAAAAGGCCGAGAAGAAATTTTATTTAAAGAGGAATTTTTTTTAAAAAAAAGTAAATGCAGAGAATCATAATCATTTCAATCTGGAAAATAAATAAGATGTTCTGATCCAAAAGCCAAAAGGGTTCCCCAAATAATGGAGCATCAAAATACATAAGGTTATTATTAATAAAACTAAAGCAATTCATTTGTAACAATGCCTTAATACTAGGGGATTTTAGTACTCCATTTACAACTGTTGTTAGTAATAAGGTAGAGGATAAATAAGGAAACTATAGCCTTAAATGAGAAGCTCAACCAAATAGTTTAACAGACATTTATGAAACACTCCCTTAAAAAGGCACTGCGTATAGTTTTTTTTCAAGTGCACATGGAACATTTTCAGGAATATACCATACGTTGGGACTCAAGTGCCATAGCAGGGTTTTCAGCCTAAAATGTTTTTCCAGGCCGTTGAGAAACCCTGATAGAATGACTATTTAATGTTTTATAGGCAGCCAGTTCAGCACTTGGTGGCCCCACTCTAACACATGCTGTGACCAGAGCGACAAAGATGCTTACTGCAACCGCCATGCCAACTGTAGCCACGTCAGTTCAGTCTCCCTATAGGTGAGTAATGGCACAAGTTCCAGCAAACACCCAAGATGAATGTATTGATTTAAAAATTAAATCTTTTTTGTTTCCTATGGACATCTCTTAATTGTCAATTACTTCATTTTGTTTAATACATTTTGCAGTTATGTCCTGGGAAATTCTATGTTCCCTAGCACATACACTGCCAAATCTATGAAGACCTGCAGATCATTGTCATAACCACTCAAGTATTGCTGCCCCTACTCCTCCACCTAGTGGACGAGTTGTTTTTGGTTTGTTTTTATTTATTTGGTTCATTTTATGATGGAATATTAATGATGGAATAAAGATATATATATTCACAGTATGAAGTATAATCAAGTTTGAAATAATAGATGTAACTTTACTCCTTGAGTAGAGAAATCAATAATACTAACAACATAAGCAAAATAAAGTAGTTGATTGGTAAAATTGGGCATCATGTTATGTTCATAGTGGAAATACTGTTTATGTTATTTTCAAAAATTTTTTTAAATTGCGGTAACATTGTGTACAGCATTATTTTGATTCAGGGTAGAGTCTCCCTCTTTAGATGCTGTTACCACACATACCCACTACTAAAAGCCGTAGTCTTCAAAATAATTTTTAATGACAACTTTACCACCAAATATCTTTATCGAAACCTTGAATGGGTTTGTCTCATAATTGCATTGCTGTGTTCTTCAAATGTTATCACTTAAATCTGAGTTCAGCATTTGCTTTAATCCTTTGATACATGATAGATGAGTATTTAGAAACATTAGTTTGTAGTAACTAAAACACTCTTCTGAAGTTTTGTCACTTTCATTATTGGTAAAGCAGCCCCAAATCAGGACTCAATCTCTGTGCCTCACTCTGCTGCCCTCTAGTGATGGGTTCTCAGATGGTCTTTAGCCTGGAGTTTCATGTATGTTTATTTCTTTTTAAGATTGGATGCAGGCTGGGATGCAGGCCAGAGGTGGAGGGAGTGAGAGGATTCACCTGAGACAGAATCGGGTGGGAAGCAAAACAGGCAGAACTGCATTGCTGAGGGGAGCAGCGGGTGAGACAGGAGAGGTCTGCTGCGCCATGCGGGACCCTCCCTGGCCAGGAATTGACCTTGTGCTGCAGTGGCTGTGGATTGCTTCATAGTGCTGAGACTTAACCTCTTGTACCACCAGGGAGGCCCTGTATGTGTTTATTTTTATTTACAGTTTAGTCTTTAGGAAAGAAATCATTGCTCACACTCTATTTCAAACTTTATTCAGTGAGTTGAGTACAATGTATTGATACTTTGCTAATGTGAAAAAAGCTTTCTTGGACCACTTTTTAAAGGACAGAAAGTGATTATAGAGTCACTTCATGATAGAAACACTATACATTTTTTGCATTCCTACATTCTTGGGAGTATATCTCAAGTAGATATAAACTCTAAACAGAGTTGATAAGAATGTATGATTTCAAAATTGCATGTCAGCCTCAGGAAATTATAGTTTATGTCATTTCACTAGTTTTAAAAGAACTTTTCAGTGACCATAATTGTTCTAACATATGTGGGATAGAATTACCCTCTCATCTGTGCTGTGTTTTGTAATGCTATCTGTGAATTAGTTCATTATTGAGGCATAATTGAAACAGTTCATTCAGCATTTCACTTATTATAGTTCTTAGATAGTTCCTAAAGATTTTCCACTAAAATATCAAATTCTAGTTCCCACTCATAGATTGAAAGAATTTAGTACTCTAGTGAACATACTTAACAGAACTGTTACAATGTGTTTATCCAATTATTTTTAAGGTGAAATTCCCAATACGCTAATCAGCATACCAGGCCAATTGCTAGAAAATGGTAGTGCCTCTTCTCACTTTTAGAAGTATACTTATTTGAAATGTCTAGCCTTTCTGGAATAACAGATGTTTAAATTAAGGGCACATGAATTTCCATCTGTAAGTGTTAACACATGTAGTGCTCTCTTTAATAAAGTTTGTAACTGAGGCTGTATCAACTCCTGTATGTTTGAGTCTTACTACTTCAGACGATAAATAAGATTCCGTAAGTCTGGCCAAAAGAGGCCTAAGGTCTCATTTTCAGAGTCTGTTAGAGCTCTGTCCTCCTGGCTGTGTTTCCTGTTCCACAGATAGTTGTGTTTACTGGTGTACTTTTTAAGTACTTTAAAGGCCCTTGAATAACAAATTCTTAAGCTGTATGTGTTAACTATGGAGAATGTTCACATGAACCAGATGAAAAATTCGTTGTTCTTCTTTTCCTCATTCTCAGTCCAATTAAAACAAACAGCAGTTTGTGGTAAAACAAACAGCAGTTTGTGGTATACGTAGCGGTCTGCATTTGTCTTCTCATCCCAAGGCAGCTAGAACTTTATCAGAATCCATGTATTCACAAAATTATGGGACATACTTTATGTGTAAGCTTATGTGAGTCAAACTGTTCGTTCTTGGTGGATTGATGGACAAATTACCAAGGTAATTTTTTCAGATTTGTTCATAGATATCTTTTTAATCCTTAGATCCACTAAACTTGTAATAATTGAGAGATTGCTGCTCCTGGCAGAGCGCTATGTGATCACTATAGAGGTAAACCTCTTTTCTTTTTAAAGTATACTTATACTAGCCTCAGCGTGTGGCATGTATATTTTTGAGATGTTTAGTAATGGCACTGTGTATCTGACTTGTTCTTGACCTTTCTTTTTCAAGGATTTTTACTCTGTCCCACGAACTATTCTACCTCATGGTGCCTCATTTCATGGACATCTTTTAACTCTTAATGTTACTTATGAGTCTACCAAAGATACCTTCACCGTAGAGGTAGGTTCACATTAACCTCTGCGACCACTTTCATATTGTCTTGTTATGTTCATCAGAGCTATATGAATTGAAATAGTTCCATGAATGACTATCCTAAAAGCTATTTGGTGGACAAATTTAGAATTAAGACTTGGGATGAAAGGAAATTGATGAGCAGACACATAAGTAAATATATAATGTCATATCAGATGGTGATAAGCATTATAAAGAATAAGAATATAATACAGGGTGAGTTGGTGGAGAATGATGGGTATACATGAAATATCATTTTAGATAAAGATGGACAGGGAAGGTCTCTCTGAGGTGGTGACAGTTGAACAAAGACTTGAATGAAGTGACAGATTAAGCCATTTCTGGGGAAGACCATTCCAAGCGAAGGGAGCAGCAGGTACAAAGGCCAACGTGGGAGTTTGCTTGGCTTGTTCAGTGACAAGCAAGGTGGCAGGTCTGACTGGAGCACAGTGAGAAACAAAAAGAGTGGATGAGTTGTAGTGGAAGAGGACTTGAGATTTTATTCCATGCATGATGGGGAGGGATTGGAATGTGGGATAGAACATTTAATTACAGCAGAAAGGAAATTTCCTAAGGGCAGGGATTCTTGTCTTTGGGCTCTCTGCTATTTTCCCACCTTTGAACAATGCCTGGTACACAGTAGGTGCTCACTAACAGTTGTTTAAATGAATCCATAAACAAAGTACTCATGGTGATATTTAATTTGATTTTACAGGCTCACAGTAATGAAACCATAGGAAGTGTCCGGTGGAAGATAGCCAAACAACTATGTTCTCCAGTGGATAATATACAGATATTTACAAATGATAGTCTGGTAGGTTTAAGTAAACATGTGTGGCCCTTCAACCTGATATATTTTCCTCTTCCTTTCGTTCTCAATAATTAAGAAAGCACTCTTCACAGCTGACGGTGAATAAAGATCAGAAGCTCCTCCACCAGTTGGGCTTTTCCGATGAACAGATCCTTACAGTGAAGACCTCAGGCAGTGGCACTCCATCCGGGAGCTCCGCGGACTCCTCGACCAGCTCCAGCAGCAGCAGCAGTGGGGTTTTCAGTTCCTCGTATGCCATGGAACAGGTACTGCGTAGTAAATTTTAGTTTAAAAACAAGAATTTCATAATCTTTACCTTTCACTTGCAGCCCGTGTGGATTTAGATGACTATGTCCTTTTCTTTTAGACAAGCCTGACAGTACAGAACTGTAACACTGAGACATGACAGAACTATAACACTTTCTTTAACTTTTACTCAAATTGTTACCTTCTCAGTGACCCACCTTTGGCAACTCTGTCTAAATTTTCAACCCTCTCCTATCCCTGCATTTCTTATTTTCCTTCCCTACTTTATTTTTCTTTAACATACTATATATTTTATTTATCTTGTTTAGCATCTCTGTTCTCAGTAGAGTATAAGCTCCATGAGAGCAGATTTTTGTGTGTTTGCTCACTGCTCTATCCCCAGCACCTAAAACAGTGGCTAGCACATAATAAATACTCAATCAGTATTTGTTGAATGGGTCCATGAATCAATCATAACCCATTTATTTGTATATTCTGCGTCAGGAATTGAACCTGGCACCTGGTAGTGACCAGCACAGAAGTGACAAGACTGTTCCACTCCATAGACTTACCGTCTAGAAAACAGGACAATGTCATCTTCATGTAAAATGAAGTATTTAAATGACACAGGGGCTTTTTTCCCTGAGTAACTATATGTACTTCTTTAATTTAATTCCAAATGTAAGATCTTTGTGTGACTGTGTCTACATAGCTGTATTTACATACAGTGGGAATTTGAGGAAGACACCTCTTGGAATGGTGTTATGACAGTTGACTAACAACAGAAACGATGTACGCAGCATCGTCAAGGTTAACATTTAAGCCATCTCATATTGGTCCTGAACTTGTTATGCACCTTCCTGTATGTCACTACACTCTAGAGTGATGTCTAGTTCTTCTTCCTTAGAACCAGAAAGTAACGCTTTAATTACACCTGAATCTCCTCTGTGCGTTGTGTGTGCGTCTGTACACACATGGCCACCACTTGAATTTTGCTTTTCTGTTGCGATTACCTTGCTTGCTCCTGGTGAGCTTCTGCTCATCACACCTGCCTTGGTCTTGTCTTTCCCCTATGCCTGCGTTTGGTGACCTGGCCCATTCACTGGCAGGTAGAAAGAAATGAGCAAAGGAAATAAGCACACTGGGTAGTGGTATTTCTTCACTGTGTGTTCTCAGGTGGTGTGCTGCCTGCAGGCTTCGGAATGGCCAGTTTTTTAGACCTGTAGTTTATTGTTGGCGTGTCTGATTAGAAGAGGAGATTTTGTAAATTTTGTATTGATGTTTTGCTTTTGTCCCCTCAGGAGAAATCCCTCCCTGGTGTGGTGATGGCACTTGTATGTAATGTATTTGACATGCTTTACCAGCTTGCCAATCTAGAGGAGCCAAGGTAAATATGAGTATTTATAAAGCTTGAAAGAAAGTTACTAAGATTAAGAATCCCAATAACTATTCACTTGAAATTTATATTCTATATTACATTGCTCTGCTATTCAAAGTATGGCTTCTGTGAAAACTATTTCAATTTGAAAAATTTCAGGATAACTCTACGAGTACGAAAGCTTCTGCTCTTAATACCCACTGATCCTGCCATACAGGAAGCCCTTGACCAGCTCGATTCTTTAGGGAGAAAGGTATGAGTATCTTGGATAATTATTTAACTGGCATGGGAATTTTGTGTTGATTCTATGAAAATACATGAAATTTTTTAAAAAACTGTCTAATAACACCTTTTTCTTAGCAATTTTTCTTTCTCAAAAAATGTTTTTTGCCATAAATGGAAATCAGAACTCTTGTTGACTTCCAAAGTATTAGTAATGACATCAAATTTTAAATCTAGAAGAGCCATTGACATCAGCCACTTCTATATCATTCCTGTTATATGTTAGGAAACCGAAAGCCCAGAGAAATTAAGTGTCTTGACCAGGATCAGACCTTAGTTCTGATTCAGTTGAGAAGTTTTTCTTCTGTTATGATGTGTCTCTGAATGTGATTTTTACATATGTTTGAGTTATTTACGTAAATGGATTATGGATTATTTTAAGTTTTTCCACAGTTAACATAAAAATTTCATTTTGTTAAATTTTTAGAATATTGTTCCTTAAGAGTTTTATATATTGAAATTGTTTATATTTACCAACTAAATTAGTTTAGATTAAAATTGTTAGAACTAATAAATCAGGAATTTTGTATTTCAGTGACCGAAGTTTATATCAGCTCAAAGTCTTGTCATCTATGGCTTATGTATTAATTTGAGGGATTAGTTAATTATAGAATATTATCACTAGTGCTGTAGCATTTAAAGATTCTCAAAACTACCACTTCTGCATTCTTACAGTTTCGTTATCAGTATTTAAAAGCACAGATTTTTAAAACCGTGGAAACAAAGTAAAATGACTTTGTCAGTGTTGCATAGAATACACTCTCGGGCATTAGTGCAGGTTGGGAACACTGCTGAACACAAACAGTGTTGTGGATTTTGAGCTTTTGCCAGTAATTACAAAGTGATATGTTTTTTGAGGTTAAGTTTTAGAAAATTCCTTTGGTGTGGCTTAATGAGGAAAACAATAGTGAAATTCAATGTGAAAATAGTGGTTTCTCTTTAAATTGTGCTTTTAAGATATATTTTCTTTATTTCATTTTTTTAAACTTAGAAAACATTACTGTCTGAAGCAAGTTCTCAGTCTTCAAAATCTCCATCCCTCTCTTCAAAGCAACAGCATCAGCCGAGTGCCAGTTCAATTTTAGAAAGTCTGTTTCGATCTTTTGCTCCAGGAATGTCTACCTTCAGAGTACTTTACAACTTAGAAGTAAGAAACCAAATTTATTTTTGTTTTGTTTGATTTGCAGAATCTTGCTTTCAGGTGCCAGAAATAAGTAAATAGGTTCCTATTCTTATGGATGATCTGTTTAAAAATTAGTTTAAAAAAACATAAAAAATAGATTACAAATGGGAACATTTTGCTTGTTTCGTTTTTTTTCTATTTTTATTTATGTACGTTGTTATACTTGCATAAATAAGCATCTAATCTAGGAAACCATCTTTATTAAAATGTATCATTGCCTTCCTCTGGAACTTTCTCAAGTCTGCATAACCGTCAGGGTAATTTAAAAAGTGCTAATTTTTTTAAAAAGCTATTGTCATTTGGTAATGTTAATGAAGGAGACACATTAACATTATTATTATTTCAGTTTTGAAAAAACTATTGGAAGATTTCAAGCAACAGAATATTTTTATTTTCCTTTGCTCCCTGAGTAGCTTTAAACTAGTCGATGATTACTTTTATAAATGTTCACTGTGTGCAAGTCATTGTAATTAAAGCATCAGCGTTACAAAGACAGAATATTTGCCCCAAGATCATGAGATCTTGGCTTATGTATTAATTTGAGGGATATGGCTTTAGAACTGGAGGTCACCGTTAACCTCCCAGGTGAGCCTATCTCAGTAAACACATGTGCCAGCCTTAGCGAGGTTAAGACAGCACATCTTAAGACCCGCGTTTTATGCCAAGTACATTGTAGATGCTTAATAAATGGGCATCATATATCAGAGTTCCAGAATCATTAGGGAGCTCACCTATTTTTAATAAGTTATTTCATGAAATTTTACATACTTATTCAAGAATATATCTAACACATCACCTGACCTTATCTGCTATTATCTAAATCTGCAAACCTGAAAATTTCCCATCTAAGTTTCATGAAAACATGTTTCTTCAAAACAGAAGCGTTTTTCTTGCCTAGTAAATAGAACCTGGAAAATGTGGATTTTTTTGCATGGGAAACATTAGCTCCTTAATGCTGCTAGGGGAAAACAGCATGCAGTTTTTAAAGATTTTCTGACCCAAGTTCTCTGTTTTTGCTTATTAGAGGAGTCATTTGTGTTGGGAATGTTTGGATGAATAATTGTTTATCTGTTTCCAAGGTTCTAAGCTCCAAACTCATGCCAACGGCTGACGATGACATGGCGAGAAACTGTGCAAAATCTTTCTGTGAGAACTTCCTCAAAGCAGGAGGTTTGAGGTTAGAATTTCAATATAATATTATGTAAAAAAAGAAGAGAGGATGATTGATGGGACTGAGATCTCTCCATTGAAGGGAGGTTTGTTACAGAAAGAAGTAGGCCATTTCCTCTGGATGAGGAAGGAGTGAAGACCAACCTAAGCTTGAACAGAGGATAGTTGGAGGAATTCCTATTTGGAGGCCTTGAGAAGAGAAGTTAGGTAGTGACCTAGAAGAGAGAAAGGGAAGAGCAAACAGGGAAATGGAAATCGGGGCAGTTTTTTCCTTTGTTCAACGTTGTAGAGGTGTTTGTAGTAAAACCTCGTTTCAGATCCTGAGCCAGTTGAAGATTTGGAGGAATCCAAGCATTTTACTTCTGGTTTATATGTGAGGCATTGTTCTAAACAGTGGGAACAGAACAGTAAGTAGATTAGAGAAAATTCTATGTCTTCATCAATTCTAGAGGAGAAAATAAAGAAATAAAGGTCATGTGTATCAGATGGTGATAAGAGCTGTAGAGAAAAATCAGGCAAGAAAGGGGGAGATGGAGAGGGTTGTGATTTTCAATAGTATCATTGATCAGGGAAGGCTTCAGCACAGGGGTGACAGTTTACAAAGACCTGAAGGAGGTGAGGGACAGAGAGACCTGGTGATACTTGGAGAAAGGCTCCCCAAAAGCACACTGACCGCATGGCACAGACCTGGAGTTCAGCGGGAGGCTTATGTGGTTAAGGGGGCCAGTAACGTAGGGGGACAGGAGAGTACCGATTCAGCAGAGGTCAGTTAGGTAAGGTTACGTAGCCAGCTTTTAGGCTATAATGAGGATTACCTTATTCCTCTGTAGGAAGTAGGTAGCCGTGGAGGATTGTGTGCAGAGGAGGAGTGCCATGACCTGACTTATGTTTTTAATGAATCACTCTGATTAATCTCTTAAGAATAGATTTTTGAGGTTGGAGAGTCGGGTGAAATCAGAGAACAATTTGGAAGTTTTCTCAGTAATATAGGGTGGAGTGGATATAGAAAGGTTTATTGAGTACAGTTTTTCTGGATATATATTTGAATTGATAGCTCTGCTAGGGCCAAGGTAGCTAGCAGTTGATCAGTGAACTGAAACCAGTTGGTGAGAACTATCTAAACATTTATCTTGGGTGACTTTTTGACTAAGCAATGAATCTAATTGTAAATGGACTGGGAGGACTATAGGTATAGAAATCACTGATAAAAATATATATGGTCCATTTGTATGTCAGAATCTTAGAGAAATTTTAAGTAATTGATAATACTTATAAGTAATAAAATTACTTAATAGAAAAAATTTTATAAAAGAAATAGAAATCTTTAATATCCTGCCTTTTCTTTTCTTTGAAGTTTGGTTGTAAATGTTATGCAGAGGGATTCCATTCCATCGGAAGTAGACTATGAAACAAGGCAAGGAGTTTATTCCATCTGTCTGCAACTTGCAAGGTTTGTGACTACATTGCTTCAGTCTCAAAAGGCAAAGCTTGACTCTTTCTTCTTCCCAAACCCAACCCCATCATTTTAAATAATAGGAAGTAACCTTAAGTAAGTCTAGCTTTTTATTTCCTTTAAAGGTTTTTACTTGTTGGACAAACAATGCCTACTGTTTTAGATGAAGACCTCACCAAAGATGGCATAGAAGCACTTTCTTCTCGCCCATTCCGAAATGTCAGCCGACAGACAAGCAGACAGATGTCTTTATGTGGTACCCCAGAAAAGTCATCGTACCGACAGTTGTCAGTGTCTGACAGATCTTCTATTAGGGTTGAGGAAATCATCCCTGCCGCACGAGTTGCAATACAAGTAAGTGATGTGTATTCAGGAAATATTTAGAAGGCACTGGTTGTGATGAGGTACTGTGCAAATACAAAAACTATGACATGAGTATTACCTTTAAGAAATTTGCTCTGAGAAATAACTAGTCCCAGGTAGAAATAGTCAAGAGTTTTAAGAGAACTACAAATGTTTTCAAGGAAATGAAATACTTGCCTTCACCTGTGACTGTCATGGGTGATTTTCTGTAGGAATTGACTTTCAAGCTATGTGTAGCGGCAGGAAAGGGTGGCACAGGAGCAAGGTTCAGGATGGTTCTGGACAGACAGGTCAAGGAAGGAGACTCTTGGAGCCCTCGGTGGCTTTTCATACTTTATTTAGTAGAGGTGGCCAGGTACATGGCAGGCATGGGTGCCGGAGGGCCTGCCAGGCTCCCAGCCCCCAGTGCATCTCACCCTCTCGGCTGCTTCTTCTCTCTATCTCTCTCTGCCACTGCTGCTGCTCATCCTGTCGGCTCTGTTGGTCGGTCCGGTCCTCGCAGTTCTGTCTGTTGGTCCTCGCAGTTCTGGCATCCTCATGACGCCGCCCATTTATGCCCGTGTCCCAACACAGGTGCGCCCACTTGCGCATGCCCACCCTGGAACGCTCGCAGCACCGCAGGTGTCCATCATCAGTGGTGGGAGGGTGGAAATACCTGATCAACCTTTACCCTACACTATGCCTTAAAGAATAGATAGGGATTAGATACATAGCGGTGAGTAGGAAGAGTTGGAAAGAGGAGAGTTTTTCAGGCCAAAGGGAGGGCTTGACCTAAGTTCGAGAGACAAAGGCAAAGCTTGTTTGGGGAATCATTCTGTAGATACCGGGCAGAACATCACATGTCGAGGAGGGGAGGTGATCAGCAGAAATCTCGTGATGGGAGATTCAAAGCCTGTGTAGTGCCAGGAAGGAGGCACAGAGCAGGTTCTCAATGGTTCTAGCAGACAGGGTAAAGGAAGGAGTCTCAAAGCCTGTGTAGTGCCAGGAAGGAGGCACAGAGCAGGTTCTCAATGGTTCTAGCAGACAGGGTAAAGGAAGGAGTCTTGGAGCCCTCAGTGGCTTTCATGCTTTTATTTACAGAGGTGGCTAGGTACATGGCAGGCAGGGGTGCCAGGGGGCTAGGAGGCTGGCAGGCCTCCCAGCCCCCGGCGCGTCTGACCCTCTCTGCTTCTACTGCTGGCGTCCTGTTCCTCCCACTGTTGCTGCTACTCTTGCTGCTTTTGCTCTTGCTGCTGCTGGCGTCCTCATGACACCGCCTCTATATGCCCATGTCCAAACCCAGGCACGCCCACTTGCGCATGCCCACCTAGGCACGCACACAGCACCGCAAGTGTCCATCATTGTACCAGTGGCGGAAGGGTGGAAAAGCCTGATTAACTTTTCTCAGACCCTACACCTGAGTACAGAGATCATTGTCTATTTTACAGGTAAACAGAGATTTTAATAGTCTTTCGACAGTAATGGAAGTGTGAAAAACCTTGTCCTGAATAATCTCAGAGGGAGAAAGAAACCCTGTGCACAGGTTCTAGAAGCCAGTAGAATGAGTTCTATACAACCCTCTCTCATAATGATCTTTCTGTCTTCTTTAGACAATGGAAGTAAGTGATTTCACTTCTACTGTGGCCTGTTTCATGAGACTGTCGTGGGCTGCGGCTGCAGGACGACTTGACCTTGTTGGGAGTAGCCAACCAATTAAAGAAAGCAACTCTCTGTTTCCTGCTGGAATTCGAAACAGACTTAGCAGTTCAGGTACTGATTAAAAAGGGAAAATATTAGAACACTGGTTAAGAAATAGCTGTAAGAATTATCTATGTATAGGTTTTTATTTTAGTGTCATAAAAAAGAGAAGATCTTTTCTCTTGCTTTTGAACGTGACTATAAATTCATCAAGCTCGACACTTAGGATGGTGTGCATTACTGCGTGTGCGCCACACTTCATTTGAGAAGCACTCATGACTACAGAGCAGATGGGAAAGCCAGATCAGGCAGAGCTTTTAGCTTGCTAATCATAAAAGTGTTATGAGGCCAGTAATTGTGACTCTAATAAATTCATCTGGAATTCTTACCTGGAAGAACGTTATGGTCTTGGTTTGGCCAGTTATTTTCTATTAGGCCTTTATAAATAGCTTTATTTCTCAGCTTTATTGGGTTTTCCTGCTCAGTCTGTGTGGGGTAAGTGCCTCAATAATAAGAGTTTTAAAAATGAATGACATACATAAAGTGCAGAAATATACAGGACTTTTACATGTGTATCACCCATCTAGATCAAGATATACAACATTTCTAATATCCCAAAAAGACACTCTTGTGACACCAAAATTGCATAATTCTTCTATGATCTGGTATTAATTTGCCCTATAAACATATTTTGAGTGCCTACAAATGTGTTTCAAGTAGGAAGCAGTTGGGGACAAGATGATTGAATGTCTCTTGTTTTTTAGAATAAAGCATACCCTTGAGCCATTTAGCTTCACTTGAAGATACCAGAACACATATCAGAATGTCGGTGGCTCCTGTAGGTTCTCAGTAACCTCCTGCTTGCTATTCTCAGGAAGCAATTGCAGCTCTGGAAGTGAAGGAGACCCAGTCGCCCTGCACGCAGGCATCTGTGTTCGGCAACAGTCTGTGTCCACCAAAGACTCGCTGATTGCTGGAGAGGCTTTGTCGCTTCTCGTCACGTGCCTCCAGCTTCGGAGCCAGCAGCTGGGTATGCGCTCTCTTCTGTACTGCCTGCGAGTTTTCGCTATATAGTGAGATATTTGTAACCACTTTCTACAAGAAACCTTAGCCCTCACCTTCACCCAGCACTATCTAAACCACTAGCTTATTTCGTTCTGTATTTCTGTCACTTAATGGCAGAAGGTGTATCATGTATGTCACCGTCACCTCCCCAGCTAGATTGTCAGCTCCACGGGGACTTTTGCTCATTTTGTTCCCTACTGAATCTCCAGGGTCCAAACACTGTACAGTGTATATAGTCTCCTCTCAATAAATGTTTATTCAGAAACAAAGTCTTAACAACACTGTTTTTAAAAGTATACTGTTTGCTGTTTTTACCGTTAGATAGAATTGGTGACCACTATGTATTTACTGTAAAACCCAGATTAATTATATAAGATAATCAAAATACGTACTTGAAAAAGTTAGACCTTTACAGAATAGTAACACAGTATCCAAAGGTATTGACTTTGAGCAAGAAAGCTTTTTGAGGACTTACATATTTTTATATTTCAAGTGTTACTATGAAATTCTTTTAAACAAGTACCACATTTCTTGATTTTCTTACAATTGTTCATTTTGATATTTTCAATTAAGATGAAAAGCTTTAAAGTTTCTCTTCATGATTTTTTTTATCATTTGTAATTTATTGTCTGGTACATTTTATAGTTAATATATATATTTATTATTTACTAAGGCACGATACATTTCTTCTAAAACTGTTACCTGTGAGGCATCAAGCTAAAATGTGGGGTCCTATTCTTGGGCAACATCCTCTGGGCAGTTCACAGACATGCGGCAGTTGGCAGAGGTCCTAAGTTCAATTCCATGAAGAATAGATGAATTTCTGCTATAGTTAAGCTTCAGATGTACTCATGTTTTTTGAAATTTGGAAATGCAAGTCCTAATGCAGTTCTCCTCTCTCCCAATTTTCCTTATCATTAGCATCTTTCTATACCTTGCCCTGTGTGGCTGACTTTATCATCGATATTCTGCTTGGATCACCAAGTGCTGAGGTAAGGACTTTTTGCATTACTTAATAAAAATCCCTTTGGTCTTGTCCTGTCATGTGTTCTCAGGATATGTGTGATATTGTGGGAAATATAAAAGGAACAGTATTTAGTCCTCACGGGGATCATACAAAGGGACTGCAAACCACTCTGAAAGCCACATGGACATTTGGACCATCTGTTTGCTTTTCTGTTCCATATTTCTGCTCCATGTCCCACTAAAGTTAACAGTAATACTGTGATTAATTTGCGTTTGTAAATTGCAAACAAGATGATGTAGCCAGTGTTTGTCATCCAGAGCTGGCAAAGTATTTGTCAACATTTTGGTCAAATGAGGAAAGATGAATTTGAAGCCTTGAACGTTCATCAGATTTTATATTCTGATTTAATTACATGACCTGGAAAATAAGCTCTTAAATACTTGAAGAGTTTTTTCCTTATTTTCATCTACATTATTGATTAGAGTAGTAGAAGAATATGGGGGATGGTCTCCAGACCACACTTGTTTTTAATTAGCCCTAGTTTTTTTCAGTAAACTGTACTACTAATGAGTCAAGTGCTCACACCCTAATATAGTACTACTTCAGAGTGTAAACTTTGGAGAAAAAACATTTTTTGAGGACTCTCTTAAGTGTTGGTTGATGCACGTCCTTGCCCTAATAATGTACTTTCAGATTCGCCGTGTTGCCTGTGACCAGCTGTATACTCTTAGTCAGACAGATACTTCATCTCATCCAGATGTGCAGAAGCCAAATCAGTTTCTCCTAGGTGTGGTTCTCACTGCTCAGCTGCCGCTCTGGTCCCCAACTAGTATTATGAGAGGAGTCAACCAGAGGTATGTAATGAAGATGAAAAAGCTCTTTATTATAATGAGAAGAATGATTTTTGTACTGTTCCACTAAAGAACACAGTGAGATGAAAAAAAGAATTTCTCCTTCCCTCTTCTAACATTTGTGCCCTGAAAAAGACATTTCAGTTATTCTCCCCATTCAGCTAAAGCTTAGCCAGGCCTGCATGCTAAGGGTGTCCTAATAGACCCAGGAAGGGACATGGGAGATCCGACACTGAACTCAAGTTTAAGCACTTTCTCCTACTCAGCTTTACTAGAGTGTCGCTGACAAGGGGCTCGTAAGGTGCTGATTTGTGAAATCAGTATCTTCTTTTCCTCTGTATGTGCTTTATAAACCAGTGCCCTTAAAGGCAAGAAATGTTAGTGCTACTACAAACCTCTAACAAACGAGCATCCGAAGTGGTCTTTTTCTTTCCAGTGGTAAACTATAAAATTTACCATATTAACCATGTTTAAGTGTACGGGTCAGTGGTATTGAGTACATTCACTTTATTGTACAAGCATTACCCGTTTCCAGAGCTTTTTCACTATTCCAAACTTAATCTCCGTGTTCATTAAATAGTAATTCCAGTTTTCACTTCCTCCTTCCATCCCCTGACAACCAACACTTTTTGCTCTCTCAATTTGACTATTCTAGGAGCCTTGTAAAAGTAGAATCACATAGTACTTGTCCTCTGTGTCTGACTTACTTTATTTAACATAATGTTTTCAGATTCATCTATGTTTTGTAGTTTATGTCAGGATTGCATTCCTATTTAACACAGTAATTTTTTTATTCTCTTACTATATTATTTATTGGGTTTTTGTTATTTTGATAATTCTTTTTTACTCCTTTATGTTTGTGTCTGGGTGTATGTTACATCATTATTCATTTTTGTACATTTTGCTTTCCCTCTCAGGTGTGGTAGTCCCCATAAAATTTCCACCACCAAGTCACCCATGAACCATCACCATAGTCTCTTGTTCTCTTCCCACCTCTGTCTCCCCTTCCCCTGCTGAATAGCTCTGATTCACAGTTGCCTGCTAGTATTGTCTTCCCCCCCCCCCCCCCTCCCNCCTCTGTCTCCCCTTCCCCTGCTGAATAGCTCTGATTCACAGTTGCCTGCTAGTATTGTCTTCCCCCCCCCCCCCGATCCCTTATTTGGTTCCCCTCTATTCCTCCTATAAGTGAAATTATCCAATATTTTTCTTTCCCCTTCTGACTTGTTTCACTGAGCATAATCAATCCCCTCCAGCTCCAAACATATTGCTGCAAATAGCATGGTTTATCTTTTTTATTGCTGAATAGTATTCCATGTGTATATTTCATATCTTGATCTATCTGTTTTGTGCACTTAGGTTGTTTCCATATCTTAACTATTGTAAATAAGCACAATAATATTTCCTTATATTTATACACCATATTTTTTAATCCACTCATCTCTACTAATGAGTGTAAAGTGGTATCTCATTGTGGTTTTGATTTGCATTTCACTAATGATTAGTGATGTTGAGTTTCATATTATGTGCTTTTTGGACATTTGTATATTTTTCCTTGGTGAAATGCCTATTCAAGTCCTTTTTCCATTTTTATTTTATGTTGTCTGTTTTTGTTCTTAGGTTGTAGAAGTTCTTTATGTATTTTAGGTATCAATCCCTTATATATAGGATTTGACACCCCACTGTAAGTAGTGGAACCAGGACTAAAACCAAGGTCTGTCTCATTCTAGAACTTGTGCTCTCAACTGCAGGAAAAGCTTCACTGATCATCCTAGAGAAAGGAGTTTCTCTAGAGAAAAGAATTTCCCTGTTTCTTCTTCCTCTTATTCCACTTTTTCTTCTTACTACCAGTTGACACATGTATAGATTTTTTGGTTTTGTTTTGTTTCCTTTGTTCTTTGTTTACTATTCCCCTAAACAGTTCCAAGCACACAGTAGATGCTTAGTAAACATTGGAGTTTTAGTGAAGTGAATGAATGATGTAATCCATGCATTGTGAATGCAATCAGTGTTATACATCATTACAAAATTATGGTAGATTTATTATGTCTCCCTTACTGTATTCTTGGCATTGTATCTATATTAGCAAAACCATTAGCGTGCATCTTGCTAAAATATTGAAGTTGAGTTAATGTAAAAATTATTTTATTTTTGGGAAAATCTTAATTATTTTATGAAGTCATTCTTCAAGAAACATGCTTTATATTTTTAAATCAACCTCTTTAATTAAATCTATCTTTTTTAGACTATTGTCTCAGTGTATGGAGTACTTTGATTTGAGGTGCCAATTATTAGATGACCTAACAAGTAAGTAAATATGTCTAATTTTGATTTGTGTCGGGGAGGGAATGGAGAGGAGTTAGAGGAGAAAACCAAATGAGCGTTTCTAGTCTGACCTAAGGTATCTCCAGTGTAAGTGATATTCTAATTATTGTATTGAATTTTAGTTTTGTTTTCTTGAAAACAGCATGCAAACCCAGATATCAGTGATACTCTCTTTTTATATACCCTTCCACTAATGTACTGCAAAGATTTGTTTTTTAAAAATTGTCCAAAAATTAATGTAAAAAAGAAAATTAAAAATCAAAAACAATTTAAGCTAACAAAAAAAAAACTAATAAGTCAAACTTGTATTTTAGTTGCACTGGTGAAGTTTTTAGAAGAGGTCTTTCTCTCTAGTATAGTCCATTCTGACAGCTTCTAAAGGTTGATCATTGAAAGAAAGAGGAAATCTATTGAGATATGTTGCTACTAATAGAAATGATAGTAGTTATTTTACATTAAACAACTTAATTGTTTAGTATTGGGTGGTTGAATATTCTTAGAAATTCTATTGTTAGTGTTTCAATTTCTGTACTCACTGTTAAATAATACAAATGTATAATGGAATGGTCTATGTAATTTTAGTTCAAGAGTTTGTTAATTCATTACCCGCTCACTACACAATTTGTTTAAACTTACAGGAAATAAAATAAAAATCAGAATCAACAAAAGTGTTAGTCAGAAAAGACTATCAAGGCCAGAAGGCTAAAAAAGAAACAAGCCTTGTATGCATGCAAGGCTACAAAGCCCTGCACAATTGGAGCTTGATGGTGAGATTCCTGAGGAGAGAGGCAAAAAAGGAAAGAGCATATGGCTGGTTGCTCTTACCCCCAGCAGAGTATTTTCTCAAAAGAAGCAGGTCTTTTTGCAGCAGTTAGACTTAAAGGAACCCCACCCACAGCACTTCATGTACTTTCCCCCGCCCTGCAGGACCCTTCTTGCCAGTGGCTGAAGTGCGGCGCGGTCTCACATGGTCACCCCAACCTGACCTTGACTTCCACTCTGGGGTCTCACTGGAAACCCTCATTTGTGGGGACTGAAATGCTTAGCACAAAAGAGCAAGTTGATTCTTCAGAGTTCGGGCCACTGTTTGGAACCTGGACTCCTGCTGCCAGGGCTTGACCTCTCCCCCTTCACAGACCTCCCTCCCCGGTTTAGGCAGCACTGAAGCGCTGGCCGCCTCCGTATCCCTCACCCGCTCTTCCCTTGGAGCATCTGCAGACACCACAGACCAGAGCTCTTCAGAACAAGAACTGTCTCCTTTAGTTGTGGTCCCAGCACGTAGCACAGTGGCTGCCCAGAGGCGGCATGCAGCAAATGTTCGGTTTATAAATGAAGGCGGAGGGGGCGTACATGTGCCTGCGTCTCTGTGGTCCTTGTAGGCAACAGCCCTGGCCTCTTAGTAGTGTGGTTTTGTGTTTGTTTGTTTATTTAGCTCTGTGAAGTGCAAGATTAGAAACCCAGCTTTGCTTGCTTTAATTCAGGATTTTGACTGTGAGAAAGGAAATCCCTCTTTCTTTTTTCTCCTCTTAGCTTCTGAAATGGAGCAGTTAAGAATCAGCCCAGCTACTATGCTCGAAGATGAGATTACTTGGCTGGATAATTTTGAGCCTAATCGCACAGCTGAATGTGAAACTAGTGAAGCGGATAACATCTTACTAGCAGGACACTTACGACTCATTAAGACCCTCCTTTCACTCTGTGGGGCAGAAAAGGAAATGCTTGGTAATTATTTCTTCATCTTCTCATGTGGCAGAATACCTCAGTTCTTAGTTATTGCCATAGTCTCATGTGTAACTGGGAAAATAAGATAGGTACTATGTTCCACAGAAAATTGACTCAGTGGGTAATAGGATAGTATCTGGAAATTTAGTGACTAACAAGTTTAAGGTCTAACTTAAAAATGACTAACAAATTTAAGATACACTTCCCCTTGGTCATTAAACCACAGAAAATTTTGTAGTGTTCAAAACATTTAGATTACCTAACTAATTGCCAGGTTTAAAAAATATATGTAATTCAAAGTAGGCTTTTCTGTTTTGTTATTATGTATTTTATAAAATGTAATCATTATACCTGACTTCTCTTAAAGGTAATTTTCACCTGGGGAGGCAGCCCCTAGCTACTACCCCAAGATGGCGGGGTACGTGAGATTCTCCTGGGACACACATAAAAAATTTTAAAACATAGTCAACATTATAATTAAGAGTGAGAAAATGAATTATTACATTGTCCGTCTTATCACACAAACTAACTGTATACAATTTTCTTGGCAACTGGGGATACATAGAAAAGAGTGATTCTTAACCAGAGTGAGAAGGTATATCACTTTTAAAAGTTTCAAAAATCTTTATATCTTCAAAAACTTTCAGAAACCTTATATGGACTCCCTGATGCCCAAAGTAAGAATTAATTATTCACTCAAACCTTTCTGCCATGTGGTGTTTTGGCATTTGTGTTTCTAAAGTGCAAGTTTTTCATCTTGTGCTCTGTTACAATCTTTTAAAGGAGAGTACCCTCACTTGTCTTTGTTCCTGTCCGACTCTCCCACCCATCCACACCCCTCTACTACACAGAGCTTTGCCATACAGTAGTAAGAGCACAAACAAATAAGCTTCAGGTTAAATTGAAGGCCCTGCCATTGGGTGGCTTGGGTACCTTTACTACTCTCATATGAAAGTAAAAGACAGGATCTTTGAATTAAAATATGTGTTCATCCTCAACATGAATATTATGCTCTATTCCAGGTTCATCACTCATTAAACCATTGTTAGATGACTTCCTTTTCCGAGCTTCTAGAATTATTTTAAATAGTCATTCTCCAGCTGGCAGTGCCGCCATCAGTCAACAGGACTTTCATCCAAAGTATGGAAAATGCACGTTGTGTTCAGTTTTGGTAAAAATTCTAATTCGAAACTTTAGTCCAAAAAGATTGTCTTTACTGGAGTTTGTCTTCCATCTTGTGGGGGTGTATAACTTGCAAGATATTTTCTATATAAAAAATGCATGTACAGGAACTTAGCATATACAGCCTGCCTGGCACCTGGTTCATATGTGCCGAGCCATGTGTGCTGGTACTATTATCATCATCAGAATGAAAGAGTAAATAATGCTGTGGCCAACTTGGTCAGTGACACATTGCAAGAGAAACAGATTTTAAGAATTATGTCCAAAGTAAAAGTAAAACTAGACTGATTTTTGAGGGTTTCTTCTAGGAGAAAAGGTTAGGTATGTGAGTGCATGAACCTTGTGGTTTGCTGCAAATTGATTGTGTCCTAATAATTAAAACTGCTAGTGATTTATTATGGTGGTAATATCAGAATCAAATTTTGGTTAAGTTTTTATGGTTTACAAATCTGAAAGACCCCTCCGTAACAGTGACCCTGCTTTGGTGACGTTAGTTTATACTCGCAGAAACAGGAGACAGCTACGTGCTGCCCTCTTACTTGAATCTAACTTAATTTGTTCTTTTCTCATGAAAACCAGAGTTAATTGAGTAATCCTGAAGAAACTGAGGATTTGATATTTAATCAGTGAAAAACATTCCCATACAATTTCAGTGGTTATTGAAATGGGCAAGGCTTAATAAGCAGTATTTTATGGAATCTTAAGAGGTATCTTATCACGTGTGAATATTTCTCTATTTAGGAATTCCTTATTAACAAAATCTGTTTTAGGTAATAAATCTTCACTAGAACCCTTGTGGTATCCCTCAGACTGTGAGTCCCATTTCCACCCCTACCCCAGTCTTACTCTGGAAGATCTGGTGCTAGCTCCATGGGAATCTTATTAAACCAGCAGAAATACATGAGCTTCAGTTTTTGTGAACAGGCAAAAGAAATCTTAAGCTATTCTATTGACATTTTTGTGAGTCCTTCCCTTTTCATTTGGTACAAGTCATACCACCATCAGCAAGGAGTTGTTTTATTTAGTTATGTACGTGTCTTACCTGGAAAAGAAAATGTTTTGTTCCATCTCCCCCCATGCGCTGAATGGTGTTTCGGTAACATCACAGTGACTCCCTGCCTCCTTCCACTTAAGCCTCAAAGCCAGGAAGCTTTCAGTGCACAGAAACTCTTTTCAAAAGTAAAACTATTCTCATATCACAATGCCAGAAGGACTTCCTACTGTGGGTACAGCCTGCGGATGCAGCACCTCCCTATTTACCTGGCCTTTGCCCCCAGTGCAGCTGCATGGCCTTTGCCCCCAGTGCCTGGCACGGCGCTGACCTAAGAGCCCTCTTAGATACACCTTTTAGGTTCCAGGCCTTCAGTTCTCGCTCAGAGGTTGGATGTCCTCTTTTCTGTGTATCCTTATTCACCTGTGATCTCCGCAGTAACGCAACGCTGGCATAGCTGATAGTAAGAAATCACTGTCTCTCCCTGATATGATTTCTGTTACATGTGAGCAGTGTGGGGAACCTTTAGTTCGCTACAGATGCTTGTTTGGTTACCCTTTTTATCACTTTAACAAACAGATTTGACAAATTTTGCTTTTCTATCTCCTTTTTTTTTTTTTTTTTAAAGATTTATTTATGCATATAAGAACTGGGGTACAGGCCAGAGTCGCGGGAGGTGAGAGGACTCACCAGAGACAGAGCGGGGAGCAGAACAGGCAGATGGACTGAAATCCCCTGCTGAGGGGAGCAGCGGGAGGCAGGAGGTTGTGTGGGTCCCTCCCTGGCCGGGGATCGAACTCACGCTGCTGTGCCGCGGATGCTTCACAGTGCGGCGCTCAACCCCTGCTCCACCAGGGAGGCCCTCTATCTCCTTTTTTTCCCCAGCAAAATAGAAAGGTGATTCATGTCCTTAAAAAATGTTTTGTCTGCAGGCACAGATAAAATGTTTTTAGGCCTCTATTCTGATTTATATAGGTCCCTTTTTCTGCCGTATAGACATTTGAATGTCAGGGTGATAGCTACAAAACCCTTTTTATCCTACCTACTTTAATTGAAAGGTAGGTATTCCCATATTGTATTTTTGATAAACTTTTCACTCTTTTTCTTCCATTTTTGCTGATCTGTCCCTTAGATAAGCGTTCTCTGGAATCATAAGTGAAAGATATCACTATTTTATCATCAGGCCAAGAAGATAGTAAGTTCTAAGTCATAGTCACCCCTCCTGTATTCAAATCTCTTCCTTTGTTAAATACTAGATTACTAGAGTTCTGCCATCAGAACCGACTTAACATGTTTTAAGGAATGACAGCCTTTATATTATCATTTTATATGTTGATTTAGTTAACAATTTCAGATTGTTCACTATTGAAATTGACTTGTGTCTTTTGTTTTAGATGTAGTACGGTGAATAGTAGATTGGCAGCCTATGAAGTCCTTGTAATGTTGGCAGATAGTTCACCTTCAAATCTTCAAATTATTACAAAAGAGCTACTTTCTATGCATCATCAACCTGACCCTGCCCTTACCAAGGAATTTGATGTAAGTGTTCTAGATCTTAATACACTTAAATTCTTTAGAATGATCTCTTCAACATAAAATTTTAAAACCCTGTTTATATTATCTGAATTATAAAGAAAGTATTCTTTGCTCATTATGTGCACATATTCAAATCAATGATAAACTTACAGTGTATTACAGTACACTAATGTATTACTAAATGGTACTCTTTAATTTATTAGAGAGGACACATTTTCAAGTCAGTTGATAATTACTCTCAATGAGAAAAAGAATCATTTGTCTGTTTTTTGTTTTTTTGTTTTGAATAACTGCTTGGCACAATGCCAGGCACTAGAGCTACAAACTCAAACAAGTACTGGCTCTGTTACAAAACAGCCTCTATTCAGTTAATTCAGCAAAGGTTTATTGAGTGTACTCTGAGCTAAGAAGAATGTTAGGCTTTTGGAACTCAGTTAAATCAGATTAATTACAGTGTTGTAAATCACTGTTGCCTCAATTAAAAAAAATAGATCAAAATTAAATTTTTTCATAAGTCGGGGATTACACTAGCATAATTCAGAAATCAGTTGTTTTAGATAAATTTTTTCAGCGTTATGATTCATTCTTGCTTTTCTTAAAACTTTTTGTTAAAACTATACTTCAGACTACAAATAAATCACAGCATTAATTAGATTGTATCCCACTCTGATGTGTGCCAGAGGTTAATGAAAAATATGTAACGTTTAGCAATTCCTTGTAATCCAGAAAATTGACAGGTTTTTGTTCTTTGGGTTAGTGACTACATGGATGCAAATACTTTACGTGTGCAGATAATGTGATTCTGATCATGTCCAGAATACTCCTTGGTTGTAAACATACAGTCATGTGTTTATTTGATTTACTACTTGTCTGCCCTACCAGATTGTTAAACTCCTTGAGATTTGGGACCAAAAGTACCTTTCTGCTTTTGTATCCATGGAGTACTGCTGGCACATACTTGTCTAAATATTTGTTGAATGATAATTACAAAGTGGATAGACAAATACACACTGTTTGCTAGGTACTTTGTGAACTGAAAATGGCACTTACAACACTGGATGGACTCATCTGTGAGGATATCTCTCGTTCTCTGAGACAACTCAAACAGCTACAAGAGAATGTGCTGGTGGCAGAGACACTAACATGTTCTCTCTCTACTTTGCTATGCCCCTCGCTCCTAGTACCTTCCCCCAGTGGACAGCAGGTCCAGTTCCGGGTTTGTGGGCCTGAGGAATGGTGGTGCCACGTGTTACATGAATGCTGTCTTCCAGCAGTTGTATATGCAGCCTGGTCTCCCTGAGGTGATTCCCTTCCTTTTTCCCATTTTGTATGATGAATAATATGTACATCATCTGAAAATTGTCCCAAATGCTTATGTTGCATTTCAGAGTTCGCTGTAACTAGACATAATTAGGTATTCTTTAGTAGCGTCTGAAATCTCTGTAGTCATGTTCATAGTCACAGATTTTTACAAATCAGCTATGGTAATATACTGGACCTGGTGTGATTGTTGAACTCCTACATTATTTTCAGATTTTATTCCAAAAATACTAAAAATTGTTAGTATTGTAGAACTACTTAGACTGTATCAGCAACACTGTAATAATGCAATAGTAGCATGTGATAAAACAGGTCAATAGTTTTGAGAATATTCTATATGTTATTGTGGTGCACTTATTTGTTTTAGAAATTTGACATTACTAGTTCAATTTTTTTAAAGTTGAACACAGTCACAGAGAGATGATTCATGCGTGTTTATACCAGTTAGGAAATATTGAAGCTAAAAATATGCAGAGTTGTAGCCACGTCAAAACATGCATAGCACTCTAAAAGACATACATGTGTCAAGGACTTTTGTAAAGCTGTTAAATATTTCTAATAAATATTCTAAAAAATATTTCTAACAAACGTAATATATTCTATTTCTTTTTAGTCATTACTTTCAGTGGATGATGACACAGACAATCCAGATGATAGTGTGTTTTACCAAGTACAGTCTCTTTTCGGACATTTGATGGAAAGCAAGCTTCAGTATTATGTACCTGAGAACTTTTGGAAGGTATTTCATCCAGCAACTCTTTAGATTTAAAGATGGTAGATATTTGAAGTGCAGCTGCATTCTATCCCTAGTGATAATTGTCTCCTCTTTAAATTCTAGAATAATCCATTGCCAAGATCCAATAAAAGAATTGACTATATCATCCTTTAAGTTGGTGCCTGATTTCAGATGATGAGAATAGTTACTTATAATTTTAGTGACTCGCTGATCTTAATTATTTTGAATATTTCTCATGATTCTTATTTTAGCTCCTTGAAATACTTGTTGAAATGACTGCTCTGAGCCTATGCAGATTTCACTAAATCAATGTTTTTCAAACATTGTTCTACTATGTACTATTACCTTGTATTACCTCATTGGTTGGTTAGATTCTGAGACAGAAACGCTGTTCCATGTCCTTAGGTCTTACCCTGTGTGGTTACAAAAAGCCAGGAAAAAGCATGGGTGGCAAAACACAAACTAGTCACCACAGTAAGATTTCTACAACTCAGTGGTGAATTTGGTTTTTAAAAGCATTTAAGTGCTCTTTCACACTGTTTTTCTATTAAATTCAGAAATTACTTCTTTTCCCTTAGTAACTTATTTAATTCTCGTTACATAGATTTTCAAGATGTGGAACAAAGAACTTTATGTGCGGGAGCAGCAGGATGCATATGAATTCTTCACTAGTCTCATTGATCAGATGGATGAGTATCTCAAGGTAGAAAAAAATCATTTTTCATCAATCCCCTCAAACTCTAGTATGAGAACAGCATTTTAGGATTTGGGATTATAGTGAAATCAACAAATCAGATATGGGTCATCATTAACACCACAACTATAATTCAGATCTTCTGGTTTTGAACATCAAACATACACAGATCACTAAAGTTACAGAATTCTTTGTTTCTGACTTCATTGGACAATTGGTAAAGTATGTAGGTCTTAATCTGCACTGCATAATAGTAGCCATTTGTATCTACATACTGTATTTGTGCATGAAAGTACTTTTCCTCAGGGTGCTCCATCAGCCCGAGACGCTGCCATGTGCTGAGCAATGCCAGATTAAATGTTGTTTGGGTGAGGTTTAACTCCAAAGCTGTCTACCCCCTACCCAGTGGGTTCCATGTCCACGCAACGCTTCCTGCAAGGCATTGCCATCTAAGATGCAGGCAACCCATCGTCATCTCCAACACTTGCTGCTCCTCTCAGCAGCAGGCACAATTTATCCATCTCTCTTCTTGAATTTAGAGCATTCTCTCCACAAGAAAAAAGCAAAGATTGTGGCGAGTTGCTGTTAGCTGGCAGCGGTGGTGTAGGGAGGAAGATTTGGACTCCTCAGTAGCATGCTGCCCTTGTCCGCAGGGCCACCCAGCTCCACTCCCCCTCCCCTGAACATAGCGGTGTCAGGGGTTCTTAGTCCCCAGCTTAACCTACCAGGATGAGTCTTCTTGTTTTGGTGGTTACATTGTAATATGCACTTTAAGTCTAACCAAGTATCTGTGTAATTAACTTAGGAGTTCTGGGGGCATCAACTAAAATTTTAACTTTTTATTCCCACAGAAAATGGGAAGAGACCAAATTTTTAAGAATACTTTTCAGGGCATCTATTCTGACCAGAAGATCTGTAAAGACTGTCCTCACAGGTTAGTGACAGTATCACTGAAAGAAAAAAAAGATACTTGTCATTTTTAAGTGATCCTTCTAGTATGTTACGAATTTCAAATTTGTTGAGAGACCTGAAACTATAGCTCAGTGTATCTATAAATAATTGTCTAATTAAATTTCTTTGGTTTCTGTTTCAAAAGTTCTCTGTTGCAATTCATAATTTCAAGCAATCTTGAATTGTCAAAAGTTAGTATTTTTATTTGGTAATGTAAAGGATGAGGGCAAGTATGTGCTAATTTCACTAGTTAGAAAGTAATTCTGTATTCAATCTTTGGTATCACGATAATTTCAAAATTTCTAACTTCCATTGTTGATCGTGATTTTTCTGTTATTTCCTAATCAGATACGAGCGTGAGGAAGCTTTCATGGCTCTCAATCTAGGAGTTACTTCTTGTCAGAGTTTGGAAATTTCTTTGGACCAGTTTGTTAGAGGAGAAGTTCTAGAGGGAAGTAATGCATATTACTGTGAAAAGTGTAAAGAAAAGGTATGAAATTTGCCCTTTAAAAAAAAAATAGTTTATTACTCATGTACTTTATGTTTTATGTAAGATCAGTATTACGCACCTATTGTGACTGCCATTAAATTGTTACTACTTGTTTGCACTTGGGTGAGAAAGGTCTTTAGAAATCTGTGAACTTTGTATTTTTTTGCTGTTTTACTTTTTGCGTGGAAATAACTGGGTTTTGCTTTTCCTTAGAGAATAACAGTGAAAAGGACCTGTATTAAGTCTTTACCGAGTGTCCTGGTGATTCACCTAATGAGATTCGGGTTTGATTGGGAGAGTGGACGATCCATTAAATATGATGAACAAATAAGGGTAATATATTTTCCCTGAAATTCCCTACCACCATTACTGTAAACGCTTTTTTATTGTTTCCTTTTATATTTTCAAATTTTATCAGCATTGTGAGAGGCTATGGTTTTAGACTCTTGAGAATTCATGACCCTGCTGCCAGTGAAACAGGCAGATCTATAGTAACTCTCAATTCTCATGGTAACGGTGAAGTAAAATGTTTTCCTTAAGGCTCCAGCAAGAAACTACTTATACTTTCCCAGACTTGTGAGCCATTCTGAGATTTTGTGATTGAATTGGGAGGTAGTCCTAGCTTACATTAGGAGAACACATCACTCTTCCTTGCGTCTGACTCAATTGGATATTGGTTACTATTCAAATGTGGTCTTTTTGCTTGTCAATAGTTTCCCTGGATGCTGAATATGGAGCCTTACACAGTTTCAGGAATGGCTCGCCAGGATTCATCTTCTGAAGTTGGTGAAAATGGGAGAAGTATGGATCAGGGAGGTGGAGGATCTCCACGAAAAAAAGTTGCCCTCACGGAAAACTATGAACTTGTGGGTGTCATCGTGCACAGTGGGCAGGCACATGCAGGCCACTACTACTCCTTCATCAAGGACAGGCGGTAAGGGCCGCACCACCCTCCTCCTCTCCTTCCGCAGTCTCCGCTCCACGGCCCTGCCGCCTGCCTGGTCTGAGGCCATGCGCTCCTCCACTGCCCCTGCCCACTGCTCCTTCTCTGCCCCGCTCTGTCACCCACGCTCATTATGGTGCGTGGAGGCCCTGCGTTACTCTTCGCTCTCGTGCCATACTGGATTTTTTAAAACTTCGTATGACTGTTTTTACCCCTTCTATTGGTGTTTGAAAAGTTATTTAGAACTTGAAAAACTGTTGCTGTATTTTTCTTAGGGGCTTTCAGATGGAAGTCACCTGATGTGTTTGTAGGCAGTACATAGAGATGAATACTGACAAAGGGATGTTTGGCGTTTGGCCTTATAACGTTATCTCTGTGATCTAGGGGATGTGGAAAAGGAAAATGGTATAAGTTTAATGACACAGTTATAGAAGAATATGACCTAAATGATGAGACTCTGGAATATGAATGCTTTGGAGGAGAATATAGACCAAAAGTTTATGATCAAAGTAAGTATTTACAAATGGACATTTTCTACTAGTTTTATATCTCTTACGATTTTCTATCAAATTGTAGCTGTATTCTTTACATACGAATACAGTCAATTTAGTTCTTTTTACATACTGCTGCTCTATTTAGAACCACAGACTATTTCCCATAGCCAAAATTAAGTGGTTCACACTTCTAACAAAAATTTGGCAAATCTGTGCAATGCCTTGGCAGTACAGAGGCGACAGATCAGGAGTATATTAAGAGGAAGAAATTAATATCAGAGAAACTAATTAAATAACTTCAGTCCTAAAAAATGTTTTCAGTAGAAATAATTGTCCACTAAAATTTTCACATTTCCTTTTCACTTAACATAGAGATGTGTTAACTAGAGATGATATTTCTAGAACTTGTGTTTTTAAAACCGTATTTATTGTATCAGTTGGCCAAAAATCTACAACTCCTTCCCCCAAAAAGTATGAGGAAAAGTAGTCACAAAAATCTGTTAGGAATTTACTATTTGGGGAGTAAAAAGCTTTGCAAAGATCTTAGCATTTCTGAACCCTCATTTTGAAATATTCTAGGGACATTTTTAAATCTCTGTATGTATTAGATCCACTGTATTAGGCTTTCATACAGTGCCATGTGACATGTCACATGTGTAATACAAATGTCCGTTAATGTTGGCTATGCTATCGACGCTGTCCTTGTAGACATGCTTCAGTGAGGCCAATTATAATCTCAGCCTGGGCCAGGGGACTAGTTCATAAATGTCACTTGCCGCTTGAGTGCATGTAGACTTGCTCAGGAACACGTGCCTTCTTTCCCTTAATCCCTTGACATACAGCTCCCTCACTTCCTATCTTGTCTCCCCAGGGACTCTCAGCAACACTCCAAAAAGATGGATTTTACTTATTTTACTTACACTTGCATTTAGCAACCTTAGGAAGAAGTTACTCGCTAGATCTATGGGTTCTTTGTTTCATATTCTCAAGACAAGGAAAAATTTTTTTATTTACAAAGCCTTCTTTTTTGATGTCTTATAAAGCGAACCCATATACTGATGTACGCCGAAGATACTGGAATGCCTATATGCTCTTCTACCAAAGGGTGTCTGATCAAAACTCCCCAGTATTACCAAAGAAGAGTCGTGTCAGTGTTGTACGGCAGGAAGCTGAGGATCTCTCTCTGTGAGTTTCTCTCCTGTGTGATTTGCTATGTTTTTTCAGTAGGTGATATGTAAATCCATAGGGTATGCTGTTTGGGATTTAAAGATAATGTGGCTAAGCTGGGAAGAAATTCTATAGAGGAAATCAGTAAATCTCTCTACCCCTTTTCTTTTTTGCTATCTGGTGATTATTTTGTTGGCAGAACGTTACATTGCATTTAGAAACATGCATGTGAATTATTTAATTCTAGAACTGAGGTTTTTTTATTTCAATATTTATTGGATATTCAGTCCAAAGCACAATGCTGTGCCAGCATTGTCAGGATTTGTTTTTATGGTCTGTGAATTTGCATTTTTAATGTTGGATCAGAAAAGTATACAGTTTATTTATTTTTAAAGGTTTATTTGCTTGTACATACAAAACTGGGGTACAGGCCAGAGGTGTTGGGGGGTGAGAGGATCCACCAGAGACAGAGTGGGGAACAAAACAGGCAGATTAACTGAAATAAACTGCTGAGGGGAGCAGCGGGCGAGGCAGAAGATACCTGCCTCACCATGTGGGTCACCTCCCTGGCTGGGGGCAGAAATCAAACTCGTGCTGCAGTGGCTGTGGTTTGCTTCGTAGTGCTTTGTTTAACCCATTGCGCCACCAGGGAGCCTCCAAGTATATAGATTTTTTTAAGGCTACTACTCTGTGTAAATTTGTCAGATTGTATGTCACTACTAAAGTAATTGCCACTTTAGGCAAATAGTTTTCTGATTCTGCTTTTAGGTCTGCACCATCTTCACCAGAAATTTCACCTCAGTCATCTCCTCGGCCCCATAGACCTAACAATGATCGACTCTCTATTTTAACTAAGCTGGTTAAAAAAGGTGAGAAGAAAGGACTATTTGTGGAGAAAATGCCTGTTCGAATATATCAGGTAAGAACCGTATGAGAAATTCTAAGGGGAAAAAAATTCCACATAAATGCCAAAATCCATCTTCTAGGTCCAAAAGTACTTCTGCCAGCTTTCTTGTGTGCTTAGTTCTACGCACCTGTCTTTTACACCAGCTCACAGAGGTGTCTACAGACTCAAGATTGACCAGTACTGTCTTTGACATGCTGTATAATTATGGGGTGCAACAAATACACTAGGGGAGAAGGAGTGGGTGACGGAACACATTACTGAAATTAACTTACTGACTCTGAAGAGAAAAACAAGTTAGGGTTCATAGCCTTTGTGTAGAATATGACAATGATACCATTTATTATTGCATGCCCACTATGTGCTTCATGCTTTAAGCAAATTCCTAATTATTAAAATACTTTTGTGGAAATTATTAAAATACTTCCCATGTTTCAGGTGGAAAAACTAAAAAAAAAAAAATGAAATGATTTTTCACTTAGGTTTAAATTGACCACTGTTTGACTCCCCAGTCCAAATTTTATATACTAAGCAACAGCTAAGTAGCCAGAACCAGAAAGTTTAAGAAAAATATTGTCTTTCACTAAGAGAGAGAGTTAAGCCCACTGAAGCAAGGAATTTTCTGCCAAAAATAATGGGTTAGAATTCACCTGACCTTCACATGGTGGTTTTCCTAAATTTCCCAAAAGGGTTTGATTCAATAATTAGTAATTCACTTTTTTATAGCTTCTGGTATTTGAAAGGAAATTTTCTTTCTCCTTTTTTAAAAATTCAAAACTTGAGGGTTTTTATGAACTCTTTACCTAGTAAAAACTCTTGTAACCTAATGTATCACTAAAAATGTTGCTGACGTACTATGTTAGTCTATTCCTTAAAAATAATTTTTTACTAATTTTCTTTTGTAGATGGTGAGAGATGAGAACCTCAAGTTTATGAAGAATAGAGATGTGTACAGTAGTGATTATTTCAGTTTTGTTTTGTCTTTAGCATCATTGAATGCCGTAAGTACTATTTGGAATAATAAAGGAATAAGAAGCATAATTAAATATTCTTTAGCTAAAGCATTCGTCCTTACTCTCAGTTAAACATTCAGATTAGATGCAAAAAATATCCCACAAATGTGTCATTTGCTAAGTGATAATGAAATACAGGTAGTGCTCCAAATGTGTAATGCAGATTACAGTTGGGTTTGGATTTCCACGTGCTCACCCTTTTCAGTGCTCTTAGTTAGATTTTATAAAGAATCTAACAGTCGCCGTAAGGTGATGTCAGTGAACATCAGATTTCATGAAATTCGTTTCTCCTAATTCATGATCACATTACTGAATTCAAGAGTGACTTTCAAGTACTTCTTTTTCACTAATACCATAATTACAATTTGCGAAAGAGGGAAAAACTTTTTTCTTAGTCTGTTGACAGTTATCTTAACTTCCTGTGGTCTAAAGACTGTTTTGAGAGGACTTTATAAAAGAAATGAAAAAATATTTTTCATGACCTTTTTTTAAATGTACATGGAACACTTCTATGAGTGAGCTAAATTTTCTCATTAGTACTTAAATTTGTGTTTTATATACAATTCATAACAATATGTAATCGTCTACAAAACTCAAGTGAAAAAAGTCCTTTATTTCCTCCCTCTTTCACAGACTAAACTAAAGCATCCATATTATCCTTGCATGGCGAAGGTGAGCCTACAGCTTGCCATTCAATTCCTTTTTCAAACTTATCTACGAACAAAGAAAAAACTCAGGTAAGAAGTGATGTTTTAGTAAGTCTGTTGAAACTGATTTATGAATTCAAATTTTCAGAATATTGTGAAGGAAACTAATCTATTCAAATAATCAGGGGCACAGTTCCTACCTAATTTAAGGACTTGCTAGTCTAGAGGCAAGATAGAGTTTTAATTAAAAAAGAACTGTGATGCAAGGCATAGATAGTCTATCTTTGGAAATTGGGCAAAATCATTCCCAAATACAAGGATTGGGAAGACGTTAAAACATTGATAGTCTCAGAGAATTTTGAAAAGCACAAGTAGAAAAACAGCGATCATTCTAAATGGAGGGGGGGACATCTGAGCAACAGGTAAGACTTGCCTAAGAAATGGTGTAGTAGTGTTTAACTCGTACATTTGAGGAGCTCATTTGAGGGGAGACAGAGTGCTGTTTTGATGAGTTCATTGAGTGTCCTCAGTGACAGGGAAAGATGTTTGGTTGTTTTTGATAGGAGTTTGTGGAGGGTTTTTGAACTGGGCTGGGGCAGGGGGCAAGGTGTTCAGAGTGAGAGTGTAGACACTGTAGACTTTTGTTGCAACCAGTAAGGTGCCTAGCACACTGCAGACTCTAGGTAAATGTTCTGTGAGTGATGAAGAATGGTTGCACATTGGTTTGTAGCATAGAACAAGGAGAGAGGTTCAGGATGAGAAGACCATTAGAAGACCATCAAGGTTCTCAGTCTTTCCTTTCTTGCTAGCGCAGTGTGCTGCTTCAGTATGGAGAGGTTTTTGGAGAGATTTTGTAGTCAAGAAACTCTTGAAAAAAATTTAATTTCCATTCATAATAATTAAAGCTATATTAAGTGATATCAGTTTTTATTAAAATAAATAATGTGTCCCTTTTATTATTTGGTGTAAGATTGACTAAGGATATTTGGCTACCTTTATTTGTAAAATCTGTTCAAGCTGTCTGCACACTGTACAGTTTCCACTTTGTCCTATATTTGCTATTTTGAAGCCTGAGGGACTAAAAGGGGTGATGTGAGCTCTTGGTAGTGCAGATGCTTTACCTTTTTCTCTGCCCAAATATTTTTATTCCATAAAATAGGGTATTTGTGGTTGTAGCAATAAAGTACAAAAATATTGTGATCAAAGAGTAGTTAAGTAAAACAGTATGCTTTATACAGATCAGATATTTTTTCCAATTGAATTTAATTGAAGAAAATGGAGAAAACTTAAATTGCTTCACACTTTTTGGGGGGAGGAGGTGGTTATGGGTAGGAGGCAATAGGGAGATGGGTCGTATCACAAGTGCCAAAACCTTCAAAACCCTGGCTGTGAGGTGCATGGGGCCGTGTTGGTCAGTAGGCGTTGAGTATTTACTTCTCCAGCCCACCCCTCAAAAAACTAAAATATAAACTAAACAGAGCGGTGCTCTGTGAGGCTCTTTGCTGGATCCATGTTCCTGAGATCACTGTCTTTATAGGGTTGACACTGAAGAATGGATTGCTACTATTGAAGCATTACTTTCAAAAAGTTTTGATGCTTGTCAGTGGCTGGTTGAATATTTTATTAGTTCTGAAGGACGAGAACTGATAAAGTAAGTATTAAGATCTTTTCATTAGAAATGTGTGTGTCTCTTCTAGTGATTTAGGGTTGAAATTTCTTGCAACTCTATGTCAATTTGAAATGATCTTTCCAATCGGAGTCAGTCAGAAGCCACATCTGTTGGACTAGACTCAGACAACTGTGTGATTGCGAGGAGAGCGTGTGTGCCGAGCCCGGTGCTCGTAGGTGAGAAGATCCTATTGCTCAGGGAATTCTGAAGTACAAGTCCCTTCCCCAGGGACTCGCAGTCTGGTGGCAAGGTAAAGTGGTCAGCAGTCCTAGTCTGCTTCACAGCAATGCCATCATACTAACCATGTTTAGAAAATATTCCCAAATACTATTTTTAGAAATTTACTGATCATATAATAGTATGTGTGTCTGTCTGTTTGCTTTTTTGGTAAAAATTCAAGGCTCCCGAACCACTGTGAATGTTTGCACATTATTCTCAGTCATCGTCATTAAATTAACTTATCTCATCCTTTGGGGATTCTGTGTTTATTTGGGGACCCAGCAGCCAGTGTCTTAGTAGCCAGTCTCCTTTATCCACAGTGGGTTCTTCCTTCACTCTGCCTCAGCTGTTCCCTCTCAAGACCTCTGAGCTGGCCCTGCCTGCTCACCCTAGTGACCTTGCCCCAGGCCTCACTGTGAAGTATGATTAAGAGGTGAGCAGTTCTCCATCCCCTGTCATAGTTGCACACACCTAACAGTATATTCCCGTCTTCTCCTTTCCTCCTGTTAGTGTGGACGGCGTCCTGGCTTCCCAAAATGAATCCCCACATATGCCTGCTTCTCAAGGAAGTAGACCCTTTTTACTTGCTGACTCTATTCCTGCATCTTTACCTTCTATAATTTTCTATTGATTCACTTCCATCAACATATAAATATGATTTGGCGTCTCTCAACTTAAAATTGACAACAGGAAAGGTAGAAAGCAGTCCCTTCCCACAGGAGGTAACGGTCTAATGACAAGCTTGATACCTAATGGAAACTCTTGACCCCATATTCCTTCCTCTCTAGGTTTAAGCTCTAAAGGTATATTTACTTGCTTGATATCCCCTTCTTCCAGTTTACCTTCTACAGCAATAAATGTGTTCTTTTTGAAACAAATTAGATCACTTTACTTCACTGCTTAAAAACTCTTATACGCTTAAGCAGTAATGTTTGTGATGCTCATACCAGAATCTTCACCTAACCTTACTGAAAGTAGTCTTCATCTGTCCTTCTACCTTGTTTCACCTCCTCCTCATACTTTAGATACACTGACCTGCTGATCCGTGAACACTCTAAACCACTTTCTCCTGCCTAGAGACACTTGTACCTGTTACCCCTACATCCCAAAGGTTCTCCGCTCCACTCTTCTCATCCACAGAAGGAAGGAGGCAGAACCTTTCAGCCTCAAATGCTTCTAAGAGGGCTAATGAGTCAGGGTTGCAGAAGGGAGAGGGAAGATAGAAATACAGTGTACAGGGAGATCAGAAGGCGCCGTACTGACTCAGAACTTGGCGTCTTACTCTGAGAAGCTGAGAGGTGCCAAGGAGAATTCCTCATGAGTGATGAAAGTCACAGACTTAGGTTCTCTGCTTTACTATCTTCTTACTCACTTATCCAAATCCACGTTTATATAGTTATTTCCAAGGGAGACGTGAAGAAGGAAGAAAATTCACTTTTCAGAGCTCAAAAATGTTTCACTGTTTGGCCTTTTGCCTTGAGAGGAGCCTGTGGGTGTGCTCAGGCCCTAGTCCAGCAGACTTGAACAAATGTCTTAGATACTTCGTTTCTTGGAGTGTGGGTGGGACCCACATTAGAAAACCTGTCTACCTGTCTACACCATATTTCTCTTCATTTCAGGATTTTCTTGTTGGAGTGCAATGTGAGAGAAGTACGAGTTGCCGTGGCCACCATTCTGGAGAAAACCCTAGACAGTGCCTTGTTTTACCAGGACAAGGTCAGTCTCATTTTCAAAATTCCATGTATACATTCTGCTTTTATCCAATGTTTTAAATTGCATATGATAAGAAAGAGAACCTAGAATTGGAGTCTAGTGATTTTGCCAGAGAAAATGCACCTGTGAACTTTCTTTCTGATAAATGCCAACATGGAAGGCATTCTGGCCTTGCCTCTTCATAGTCCAGAAACTAGGGTAGGCTAGGAATGTAGGTCTACTTTGGTTTGCTTCGGGAGTTTTTCTCTAGAAAACACCTTCTGATTTCAAAAGTTTGTGTTAGATCTCTCTGAACTGAGGCTAATCTGAGTCTAGAGATTCTAGTGTAGATCATCAACATTTTGAGGACCCCACCCGCTGTGTCTCTTTCTTCATAAGCTGTATTCACAGTCTGATGGCAACCAAACCAGATAGTGCCCTTCATTCAAGGCACTGGCCAGAGTAGTTCCTTCACAGGGTTCTGCTATTCCCTGATCTTTGTCCCTGTCCCTCTGAGTTTCTTCTCCTAACCCTGCTTTCTGCAGCATAGTTTTTGGTTCACAATTCTACACATGCTAAAATAATCCATGATAGTGTTTCTCTCCTTCAGTCACAGAGATTTTAAGTCTTAATAAGTGAAATACATTGTAAGTCTGATTATTCAATCTGTTATTAAGTCCTAGCAAATACAGCAGTTACTTCCCAAGTTTGCTGTTTCAAACAGCTGACACTACATGGAAAACTTTGAAAAATGTTACTTTCAGAAATAATTGGATCCTTACAAGCATTGGCTAAAGGTAGTGTGTTTCAATGAACTAAATGCAAATTCTAGGAATTATTGTTTCAAGAATTCAGATGTTGGCTTTGCTGTGGAACCTTAAGTCTTTAAGGAAAGTTTTAATCTATAAACAGTGCCTGGCACGTACGCACAATTATTTCCTCAAGCAGTACCACCTCAGGAGTTCTGCTCAGTGCAGAATGAATAAGGAGGTCAAATATACCCCTTAAGAAGGACCTAGAAGAAGACCACTTCTCATTCCAGGAATCATAAGGAAGTCGAGGTTTATTCTAAGATGGTGGTTTTCAATCAGTTTAAATAGCAGAACCACTTTTTAAACAAAACCTTGCCACACTGCAGAATATATAAAATAGGTCAGTGGGAGCTACTTAAGACAGTTTGAATATCATTGCTCTGAAATACCTTGTGGAAGTTTTCTAAGATACTAACGTAAGGACCATCTCACTCTTCTCCTCTTTCCCATGTACCAGTCCAAAGGGTAAAGGTAGAAGGAGTGCAGTCTCCCTCTAGATGGGGTCAGGCCATGGCAGATTACCCCACCAACCTCTGAAGGCAGGACTCCAGGTGGGGGGAAAGGAAGGGAGTGTAGGGGGCCTAAGCATGGAGTCATTTGTCTCAGTAAATTCCACTTGATACCCAGCTGATGTATTTTATGTCTATTTCCTCTCCCATAAAGGAAATGGTGCCTCTTGCCACCCACTTTATATTGCAAAGTACGTTGAAAATGAAGTGCTATATAAATGCTAGAATTCACTGTATTTATAATGAGTGTGACAGGATGGATGGGAATAACTCAAGAGTCTCTGAATACCTTCTTCAGAGGGAATGAAGTAACAAGAGTAGCAAGCCTACTCTTAATTCTTAGATCACACATGAATTTCTAGGCACTTATCCAAAAACAGTTGGGGTGGGAGGGAAAGAAGAAGCACTGTAATAACCAAAATGGTTTCTAAACAAATAAAATGTTTTTCAAAGCTTTCCATGAGGCGTCCGCGGGCTTCCAAGTAAGTTCCCAGTCGAGTCGATATTGCCGTTGTCATTCTGTCAGGCTGTTGCTCTCCATTTGCTCCATGGCTTGATTTCTAGCCCTATGCCTGTGTCTGTGTTTTTATTCTTTGCATCTGTGACTATGTGAAGAAGTAGCAGAGCAGGGGAACAGGTTTCTCGTGAGCCCCCACCTGCATTCAAAAGAGAGAGAGATTGGCTCTGGAGAAGAGATGGCCGTGAGATGGTAGAATCATGCCCGTGAGTCTTAAATGTAGGACATAAAACTAGGCTTTCCTTTTAAGTATTTCAGCAGTACCCTGGAAGATAAACTTTATGCTCTCCAAAGCGTAAGTCCATCTGAATCTGAAGCTGGATTGTATCAATCAGACTTTCCTTTTGTTCTTATAGTGATTTTTTTCAGATTAACTCTGTTACAAATGTCTTTTTTTTTTTCCCTTTATGTAACTTCATCTTTCTTCAAATCAGTTAAAAAGCCTTCATCAGTTACTAGAGGTACTACTTGCTCTGTTGGATAAAGATGTCCCAGAAAATTGTAAAAATTGTGCTCAGTACTTTTTCCTGTTCAACACATTTGTACAAAAGGTACGTGATTTTTTCTAATCTTTTCCTAATACAGCAAATTGATAGTCCATAGGAGTTTTCTCTATGGAAAAAAGTTTAATCTGGTCAGTAGAGGACCATTATGATACAGTTTTATGAGTGTTAAACTCCTTTAAAATCTTAATTTCTACATTATATTACATGAATTCTAGTATGTAAAGGTATGGTTACTCATTGATAACAGTAGAAATCTACATTAAAACCAGTGGCTAACTGCATATTTAGTAGTCATTGTGAAACATTGGGTCTATCAAAACTTACGAGTTTTTCTAAGTAGATTTTTTAATACGTGCCTTCTTTATGTAAATTAATTACATTCTCATTAAGCTGCGTTTAAAAAAGATAAATGTTTGTCTGCATAAGACTATACTATGTGTTTCAATCTCTTGTGACAGCAAGGTATTAGGGCAGGAGATCTCCTTCTGAGACACTCTGCTCTGCGACACATGATCAGCTTTCTCCTCGGGGCCAACCGGCAAAACAATCAGGTACTGCTGCTTTCAGAACCCAGGGACATGGCCGAGTTTGTCACAACCACTTCATTTCATTTTGTAGGTGTTCAGTAGTTTTCACTTCCTAAGAATTCAGGTCCTAGCAACTCTGTAGACTTTAAAATTCCTTGTTATTCAGTTATTTTTTACAGCTTCCTCAAAAGAATGTACTAATAACCCATGGAAATGACCAGCTAGAATATTAGTCATAAGGTGACGTGCCAGGTATCACAGGAGAAAGATGGATTCAGACGGGGGGAAAGGGGTTCAAGAATCATGGCATTGGGTCTTCCACTCGTGCTCTGGAGTTGGGGCAAGGCTGTTATGGTGGCTGTTGCTTTGTGGGCCGCTAATGATGAGGCAGAATTCCAGTGTGAAGTTGTATCATTACACACTGCAGGTGTTGCTGCAGATACAGATTACTCATTCAGATAATGAAAGGGAAGTTGTTTTATAATAAAGAGGCCTTACATATCTGAAAGTGATTCCTGTTTGACGTTTCTCTATTGGTGTGTTTTCCCATCCATTATATTTCCTTTGCTTCCTAGATTTAAAATACACAAAATGTGGACATGCAGAAGTGATAAAATCACTCCTGCCCTGTAGGTAATGCACTGCACAGGGAAGTTTAGCTCTCTCTGTAAAGGAGACAGGTATGCTGCTGCAGCTCCTCACAGCATCCAGTCGTGTCATTGTGCTGCTGTGACTCCCCAGGATTAAAAAGTAAGACAGACCCCACGACCTGCTCTGTGTAGATTGTGCTGAGATTGACAAGTCCACCTCTCACTTCGAGCTCTTCTGTATCAGGGGCTCCACTGACACCGGCAACTAACTTAAGTCACCGTAATTTAAATATTTAATATTGCACATTTCGTTTTGTGTTTCACTGACGAAGCACATGAAAATGAAAACCTTTCCACATTTAATGTTTCATCCGGTCCTCACAGCCAGAGAGCCGGCAGAGCAGGCAGCGTTCTCTCCCCCATTGTCTAATGGGGGACACAGAGGTCAGGCTCAGCCGTGGTGGAGAATTTCCACATGCACGCAGTGTGCTGATGGCAGAGGAGGGTCAGGCCCCTGGACCTCTGGCCTCCGCTTCCCCCGTACTGGACTAGCACTCAGTACATGAATTGGGTTCATAAATGGCCTCCCTTGGAACGGTACGTCTAAGGTCAGCTGCCCTGAAACCTGTGCCCTCTCGTGCCCTGACATCTTCTACTGTCACACTTGGAGGGGTAATTGTGACCCAAAGGTCATGAACGAGCACATCCTTCCCCTTCCTTTTCATGTTATTCCTGACTGAAACGCTCGTCCATTGTATTTGCTCTGCCAACAGATACGTCGTTGGAGTTCAGCACAAGCACGAGAATTTGGGAATCTTCACAATACCGTGGCATTACTTGTTTTGCATTCAGATGTCTCTTCCCAAAGGAACGTTGGTAAGCTGTGATCTATCTCTAGTACATGAGAAAAATGAGGACGTAGTGAATTTGTCAAGAATGCATAGGCAGGAATAATGTTAGCAATTAAATTGATATTACTTATTTCTCATTTGGCTGTTTGATATTTGAGGAACACTAAAAATTATTTTAATTCATATTAAACGTCACCACAATGAGATATCTCACACCAGTGTTGTAACCTAAGTGTGCACTATGTGTCTATACGGTGCCTGGGTCTTGTCATGACAGCCCCAACAGTAACAAGTAATATAACAGAGCACTAAAAAGTGTTCAGTGTTTTTGGTGTCTGTGCCTTTCCATGGTGCTTTAAGTCTGTTGACTTAAATCTCCTTATCAAATCTCTGAGAGGGATATTGTCCTCTTGAATAGACAAGGAAATTTAAGATGCAGAAGCCTCTCAGCTAGTTAGTGTGCTTGGTAGCCAGTTTGTGGATGCATGCCTCTGGTCTTAAAGCTGTGTGTGGTAGGGTGTTACTGTCATTTGCCAGCAAAATCTGAAGGCAGGAGAGTAAATAAAAATCTTAGTGCATCACTCTGATCTGAAAATGCTTACTGATTTTCGAAGGGGACCTATGGGAGCACCTGGATGGTTGTGAGGTAGAGTTTGCTCCCTCGTCTCCATCTCATCTCAGTGAAATCACAGCGCAAGTCCTTGTTTTCCAATTCTTGTGGGTTGATTCTCTTATGGTAGGTAGTCATGGCCATTTGAGGACAGTTGTTTGAGGAACATTCTTGTCCAGTGCCTCTTCAGAAAAGAGGAACTTCTTGCATTTCATATGCTTTTATAGTTTCACTTCTTTGAAAGATTGTCTTGGGTTGCCATCACTGGTCTAGAGATCTTGGTAGTCACACCTACAGCTTAGGCATACACTGAAAGAAGTAGGTGACTGCTTCCTCCCGTCTGCCTGTATAGCCTCCCCAGTGATTAGTAGAGAACTGACTGTTAAGCACTTAGCAGTTGTGTGTGAATGTTGAGACTCATAACTTTAGGTGAGATAGTTTTGTTTGTTTAATTTCCTGAAGCTCCTGGGGTATTTAAACAACGACCACCTATTAGCATTGCCCCTTCGAGCCCCTTGCTGCCCCTCCATGAGGAAGTAGAAGCACTGTTGTTCCTGTCTGAAGGGAAACCTTACCTGTTAGAGGTATGTATTCTAAAGCCTTTCTCTCTTCATCTTGCTCATTCTCTGATGAAAAATGTCTTAGTAGATGTATTTTGCATCTTGCTCTGATGGAGAGTTTTGTTAAGAGAAGAAATGATGTCTTTAAATTAATTTATTTTCCTTTGTATATGTCAGGAAATAATCAGTGGAAAGGTATTTATTAGTCTTCTCTATAATTGAATTCAGGTCCAACCTACCAAATTGCCCCTCCAGGTCTCAAGAGGAAGTAAATGGCACCTCACTCATCACAATTATTCGGTTTATTATCAGAGGCTTTTTTTTTTTTCTCACAACCTCATGTGTGTGAAGCAGTGTTTTTTTAAACCTCAGGATGTGAAAACAGGCTACTCAGACTGTGTGACGTGTCTGCAATCCCAGTTGCTTCCCCTTGCACCCAGGGCTACCTCCTCTTGAGATCTTCATCTTCCAGTCCTTCCTCCATAACTTGATTTACATATCTGTGGATCTGTGCATGTATCATGCTGGGTTGATAACACCAACAGTACTGTGCTATTTCTCTTTTTTATTTAGCTTAACTTTATATTTTTGGGTCTATGGGTGATGATTTGGGTGGGGGTGTTAACCTTTGAAATCTGATGACAGTGACTTGGGGAGGGGGGCACACATTTGTATAGAATTGTATTAAGTTTCAGGCTTCAATACCCTGAAATCTCTCGATAGACCTCTCACTGTTAAAAACCCTATTTTGAGATAGTATCAACCACTTGAATCTGAGTAAAATCCAGTTGAAACCAGAAACAGCATATTCACTATTCACTATATTCACAGCATATTAACTGTGACATAAGAAAGGTTGACTCCTTTTTATCCTCCCTCCAGGTAATGTTTGCTTTGCGAGAACTGACAGGCTCGCTGCTGGCCCTCATTGAGATGGTGGTGTATTGCTGTTTCTGTAATGAACATTTCTCCTTCACTATGCTGCATTTCATTAAGGTAAGACCTCAGTTAAACCTAGTGATAACCTGATAGAAAAGCATTTCTTTGCTCCTAAACAATACACTTTTGCTAATGATCTTTGTTTTTCCTAGTCAGATAAATCAGGCTTTTTTTAAAAAAATTAAAGAGTGAAAAAAAGAACTCAGAATCCCACCATTCATTGGTAGTCTAGAAGGAGCATTCTTATGTTTCTCTTATATCCTGTGCATAACGGGAATTTTATTTTCTTCATAATTTTGTGTCTTTCTTTTTCACTGACACTACAAGTATTTTCCCTTATCATTAAAAGTTACCTGTGAGTATATACCATAATTTACCTAACCATTCTCTTTCTAGTTGTAAAAATTTGAATTGAATTTTATTTTCAAGTATTAAGAATAATACCTCATTATTAATAATAGTGCTGTCATGACAATATTTATATAAAATGGTTTACTAATTCCAGATTATTTCCTCAGGTAACATTTTTTAAAAAGTAGATTTTTCTCATCTTCAGAAGTAACTATGTAGTTCATTACGAAGCTCATGTTGTATTTACTGAATGCCAAGTACTATCCCAAGCACGTCACGTCTTAGCTCGGTTGTTTTCCAGTAGTCTACTGTAGTCACTGCTTCGATCACCACTTTATCACTGAAATGCTGGGGCACAGAGGAGTTAACTGCCGCGGCACACAGCTGGGCCTGGAGCACAGGCGGTCTGGCTCAGGGCCTGGCTCCTACTAACTGCCTTTCCGGGTACTGCTAGAAAAACCTGTAACCTACCATTTTATTTATTTTTAATGTTTAATGTCTAATTATGTGGATAGTATATGACTACATTTTTGTTATGTGAAAAATTAAAACACCAACCAACCTTATCCCCAGTCTCCACCTTGCCCCAGGAGCCAGTACTATCATCTTGGTGTGTGTCTTTCCAGCTCTTTCTTGCTGACACACATTAGTTTCTGCCAGAAGAATTTCTGTCACACCTTCTTGTCTGTGGTATTACCAAGTCGCAGGTGACTGATTAGAGGATTCTGTTTTCAGACTCTAACTAAAAAGTGTTTTGCACTCATTCTTCTCTGTATAGACCTTTATCAGAGATAATCTCTCTACTGTTGATTATTTGACTTTGGGTAGTTTTCTCTTCTTCAGAATGGGAGGAGATATGACTTCACAGATTGTGGAGATTCAGTGACATGCTTACCTTAGACTTAGAGTGTATGTCGTGATGTCCTTTCCCACCATCTGCAGAGATGGGGCTATTCTGGTGCACAGAGGAGAATGCGTTATGAACCTTGCTGACTTTACTTATATTCCTCACTCATAACATACTTACCTTAGAGCTTCCTCATTTTCAACCTCATCACTGTATGAGCATTTTCTGGAAAAAAAAAATAGGATATGTATGAATGAAAAAGATATAAATTTGGATATGCATAAGTGACTTTAAACTCTCCCCTTTCCATTTTCCTCTCATGTTGTAATTTCAAGAGTGTTGCATCTGGGAGAACCATGCAGATTATTTATTTCAGTTCCCAGATTTAGGCCACTGAAGATTCCATTGAAGGAGAGGAAGTCAAATTTGGGAAATCTGAGGCCCAGAAAGAGGACTTGACTTGCCTGTAGTCAGCCAGGTCGTGGTAGTCTGGTACTTGAATCCAGCACTGTTGATTGGCATTCCAGAATTCCTTCCACTGAAGAGTTACTAGAATTTTTATCCTTTTAAAAAATATTTCAGAACCAGCTAGAAACAGCTCCACCCCATGAGTTAAAGAATACGTTCCAGCTACTTCATGAGATACTGGTAAGTCATAAATATTCTGACTCACTTGTGCTTAAGTATTTTTTAGTCAGCATGTGTTTAAAAAGTTATGCATGCTCTTACTGTTTTGCATTCATCTGATGTGTAACTACACTGAGTTCTTTTCATAGCAGTCTTTTTTTTGTTATTTTGATTTAGATATTAGCAATAATGAAACTGTCTTGTAGAGCTCAGGGTTCAGTGGAGGAGCTCGTCAAATACACAAGCAGTCACAGTGCAGAGAGCAAAGCAGCCGTGGTGGCCTTGCTGTGGATATTTCATATATGCTGGGCACAGATATCCTGTCTTAACCTTGCAGTAACCGACAGAGTCAGCTGCTGGCTCCACACTTCATTCGTATCTAAGAAACCACTATCTGTTCTACTAAAAGTGCTTTTAAGAGCCATGAAACTGAAATATGATTGACTGTAGTTTACATCCCAATGGAAACTGGACCTTAAGGAGGTAGAATGATTTGCCCAGGACCACCCTTTAATAAATGACAGTGCCAGGACCTGAGCCGTGCGAGTGGGCCCAGAGCCCATACACTCCCCCAAACCCATGGTCTGCTTAGCTCACTGTAAGTAAGTGCTGTGACTAGAAACAGCAGCAGCTGAGCAGAACTTGGGCCTCTCAGCAGATCATGAAAGGTTTCAGGTGCTAGTGGATGTCTTCCTGTAGGTCAGGGGGTTGCACTGGTGGCCAAGTTCCGCCTATATGCCATTTTTCTTCGGGCAGATCATTTTGTTCTTAGTTTTTGGGTTCTAGTCTATCTTGAAAAATCAGGTAACCTGGTATCTGGGTTCCATGTCCTGTGTGCCCAGTCCCCTGGAGCGGAGCAGCATGTCCGTTCGATGAGGCTTGTGGTCTCCAGTCCCCCACTGTCCTCACTACTCCTTCCTGGAGCCACTTCCCTCATTTCTTGTCCTCCTGGCCACTGCAGACATTTAACGTTGCAGCCTCTTCTTCAAAGATGGAGCACCATGGGAGGAGTCTAAGCGGGGGAGTTGTGTGGCCTGCCTTATGTCTTAGGAGACTAAAGAAGGAAACTAAGTTGGAATTGGAAGTCTATGTAGGAGTCAGTGATAGTAATCTAAGCATGAAGTAATAAGGCTTTGACTGAGGAGGAGCCACTAGATGTTTTGGGAAAAGAAACAGTAGAATTTGGTTATTAGCTGTGAGCAGTTAAGAGAGACCAGCCCAGGGGGATCCTTAAAAAAAGGAGGGACTGGATTCCCTTTGGTCCCTAAACCTTGGTATAGGCTTTCACTTAGGAGAGGTTAATAAACATTTCCACATGAGGAAATAAATCATGGATGCCTTTAAGGTCCTTCACATCCTTTTTGATCCCATTGCTTTTCTAAGCTTTGGAAGATTGGTTCTCCACGTGAGTAGGGCTGGATGTTGTTTATTGGCTCAACAACAGACCTATCTGGCTTACTACACTGTGTCAACCCCTAGAAATACAGCAAGAGGAAGACAGAGATTGGCCCTGCATAGCATGGTACAGACCTCACTGCAGCTTATGGAGACTTTCTTACAGCAACATTTTAACACATTTTTGACAAACAAGTTAGGCCGGCTGTAAGATCGTGAAATAAATGTCCTTACAACCCACCAGGAATTAGAGTTGTAGTTGGTTAGAACATTTGCGTAGGAAATGCATAACTCTTCAAATATTAACAGTTTTTCTACTGCAGAATTGAGGCTACCAGAGGAGGAGAGTGAGTGTGGAAACAAAGTGGGGAGGGGACTCAGTGGACTGCGGAGGAAGGTGATGGGTGTTTTGGTAGTTGTGGTGTGGTTACATACATCTGAAGAGGGGTGAACGTATGTCCCTAAATCATATACGGTGTATAAACCAACATCACCACAACAACAAAAACATTTCTTTTAATAGTTTCTCATCTTTATTTAAAATATGAGGTATTTAATGGTAATGATGTAATAAGTAGCTTGGATTTTGTTGACTCAGAAACTAAACTAACTTCTTGGACAGAATACTCGTTAAAAGACACCATTGGCTATCACACAAGTTCTTTCGTTTACCAACCTTTTCTCCTTCCTTTCACAGGTCATTGAAGATCCCATACAAGTAGAGCGAGTCAAATTTGTGTTTGAAACAGAGAATGGATTACTAGGCAAGTGCTCCTGGCTATCTTCAGAGCTGTGTAGTAACTGTGTGAAGAGCCTGTTGTTCTGGCAGCCCGCCCCCCAGGTCCCCACAGGCCACCTCCCTCTGCTGTTCGCTTGCATAGTTGGGGAGGACCCCACACGAAGGTTGGCTAGGGTGCATAGGCTCTCATTCAAGTCAGGAGAATTAAACGGGAAGATCCTACCATGATACTTCCCAGTTTTAGTAAGGTGCAGCTTGGGGTCGTCTTCCCAGCTCTGGTAATATTCAGGGGGGCTGTGGTTAAAGGCCGCTTTTGACACGGAGATTCTCTCTTTCTAATATACAGCCACTGGGGAGAAAACAACTAAACCTTCACACTCAGAATGTTACCAAGTCCATGGGAGTTAAATTTTGAGGTTTTTCAGGGGGCTAAGTTGGCTTTAATGACCATTTCTTAGGAAAAGTTTGGTTAAAAATAGTCCTAACGTCCTTAATCTGAGTCATTGTAGACTTTGTTCCACACTAAGAGAAGATTCAGGACCTCCTCTTAGTGCAGAAAAGGAATTTAAGCTACAAAGCCCCATAGCTACAATATCCTAGGCCACCCCTTTGGAACTGTGTGTGCTCGGAGCAGCACCCGGCTCTATGGAACTTACAGACTACACTGCCCCAAGAGTGGAGACCGAGTACCGTGTATCTTAAAGTCCCTAACGCACAGAGCGGGACGTACTTGTAGAACTGAATCAATACCATAAATTGCTACCAATTGCAGCAAGTGTTGTGACTACTCCTTTCTATGTCGCATGACCTGTGGAAAAGTGTGGAGACCTCTAAGTAGTCAGCCACATCAATTTTAGTTCCTTTCAGACTTCTCCTAAAAGTCAAGCTTCCACCACTATGTATATGTCTTGAACACAATTTAAAGTGGTGTTTCTACCCTTTAGAATTTGGAGAATCCTATTGAGTCAGCACTACAAGGCTTTTAGTGAAGTTTTTCTTCAAATGCTTATTAGCAAAATAGCATGTGAATTTCCTGTTATTTGGGCCCACTTTCAGTTTAGTTCTTTATTTTTAAAACTTCCTCTTCTCTTCCTTCAGCACTGATGCATCACAGTAATCACGTGGACAGCAGTCGCTGCTATCAGTGTGTCAAATTTCTTGTAACACTTGCTCAAAAGTAAGTACTGATTTAAAATACCAGGAGAGGGGCCTCTTTGGTGGTGCAAGGGGTTAAGTCTCAGCACTGTTAAGCTGTCCACAGCCACTGCAGCATGGGTTCAGTCCTGGGCCAGGGAGGTGACCCACATGGCGCAGCAGACCTCTCCTGTCTCACCCGCTGCTCCCCTCAGCAGTGTATTTCAGTAGGTCTGCCTATTCTGCTCCCCCCTCTGTCTCTGGTGAATCCTTTCATCCCCTGCACCTCTGGCCTATACTTGAGTTCTTATATGCATAAATAAATAAATCTTTTTAAAAAAACACAAGGAGAAAGTGGAGATTTAGTTATAAATCAAACATGACTGAGAAAAAAATCTGCCTTGTTTTTGGACCTAGAAAGTCTGCATCCAAGTATGCTTCTTTTAGTATAGAAACCTATTCGGATATCTCAAGGAAAGGTGAAGGGGTGAGGATTAAAAGACTAACAGATCTTATAGAATCCAAGGGAAAGTTAAACTGCCTTATGCAGGAATCAAGACAGGTACAGAAATCTTAACAGTAAGTGTTTGTGAAACTTCACTTGAGACATCTTTCATTAAAGTGACCTAACTACTAACTCTTTGAGCCCTAAGTCCCACTTTCTAAAATAGTCTCTCAAAAGACAAAATCAGGTTACTCACAGCCTTTCATATTTAAGAAACCAGACACTGTGCTAAATAGTTGGCCTGTATTATCTCATGTAATCTTTGCAGCAAACAATAGACTGCAACGGTACTTAGACGCTTAACACTGTCACAGGTGTTTCGTGTGAACAAAATTGGATTTTTCTGTGGGGTTTGGCTTAAGTGACATACCTGGGGTCAAGAGGATAGACTCGAGTACAGGCTGACTGAGTTCAAAACAAAATTCCCCCACGCTTTTTTAAAGATTATTTTTAGGGATGAAATACATATAACATAAAATTTGCCATTTTAGCCATTTTTAGGCATTTGATTTCATGACATTAAGTATGTCCATGTTGTTCAACCACTGCCATTTATCTCTTCCCCCTTCCTAGTAAATGCCATTCTTTCTGTCTCTGAGTATTCTAGGTACCTCATGTAAGTGGAATCATAAAGCATTTTTCTATTGTGATTAGCTTAATTTACTTAGGATAAGTAAGGTTTAACCATAGCGTAGTATATGTCAGAATTTTCTTCCTTCTTAAGGCTGACCAGTAATCCATTCATCTGTTGACACTTGGAAAGTAACAGTTCTAACGTTCAGTCCCCACCTGATGGGGTGTCTGGGTGGTAAGCCAAGGCTATTGAGCCGACAGCACTGCCATCTCTGGGCCTTGCACCAAGCTGCCTTCAGAGCTGAAATTTTTTTGCTCCAGACTTTTGTTAATTCTTAGGCACAGAGATTGCCCTCCTTGGACGTCTACCAAAATAAGGATGAGAAGTCTGTTAGGCTTAATCTGCTGTATTTGAGAGTCTTAAACAGATACAAATTACAATGCAGTAGAAATAACGCATGCACATGCATTTGTCCAGATACGTAGCGTGGTGGATCTCATCCTATCACGACGGTGGGCTCGCCTATTAGACTTGATATTGGCGGTATGTCCTCGTAAGTTTTGCCTGGGAGTGACATTCCCAAATACATTGGGGCACATGGTGAGTCTGATGCCAGCGGACTCTTAGTCCAGAGATCAGTTTCTCTCTCTGCACTGCCATATCCTTTACGTCTGTTTTTTATACACATTAGTGCCAATATCACTATCGGAATGGTCTTCTAACACAAAGGACAGTTTTCTAGATAAACAAAACTGAAAACAGGGAGGAGGACTGTAGACCACACTTTAAAATTATTTTTCTAATAATTTCATTCCTTACATTAAAATCACAAAAATTGGGCCTCCCTGGTGGCGCAGCGGGTTGAGCGCCGCACTGTGAAGCATCTGCTGCACAGCAGCGTGAGTTCGATCCCTGGCCAGGGAGGGGACCCGCGTGGCGCTGCAGACCTCTCCTGCCTCGCCCACTGCTTCCTCAGCAGTGTATCTGTTCTGCTCCCCACTCTGTCTCTGGTGAATCCTCTCACCGCCCTGGACTCTGGCCTGTACCCCAGCTCTTCTGTGCATAAATAAATAAAATCTTTAAAAATAAATAAATAAATAAAATAAAATCACAAAAATTAAAGAGTTCTTTGACTTAACCGAGTCCATTTATTAAGTGTACAGTTTGTTGAGGGTTTTGCTTTGTTTTGTTTTACTTTTTATTTTCCATCTTTGAATCTTAAATAGAACAGAGTGAGTGAGCTAGATGACTTTTCACTTTACCTGTTACTTCACCATGCCTTTTAAAGTGCAAACTCATGAATGTATTCCCTATCCAAACCAACTGTAAAGTAAGGGAGACGGCTGAACTGAGACAAAAGTAACATTTTGTTGTGCAGACTAGAAGGTGCTGTGGGATAAACAAATCCTCGTGTAAGAAATTGACGGCTAACCCAAGTTCCCTGTGATCGCCAGGTGTCCCGCTGCTAAAGAGTACTTCAAGGAGAACTCCCACCACTGGAGCTGGGCTGTGCAGTGGCTGCAGAAGAAGGTGATCGGACTCTGAACTTCTCTAACTATAAATATGCATCTTTAAGAGCACATTTTATCAGGAAAAAGTTCTTAAATTTATAATAGACATGAACCGCAAAGTGTTTTCAGATTTTTCTTAGTACAATTAATAACTATTTGATGCATTAACGTTTCTTAATACATGCCTTAACTGTATATAATTATATAAGAAGTAGGGTCTCATTAAGATCTTAAAAATGAAAAGTGACATATTCCTTGAAGGTCTCTTTGTGTTACAGAAGACCTGGATAGACGTATATGTTATTTCAGATGCTTTTTATACTTCAAAATCTCCTGACACAAATTGCGGATGCATTGTGGGCTTATTTGTCATCTCTGACCTTTTCTCTCAGATGTCAGAACATTACTGGACACCACAGAGTAATGTCTCTAATGAAACGTCAACTGGAAAAACCTTTCAACGAACGATTTCAGCTCAGGTGAGGGTTGTCTTTGGTTTTGTGGTCCTCGAAATCAGTTATGTAGGGTTTTTAGTATTTTTCTCAGAATCTGCAGCAACAGAGAAAAGCAGTGAAGGTTAAAAACAAGAAAGAGAAGAAGTGATTGAATTGCTCTGAAAAGACAGCATGTTGGTGTTGTTTGCGAATTCTCTGCCTCGAATAAATGCCATGGGAGTCGTTCGGCCTGGTCTCGCATGCCATCCAGGCTGCCAAGTCGGCTCCTCCCCGAGACCCCCTAACCTTCTCTTCCTGTGTCTAAACCTCCCACAGGACACACTGGCGTATGCCACAGCTTTACTGAATGAGAAAGACCAGTCGGGAAGCAGTAACGGCTCAGAGAGCAGTCCTGCAAATGAGAACGGAGAGAGGCACTTACAACAGGTACAACCTGGGACATGGCCTCGTGTGAACGGGCAGCGCCTGCACTGAAGTTTCCCAAAAAGGATTTCCTCATCAAGAAATAAAACAGACCAGCTCCACCCTCTAGTGAGCTCAGCTCAGGACTCATTAGCAGTGTGCTTCCAAAGCGCTGCGTGTGACATCGGTGCAAGGCTCTGTCTGAGCTGTCTGTGACTGACTTCGTCAACTTGGAGATAGTCCTGACACAGCCAGATTTGTCCCAGCTTGTTCACGTCGTCCTGCCAGCGGCCACAAAATTACCCCCTCTACCTTTCGCTGTCACCAGTACACCTAGAAATGTAGACCATTGAAAGGAGGGGCCACCTGCTTGCAGGGAAGTGAAAGAATACCTCTAAGCTTACTTAACAACAACACAATAATGATAAAAATAGGGACGTTTTCAGCACTGATCACTGTGACAGAGAAAGGAGTGGGTGTGTATCTGTGCAGACTCGGGGACTGGCCTATATTGTGTCTCCCCACTAGCATGTGACCTTCCGTGAGGACCACCTGCCCTGTAGTTCCATCACAGTACTTGGCACAGAGAGCTCCATGAATGAATCGTGATGTTGTCTGTGTCATTTTCTAAAGTATCTTTCCTCATAACAACTTTGTGATGTTGCTATTACCCTAATTTTACAGAAGAGAAACAGGCTCAGCATGGTGACGCGATTTATCATTCCAGGGTCAAGGTCACACTGCAGTTTACCTCGCCACCTGCTTTATTTGCAGAGAAAAGCAAACCTATTGGACAAGAGCTTCTGCAGCTACTGGCTTCCAGCCTCTCAGCCCCTTCGTCTGCACTGCCTCCTCTCCCTGCCACAGCCTCCTGTCTTCACACGCACACCCCTTCTTACAGGAAACCCTACACTCTCTCTTCTCTCTCTCTCTGTCTTGAACCTCCTCCTCTTGTCTGATCCTGTCCAACTGTGTTTCCACACACTCAGTTCGCTCCCACCTCCTCCCTCGCCTCTTCCTGCTCTTCTTCCTTTTCTTTACAGCCACACTGCTCCGGAGAATTGTCTAAACTTAACGTACTCCATTTTTCAGCCTCCTCCAGGCCAACCGCCTCCTTTCTCTCCAGCTGGGAGGTGACAAGCAGTTTTGGGTGACACACAGTCTGCATTTCCCGTCTTCATTCTAGCTGACCACACAGCAGCATCAGACACCACTGGCCTCTCTCCCTTTCTGAAACGCTGTCTTCTGGGGCTTCAGTGACACCTCACTCTCCTCATTTCCTCAGAGCCCTCTGGCCAACTTTGCCTTTTCTGTCTGTCTCCTTCCCAGCTCAGCCTCCCCTGGACCACCAGGATGTGTTCCTCAAGTCCCCATCCTGTGGCCTCCTGCCCTTGTTCAGTACTTTCTCCTCCACACCCACACCAACACCTCACATCAGTGCACCCAGGTCCTTCTCACACCCCATCAGATTTCTCCGACTCATAAGTAGCACCCTGTGTGCACAGGGTCATCCAGACAGCTGCCCCACGCCCTGCCCTCAGTTTCACTGGTCCTGCTAGATTGACCTTTTAAACATCCATCCTTGTGTTTAATCGTTACAAGCACCTTAGTCTCCTGGGTCTCTGTGAGAAGCTCCCTGCCTCCACTCCTGCTTTTCTATAGGTTTTTCCCTGAACACTTCAATGGCTTTCTGTTGCTGTTAGGATGAAGGCCAGACTCCTCCACACATCCTGTTTGATCTTGCCCCTGCATACCTCTCCACCACAGGCCCTCCCACTCTCCTCTAATTCCCACTCAGCTGACCTGCCACTTTGCAGAGAGACCCTTTTCCCTGCCCCTCCCCAGCCCTACCCAGCTACATTAGATCCAGAGTACTGGTGGGCACTCAGAACTGTCGGTCAGCGTATAAGTCAGCGGCCATCCAGCTGAGGACAGAAGCAGGATTCGCACCCAGGCGTAACCCAGCGTCGCTGTGGCAGTGGGCACACTGCAGCGTGAAGCAGCTGTCAGCCATGCCCGTGCCTCTCTGGCTCAGCTCGTCACCCAGGTTCTGTTGCGAACTTGCCTGCATTGTTTGACAGTACACTGGGTGGACTCAACACTATCTGAGGACCCAGAAGTGAAAGCAGAAATTGTTAAGAACAAGATACAGAGTTATGTTTATTACCCTTTGGTAAACGTTAAGTTGATAATTAGAATGTGTTGCATCGCTGTACACAAGTAAGCCAGTTGGCATAGAAAAAACATTTCCTTCATTGGCTGTGTGTGAGCTAGACTTCCTTTTTTTTCTCAAGGGCTCCGAATCACCCATGATGATTGGCGAGTTAAGAAATGACCTTGAGGATGTGGACCCCTAGAGGAACAAGCGCAGCACACTGTGCAGAGTCGGTTCGGCGACTGGATGCTCGGCACCCTTTGGAACTCGACTCTCATCCTTGAACCTTTAGAAGAGCCTGGAGATGGACTGGGGGAGCCTGCTGCAACTCTGGAGGAAGTGTGCGTGTTTAATGGCCGTGCCCCGTGGCCCCTGTGGCCTTGGGAGCTGGGGGGCAGCACGAGAACTCCGGCGTGGACCAGCCGTCCCGGGGCACAGTCTGTACGTGATTCACATTCTCATGGAGGTTTCAGGCAGGAAAGCCGGTGGCAGACTTCCTCTCATAGAACACACGAGAGTGAAGGTAAAGCCGTTGGTTTCTCTGTGATGCTAGGAACGAAATTCCTTTGGTTTTTATATTTAAAAAAAAAAAAAAAAAGCAAGCCGCCTTTAGATATATGGGGCAAATTTTTAATCTTGCAGTAACATTGAGTAGGAATATCCAATTTTAAATGATGTAAAAATACCTGATAAAACTCCTTTTCATTGTAAAATAGTAGTTAAAGAATTCAATTTCCACAGACCTTTGTATTTAATATGTCTCCCTGTTTGTATAGAATCTCAGATGGGTCTAGATGAAAGCCTGGGCATAAACTCGGATCAGGATGAAATGTTACCAGGATCAAAAATTGGGAAATCATTAAGCTCTTTAAAGGTATTTTTCCGATATAATTGAGATTGAAAAGAGCAATAAAAAAAAATTGCTGTGGTCTGCAGAAGTACAGGGTGCGTTCTTTGACATAAGTCCCTGAGGAAAGTATGGGTTGTTCCCAAAACAAAATTTTAAAAATCGAAAAATAAAAAGCACTTTAAGATATAGTTTTACTGAGTTCGACTTACAAAAATCACCTTTTTTAATGCTTGGAGACATATTGAATAAACTGTAGTCTTAAATCATGTGACCTGCAATCATTTACCTTTTTTAAAACACAGTTAGCAGAGCCTTCAGCATACAGGTTGTATCTGAAGTTGAACATTTGAGTTGGGAGACAGTACTCTGTGAGTTTCTAGTAATTTTAATGCAGACAAGAAATTTGAGACTTTGTTTCTCCTCAAGATGACTAACCCTGAAGAGGTAGGGAGAGACTTATTTCCCAGAAATAACGAGAAAGTGATTGAATAACCATCCATTTGGTCATGTTTCCCAGGTAAATAGCACTCTTCACTCATTTCAGGTTAAGATTCTAGCTTCCCTTCAGGGTGGGGGGTGGGGCGCGGGATATGTTAACATATTTCAAGGATCTTGTATTTTGAGTTGCTCCACACAACCCTGTCTTGCCTTTAGTTATGTGTTCTGCCTTATTTCCAGCTCACCGTGTACAGAACTAGGGAAGCCTTAGTGCCAGGGTGCCACTGTCAGATTTGCCAAGTCAAAGAGGCAGCCTCAAAGTGCCTTTTTGGTTGCTCCAGGATTTCATGTGGCCTCATGACAGACATCAGCTTCTCCTTGCTGTGCACTGGCCACCCAGCTGTGGAGGTAACCACAGTCTTCCCTCTGTGATGTGTCGCTCTCGCAGGCCAGCGAGACGGGGGCAAGCAATTCAGAGCAGAAGTGCCCCCTCAGGGACGGTTCAGAGGCCTTGAGCTAATGGTACTTGGCTCTCGTGTTCTTGCAGTTTTGAATGTGATATTTAAAGTTGATTTCGAGTCCATGACCTCCTGTTTTCCCCACCCGCCCTCATCTCCACCCTCAACCTCACAGAAAGCTGTGCGAGACACAACGTTGAAGTGCCAGCAGTGATAGGTATGAGTATCATTGCTGGCAACTGCACTCTCAGGAGCCCGAATTCAGGAGTGAAATTGCCACTTCTAGCCCCCTTATTTCCTATGGAAACAGCGCCTTCCGACACCCGCACCCGCTGCCCTCACTCTAAGCCGCAGGGCCGCCCGTCACCGCCCCGGCTAGACGCTCTGCTTCGTGTTGCTTCCGGTGCTGCTGCAGTGAGCGTCGCTTTCACCTCGCAGTAGCCGCTTGCTCTCCAGCGGCTGCAGCCTACGAGCCTGCTGACGGCTTTTTAAATGTAATGCGATTGTGGCAGGCTAGCCTCGGAAGAGTTGTCATTTCTACTGCCAATTTTTGGATGAAGATGCTTTTATAAATCTTTTAAAAAGGTCTGCAAATCGAGTAGGAATTGCACAACTCACTCAACGCTGTGTGTTCTCGAGAAGCTCCCTTCCCGAGGTCCAGCTTAGGATGGCCGAGACTGCCTGCTGGGGGCCTGCTGGGGGCGCCCCAAGGGCACGGTGCCAGGACCCCCGAAGTGCTCCTGTGGTCCTGACAGCTAGAGCAGACGTAGCACCGAGCACCGTGTCACCAGACGCACCCTGTCCTGCCCCACCTTTGTGTACAGTCACCTTTGAGCTTGGGACAAGCAGACTGGAATTTTCCTCTGCTACCTCTTGTGTATAAATCTTGTTTATAAAATTTCAAAAAGAAGTAGATAAACTAGGCGAATATCGTAATTCTAAATTTGGTTCACAAGTGGCAGAGTTCTTAGCGTCTAAGGGTATAAAATAAATTTTTCAAAAAGGTAGAGTTGGCGTCTCACCGACATTATTCTCCGCACCAGGGTGTGCCCTCCGGCGGGCAGGGGCGCCTGGTGCGGGGCGGCGCTGGGAACCCCTTCAGTGCTTTGCGCCCTGGCATAAGGTCCGTTGAGTGATGAGGGCACGTGGGTCTCCTGCGCCTTCTACCACGCTTTGTGGATAGCCTGACCACTTCAGGCTTCGGCGCAAAGCCTGGGTGAGGATGCCAGATTCAGGCCGACGGCTGCAGACGTCTGGTCTCATCTCAAGCCTCCCAGCCTGTCCCTGCGTGAGTGATGTCCAGTTGGAGCCAGGTTTCTGGGACCTCACGCGCCCCGTCTCACTCCTGATGGCCTGTATTCCCACACAGGCTGCCCTTTCCCAGGGCGTTTCGTCTCTTCCTGTGCCTGCAGCCACACCCCTCCTCCTCCACTCCTGGTGACCTCGGCAAGGTCTGCCGCAGCCGAGTAGCTCCCTCCTCGGTCCTGGCGCTGTCGGGCGTGGGTGGCTAACAGACCCACGCGGGTTCTGCGCCGTCGGGAGGGAGGGGCAGCTACCTTGTGCGGTGGGCAGATACACTCAGGCCTCTCCTGATGCAGCCATGAGCATCCGTCCACTCTTGAGCGCTCTGCATGACATTGAATTGTCAGAGAACATAGTGTAGGTGGGTTTTTGCCTTTGCAAGTAGCTTCCCTTATCACATATGATGCGGGCTATGTAGAGGTAGATCTTGCGTAAGGTACTCGCCAACCTGAGTGTGGGGCTGCAGGTCCCACATTGAGTGGGATATTATACTTAACGAACTAGGAAGTTCTGAGACCGTTCTTAACTTCGTGTCATGAAAGCTGATCATCGACCAAGACTTAAGTCATTACAGAGGCAGTGGAAACTCACTACAGAAACACTGGCTTGTGCTAGTAGCGGGGAGAGGAAAATGAAAAGGAGCCCGGAGCTCAGCACTAGACATGGACTACAGAGCACCGGAATGCTGTAAGGGGACGGGTCTCAAGGAGCAAGCCTGACTGCCTGAGTCAGGGAAGTTGCAGGAACACACTCTCCTCGGACAGGCATGTTCCTCATCAGATCGCAATGCAAGTGTTCATCAAACACGGCTTACCCAACCATTCAAGTGCCTGTTGTGAACAAAGCATCCTCCTCAGCATCGCATTCAAGCAAGAGGTGTGACAAACTTGTTTTTGTTTTTAAAGTCACCATGTAATAAAAATACTACAAAACCCAGAATAAATATCCTCAAGTCACAAAAGCAAAGCAAGTCCAGGAAAGCTTGCTCTAAGAAGGCAACAGAGAGAGCAGTTTGCAAACAGACCAAAAAGAAAGACATGCATGGGGGAGCTCAAGGGAGTGTTGCCGCCGTCCGCTCCATCCCTCAGAAGGACTGGCTGCTGCCACCCACCCAGGAACAAGCAGGGTGAGGTCACCCAGTGCTACCTAGACCTAAGCAGTATGGACAGGGTGCCCACCCTGGCATAGAGAGGGCATGGCTGTAGAACCTGCTGACTCTGTCCTGGCACGACCTCGTCCCTGGCTGTGCAAGCTGGCAGGCATGCCCCTCTGCATCCCCATTCTTCCTCCCAAGTGTGCAAGACAGGTGAGGTGTGTGTGAGCCATGGCGCCTCCCTCCACTGCAAACAACAGCCCTGCAGCTGACCCCGAATGGACAGCAAAGCTGGACAGCAGGGTGAGAGCAGGTGGAAGAAACAAAATTCCCGTCCATGGACACCCAAGATGAGGCCCCAACCTCTGGCTGACGCTGTGAGGCTGGGCTGGGCGTGTGTACAAGACCTAGGAGTTAAGACGTTTTCCAGGAGTGAGTACTGCTGTCAGGACCGGGGGAGTCGATGGAAATATCAGAACTGATGGTATCGCTAGAGAAAGAGCAAGGATTAGAGCTGAGCTCTGGGGTCAGCTGCCCACAGGCTCATTCTTCTGGCCAGAGCATCCTCATCTATCCAGTGGTAGAGCAGATCCTGCCTTTGCCCCCAGCTGCACTGAAGCCCTGCAAGAACATGGTGAAGGAGCACTTTGGACACTGAAATGTTGGCCAGATCTCGGGGAGCACCACCCTGTCAGTGCCTCCCTCCACCTTGCACCCAGTAGTGTGGCATCCAAAGGGACTTCAAAGTGGGCAGAAGGTAAGGAGTCATCGTCAACTTTCACACTCATTTCCTCTGACCAGTGTTAGGCTCCCAGTGCCTCCTGGCCTACCCATGGGAGGACAGCTGCCTCCTTCCTGGAGGCCTGACGTGGAGCAAGAGCCCACAAAAGGTAGCCCTGCACACACACTCTGCCATGCAAGCGGACGGCCGGAAGCTGAGCACAGCTAAGTGCATTGATAGGATGCCTCCAGTGGGGACCTGCTCACTCAGCCCCCATTCAGCTCAGGTTTGGGGAAGGGGTGAGCCAGGGTGTGAGATAAGTTCAGGCAGGGAGCCCACCCCCCCGCCCCCACCACCAGCCACAGCAGCTCCAAGAAGGTGAAGGTGTCCCTGGGGCCCAAGCAGAAGAGCCAAGCTCAACACCCCCTAAGACCTGGGTCCACAGCAGCCAAGACTTGACGCTTCTCCAGGCACTGTTCTGAGGGGACTGTCAGTGGGACCCCTGTGTGGCCTGCTCCGGCAGCAGATGGCAATGGCAGCTATGGCCCCCTCATGGCTCCAGTGTCCGGCGCTGATGTCCTGGGTCCTCACCACACACGTGTTGTCCACTGCGTAGGCCCCCAGGGTGTGCAGGGCCCCTGGGAGAGTCCCACAGCTGGTCAGGGTCCAGCCCTCCTCGCAAGCCACAGCTACCTGCCAGGGCCCAGGGACAAGAAGCAAGCATGTGACACGCTGTCTGGTGGGTCAGGCCCCCTCCACACTGGCCCTGCTTCCCGGCAGTAACTCTGCCCTCAGCCCACCTGGAGCGCCCCGCCCGCCCAGCACGACAGCTCCTGGATGGCAGGCCTGTGGTGCACATGCCACCCTCCTCAGCGTAGCACCTCCCACAGCACCCTCATCCCGGCCAGGCCCAGCAAACAGCTGACTCGCCTCCCCTCCTCCCACCACAGTCAGCCCTGTGGGCCTCCCGCTCTGTGACCAGGACGCCAGGCCCCAGCCGGCGGATGCCCATCACCCAGGCCCTGATAGTCACAGTGGATTCCATCCTGCCTCCCTGCCTCTCGGTCTCTGTGGCACAAGGGCCAGACGATCTGTCAAACCCAGGTGAGACTCCTGCTTCCCCCACCCCACCCCAAGTGCAGAACCCTGCGCTGCTCCAGGGTAACCGGGCAGAAGTCCTTCCTGTGGCACTCAGCCTCAACCTGGCCTGGGCTCCCTCACTGTCTGCCCCCTCCCACTGGCCTGTCCAGGTGCTCTCCAGGCACGTTCCTCCCACCTCAGGGTCTTCGTCCCGACTGTCCCCTCTGCCTGCAACACCCACCACCCTCTCCAGTATTGTGGGTGCTCAGGTGGCAAACTCACTAACCTGACAGACACACACACGTACACACACATCTGCACAGTTGCAGACACTGCCAACAGCGTCTACCTCACAAACCACCGCCCAGCACAGAAGAGTAAGCACAGACACCTACACAGAAAAGCTGCGAGGACACACACGAGGCTGCCAGGCCCCGCCCACCCCATGCGCTGCTTCACCTTCTCAGCAGGGCCTGTCAGCCCATGCTCCCTGACTCTGCACTCCAGGCCCGGAGCATGGCAGCAGGACGCGTGGACGCTGGCCTCCTCGTGGCCCACACATCGGTCGGGCTGCGGCCTCGGCCCAGGCTGCCTGGGGATGCCAAGGTCCTCCACCTCCCAGTGGGAGCTGCAGCCTAGAGGAGAGGAGAGGCGCCTGGGACACAGGTGCAGGGACACGCTCACCTGGGGCTCGGGCTACAGGTGCAGGGACACGCTCACCTGGGGCTCGGGCCCTCCTCCCACCCTACGGACAGGGTCTGAAGCAGGAATGGGGAACCCAAAAACCAGCCAAGGAAAGAGACACAGGCCGGGGTCCCAGGCACTCATCTCTGCCTGGGACCTCTGTGTGGCCGTGGGAAAGCCAGTTAGCCTCTCTGAGCCTTGGTTTCTCAAAGGGCACCTCGTTTCTCCATCCAGAGATGGGGGAAAGAGGGCAGGGACCCCAAGGCCCGAGGCGCTAGACCAGGAGATGGAATACACACCAAGCACCCAGGCAGAAGTTCAGGGGTGAGCCTGATGTCTCTCTGGCCCTTCCTCCACGCACCCTGGCCACAAACCCGAGAGAGGCTACTCGGCCCTCCCAGTCCTCAGTCCCTGTGTACGGTACGATGAAGAGCAGCGGTCCTCACAGAGCGTGGCTTCAGCTGGCGCTCACCTTCAAACTCGCCTTCTGGGCGAGGGCAGGGTGACCAGAGCAGGACGGACTGCCCACCACGCCAAGCGTGGCCAGCAGCACGCTGGACCGTTCCGGCCTCTCCCGTGGACAAGGACACCGGCCACCTGAGCTCATCTTTCCACTGTAAATCCACCCCGCTACTCTTTCTAGTCTCATCACCCCCCTTGCCACCCTCCAACCCCTAAACCTTCAGGAGCCCCAGTACATACTCAGCTGGCTATTCCAGTGCCCACCATCTCCCCAAACTCTCCCAGGGGACATCCCATGCCCGGTCCAAGCAGGACACAGCCTCCTGCCAGGCTAAGGAGGCACCATTCCTCGATCCCCCACAAGATTCCCACCTGTGACTTCCTGCTTCCGAGCTGCATCAAGGAATGGATTCTAAAGGATTGGGTGCTGATGACAACGGCTCTAGTGACACAATAGCTGGTATTAATATTATCCCAGCGCCACGTTAAGTGCTTAACACCTGCTATCTCCATTTTCTGATGAAGAAAATAAGGCACAGAGACATTAAGTAACTTGCCCAGGTCACACAGCTGCTGACTGGAAGAACCAGGATTGAACCATGGTCAGCTCCACTTTCAAAGCCGTCTCCGAGCTAGTCTCCGAGCCACCCACTCACTGCACTCAGTTCAGAGCGTGCCCTGAGCCCGCCCCAGGTCTGGAGCTCCCAACTTGACTCCTTGCATGGATCCAAGGGGGCAGCACTGCGGTCCCTCTTAGGGAGGAGGAAGCTGAGCCTGAGAAGCACACTCTCTCCAGGGTCGCAGGGTCACAGGAACTGCACAGGGCACTGGGCTTCAGCACAGGACCAGCCTGGTGAGGGCGGGGTGCATAGGAAGATGGGGTGCCACCCACCCAGGGCGGGCCCAGCCTCCTACCTGTGAGGACGTGGCCCTGCTGGTGGCAGCGGACATGCGTCTCCGTGCCAGTCCCCGCGGGCGGAGCTGTGTGAACACTGCAGCTGGCCTGGGGTAGCAAGCAGCACCGGGCAATGGCGAAGACATCCTCACCCCCAAACGCGCTGTGGGCCAGGCAGACCCGCTTGTCCCCTCGTGACTGAGAGTCAAAGATAAAAGCAAGAAGGTGCTTTAGAAAGGGCTTCACAGCACAGGGCGAGCTCAGGAGCCTGTGGTGCCTCTGGGGACAGGAGCTCACGCTGTCTGCAGATGGGCAGCTCTGTGTATCATACGGTCTTCCCTAGGCACTGAGAGCGACTTCAAAATGGACAGAGAAGTCTAAGATGCCAGAGCAGGAGCTCAGCCTGCTCAATCCCAGCCCGTGCTCGGTCTCTCTCAAGCACCTCGTCTGCACAGTAACAATCAAGTGCACTCCCAGGCCACAGCTCCAGGCAGAGCGCCCGCCTGCCTCACCCTCCCAGATCAGGCCCTTCCCACCAGTGCCACGGCCACAGCATCTGGGCACCGCCTGTGACCTCAACATTAAATCCCCTTATGCTGGTTTGAGAGGATTTCTCAGCCACAAACTATGAACCAGCTGGGTGGATAGGGCTATGGAGCCCACTGCGTCTAGAGACAGCAAGGCCAACGTGCTGCCCTCCCCCACACTCCGTCCAACCTGGACAGGCACTGGACTCCATCCACACTGCTGTCCACGCTCCCCGGAAACCCTCAGCCTGGACCTGCACAGCTCTGACCGTGCATTATGAGATGTGCCCACCCAGCTTCGAGCTTGCAGATGGGCACTGGGCTCCCGAGGACAGAGGGGCTTGTGGGGGGCCACTGGGCTGCTCTGAGCCTCGCAACGGGAAACCTGCTTCATAATGGACATACACAAGTGACCAGCTCACCTCCATGCGCTCCCCCAGCCACCGGCCTCTCCTGGAGAAGCTGGAGCAGCCCAGGAGCTCCTCATCTGCGGCGCAGTGAGCCAAGGCTGCAGCTGAGCGCGCCGACCACACGGTCCTGCACAGCAGCTGCCCACCTGCAAGGAGACGCTGCGTGAGGAGGGTACGTGGGGGGCAGGGCGTCTCTGTAGGGGACTGCAGAGGAGGCTTGGGTTTGTGGGGGGAGGATCCATTTGGTCACTGAAACCTGTTAGTGCTCTCAGACCTTCCCATTTACTCCACCCCACCCCAGGTTCAGAAGAGGGAGGTGCTGAGATTGCCATGGTCACATGGGCCTCCCAAATCCCAATCTGGACTCTGACCCCTGCCATCCTGCTGACCTGCTCCGTGGGTGCTAGGGGGCAGAGTGGCCACCAGGTTGGGGGTCAGCACGCGCTGGTCCTCAGGGAACCAGGCCTCATTGATGACATTTTTGGCAGAGAAATGGATCAGCCTGTGCCTCAGCTCCGTCAGGGTAAGTTCTGGCTCAGCGGTCAGCATCATGGTCACAATGCCTAGTGGTGGATGGGCAGTGAGATTGTGGTAGCCACGCCTTCCTTCCTGCCCCAGGTGTCCCTTCCTAGCACACACACACCATCCACAGGTACACAACATGCATGCACACAGACACTCTGAGCTGTCCTTGCAAAAATGAAATCATCTACAAGTCCATGCTAAGTGATAACTAAATGGCAAAACCACCTTACATTCTACTCTATGCCTTGAACTGTGGCTATTGCTCTTGCCAGGTAAACTCCTATTCATCCACCAAACCCTAGATCAAACGCCCCTCCTCCAGAAAGCCTTCCTTGACCATCAGTCTGGGAAGGTGCCACCTCTGGGCTCCTTTCTACACAATTCTGACTCCTCTGTGCAGCTGCTACCCCATCAGGCTGGGTGTCCTTGGGGTCATCACCTGTCTCACTCATCCTTGGTCCCATGAGCCCAGAACTAAGCCTGGCATATGAGGTCCTGGTGCACATCCTGTCTGCCAAAGAAGTTGTCAGAATCATGGTGACTGAGGTCCTGGGGTGGTGACTCACCAGCCACATGGGCAGCAGCCTGGGACGTCCCACTTTGGGACGTGAAACAGGTGCTGCAGTCACTAGAAGCACCTATGATGTCATCCCCTGGAGCAAAGAGGTCCACACAACGGCCAAAGTTGGTCCCCAGAACTCCCAGGGTCACTGGCTGGTCCTGGACATTTGTGGCTCCAACAGTAATGACCTGGAGAAATGAGGGGGTAGGTGGTGGGTCATTAGATAGGTAGATAGGTAGGTAGGTAGAAAGGCAGGCAGAGAGAGAAAGAGAGAGAGAAGTTAGGGAAGGGGCAGCAGGAACAGAATGAGTCTTGCCAGCTGGCTGGCCAACTTCTACATGTACGTTTGGGTCCCATTCAAATGTCCCCTTCTGAGGGAAATCTGATTCCTCAGGCAGAACCTGATGCCTCACCCCACCCAGGCTAGGCACTGCCCTCTGTCCCTGCCATGTGGCAGGCATATTCCCCAGGCCCCACTAGTGGGGGACAGCCAATAAACAAATACAGGGACTGACTCATTCAGTGCCTCAGGCAATTATAGGTGCTATGGAGAAAAAACAAGCTGGCAAGACAGAGCAGATGTGCTGAGTTTTCTTTGCTTTCTGTGATAGTAAACTGGGAGCCAGGAAAGCTTATCATGGTCAGACTCACACCCCCACTGCCCAATACACACACACCTAGACTCTGAGGCCCTCACAAAGAGTGCGATTTCTTCCTCTTGCGACTCCCATGCCCCAGCTGCCCACCTGTCTGTGCACGTCGGCCAGAGGAGTGGACCACCGTGGGCCCCACTAGTCTGCCCTTCCAGGCCTGTCTGTACATTCATGCCTGGGCCATCCCTGGACAGTGCCGGGCATATACCTGAGGGACTCGGGGCCCTTGGGGACTCCAGCTGTCATTAGCCTCGCTCAGGTGGGGCCTGCTGGCCGAGGCTGGTGGTGTGGATCGGGGGGGCCCTGGGTGGATGGTTGTGCTATGGGAAGACCCCGCGGGTCCTAGGTATGTTTGTGTTAAGGATGCCACAGGAGAGAGAAAGGGGGAGGCAGAGAGAGTGCTGAGGGTACAGTGGTGTCAGTTCAGGGGAGAGTTAATGGAGGCCAGACACGGGCCAAGAGCATGGGGACCAGAAGTGCCAGGGGAGGAGAAGCCTTTCTGGAGGAGAGCGCCGTGTGGCAGGGAGCGAGAGAGCTGGGCACAGTGCTGCTCACAGGCTGTGCCTTGCAGCTCCAAGCCGCGCCCAGGTCCCTGCCCGAGGCTCTGACAGCTCCAGAGCCAGGCTCCTTCTGCCTCCAGGCACTCACCACACGAGGACAGACGGCCACCAGCACGCCCGCCTTCCCGCCATGCTGGGCGGCACCAACATCCACACTCACCTCTGGAGCAGAGGCTGGGGAGTAGAGGCAAGCGTCGTCCCAGAAGTTGCCAGCAGCGGCCACCAGCACTGCCCCGGTCCTCGCCAGGCGCTGGCAGGCAGCGTTGAGGGCCCGGCTGAACCCGCCCACCAGGGGCAGCAGCACCACCCCGCGCCCTGATGGCTGGGCCAGCTGGCTTCTCCAAATAAACTCCAGACCTGCGAGGACAAGGCCCAGGTCACCCCAGGGCAGGTCTCCCCCGTCCCAGTCCAGTCTTCAGGGGACAGTGCGAGCACTAATTTCACGTGTCACCTGAGCTAGGCTATGGCTCCCAGAGGTTGGTCCCACAGCAGTTCAATACTGCGATCAACACTGAGATTGGCAGACTGCATGTAGCGGATGGGGGTGGGCCTCATCCTTTCTGCTGAAAATGAAAACTGAGGTCTCCCCAAGGAAGAAGGAATTCTGTGTCCAGGCTGCCTTCAGACTCAAGACTGTAACTCCAATTCCTACCAGAACTTCCATCCTGCCAACCTGCCCTGCAGGCTGCCAGCCCCACAATCGAATGAGCCAAGTCCTTGAAGTAAATCTATATAATTATATAGGGTTGAGCCTCACACAACATGGGTGGGACCGCACGGGTCCACCTAGTGCAGATTTTTCTGTTAATGCAGCTGGCCTGCCATACTGGAGGGTTCCACGCTTCAGCTGTAGCTGGTGCCACAGGACCAACAAAGCAGGCATGAGTTAGCTGAGTCTGAGGCTATGGGCCTCCTTGGTCAGGGCCAGTTCTCTGGACTGGCGCCCCTCCCACACGAGGCCCCGAGACCAACGCGGATGTCTTCCAGGGCTGCCACTCACCTCTGAGGGTGCCGCTCACCGTGCCCTTCCCTTGGCAGTTGAGCACGCGCAGGCTGCGCAGGCTGGCGCCCTGGGCCACGCCAGCATCTCGGCCGCTGACTACCCCGGCCACGTGGGTGCCGTGGCTGTCACACTTGTTCACCTGATCGAGCAACACAAGCTGGTGTGAGACAGTCCGTGCACCCCCAATATATCAGCGCGTGGCTGGGCGGGCCCCACCCCACAGCTGGTGGCAGGGGAGGGGCAGTGATGGCCAGGAGCGGGGCCAGCACCGCAGCCACCGTCCTCCAGGGCAGCCCTTTCCCACCCGGGGCGGAGGTGGGGAACGTGCTCACCGGTCTATGCAAGCATGGCCCGTCCTCCTCAGGCACGTTCTCAAAGTCAGTGACTGTCACCCTGCCCTCAATTTCCCGGTGGCCACTCTGGATACTGGTGTCTAAGAGATACACCGTTACCCGGCCGCCTCCACCTGTGTAAGATGAGGCTTGTAGAGAGAAAAGAGAAGACCTAACTTAATGCCACAGTTAGCACATAAATGATTTACTCTGTCTCAGGCTCTGCTCCGACACCTTAAATATGTAGACTTACTCATCTTCAAAACATCCTCAGGAGGTACATTCTATGCAGCTTTTTCTTACGGACAAGGAGAGTAACTGTCCCGCGTCACACAGCTGGCAACAGCAGGATCAGGGAGAAAACCAAAGTGCCTGGCTCCGTAATATTAACATGAAATAACACGAACATCCAAACACAGAATGAGCCTATTTGTACTTCGTCAGCGCTCACCCAAGCTGAGAGGGGACAGCAACACTTGAAGAACAAACTGAGAGCTGTAGCTGAGGAGCTCAGACTCAGCGTGATCCTTACAACCTGATCTTCCCCCAGCCAGGTGCCTGCCCAGCCTTCCCCTGCTCAGGAAATGGCTCTGGCCCCACCCACGAGGCCCCGCCAGGACCCAGGCCATTTTCCTTGGCCTCCCTCATCCTCCCTGTCCACATGGCCTGGCCACACAGGTAAGGGCGCCAGCTGACATAGGGCAGCAGGGTGGGGTAGGAAACCAGGGTGAGGAGGGGGGTGAGGGGTGGGAGCGGAAGCAAGGGGTGTCTCTCCATTAAAGGGTCGTTTGGGAGGGCCCTTCAGGGGCTTTGGGAGACTCAGGGGATATCGAAGAGAGGCCAGGTCAGACTTGCTCTCTGCCTATAGTAAGCTCAGCCTGGGGCCTTCCAAACAGAGAGATGAGGCAGGCCAGAACCTTTAGAAGGTGGGAGACAAGCTCCTCTCAGCAGAGACTGCTGCAAGTTACCCGAGCAGCAGGAAGACTGGGTGGGGCTTGGTGAGACAGAAGAGGGCTGGGGGCTCCACCGAGTTCTAAAGCCCCTGAGCATGGATTCAGTGGGGCCGGAGAGGGCATGGCTGGGGCCTTACAGGAAGGTTGGGGTTCAGCTGCCTGGTTCCAGGCAGGGATGATCCGCTCCAGGTTCCACGGGACACTCTGGGCAAAGACAGTGGCGTCCTCCTCAATGTACTTCACATGGGGCAACCTCAGGGCCTGCAGAAATCAGAGAGGCCAGTGCCTCTGCTTCAAGGTCACTTCACCACAGACAAACACAACCACAGCCCTGGGCCCACGCACCCTCCCCCTCCCGCCTGGTCCCAAGAGACTCGCTCCGGTGCTGGGTTTCCTCGCTCCTCCATAAGCCTAAAGACCATGCCCTAACATCTGGGCAACTGAGCTCAATACCATGAGGCCCAGAGGGTTCTTTTTAAGGAGGATTCTGAATCTGGGGTGTCTCTTAGGAGCCAGGCAGTTTCCAGATTCTGGGCAGGCTGAACCCGAACTCCACACCCACATCATGGTGATGGCACTGGCCATTCTGTTCTCTGCCCTTCTCCATCCTGTCTGGCGCCGGGAAGCTGCCCCTGCACCAGTCCCCCTTTCCAGCAGCTTCCCGCTGGGCTCCGCCCTTACCTCTCAGTGTGGTCCCTTCTGACCCTCAGTCTCATCTTTCAAATGAAGTTGTACATCCCATGCGGAATGACCACACTTAAAGGGCATTTATACATAAAGCCAGGAGCCTCCATGCTTGGCATCCAGGAAGTGCTCAATAAATGCATGCTGTCTCCTGATTTTCAGCAAGGGCACATCAGGGCTGTCCCCCGCCCCGTATGGGAAGTGCAGTGCCCGGGTTGCGTGGCGCACCAGGTGCAGCAGGTCTCCACTCATCTTCACCAGGAAGCCAGGAAAGAGGCCATGGAAGACGTGCAGGATCTCGGTGAGGTAGCCCTGGCTGGCGGCTCGGGCCTGCAGGATGTGGGCGGTGTGCTCTGTCTGCAGGCGGTGGGTGTCCTCCATCAGCACCACTATGTAGGTGCCCGGTAACCTCCAGGCATCCTGGCCCCAAGCACCAAGGAGTGAAACACGGTATTAAAAATAATAATGACAATAATAATGCTACATGAGCCCTATTCACATTACAAGTTAGTACTACAGCAAAAGAAACCTAGTGAAGTAGAGAAACTAAAAAGATAACTTACCAAAATAGGACCAAAAACAAACAAGAAACCACACATAGACCGACTATTAGCATTGACATAATTTGTACAATCTGCCCATTCCAATCTGGCAGTCAAGCTAAAACAAGCCATGGACCCCTCAATAGCAGATGCCCCTCTGAATGTGCACCCAGTTCTCTGTGGGCACAGCGTTGGAGGCCCTGTCCAAGGCCACCCTTCCAGAAGACCTTCCTAGTTACTACCTTCCCCATTCCTCAGTCAGAATAGGTCACTTCCTCCATAGTCTAGAACCTCCAGGCCCTTTCTTAGGACAAGTATGGACCTGAATCCCAGCTCTTACATTGCCTGTGTGGTCATGGGCAAATCACTCAACCTCTCTGAGCCTCAGCTATCTCCTCTGTATTACAGGGATCATAAGATCATAAGACCTGGGGAGGCCAAGAGAGGGGGTTGTGTTGTGCCCATAGTCTGGAGCTCTGTAAATGCAGAAGGGGTGATTCAGTGAGCAAAGACTACACTTCTCAAGTGGAGAGAAAAGGCCCAGCCTGGTCGATAATAGCAGCTATTCTGGTCTTAGTTAGCGCTTACCTATTCCTCAAACTTACCTGTTTCTTAAACAGATGCACCTGCTCAAGAAAGTTCTTTCTTAGTCGTGCCTGAACCCACCCCTGCAGCCTCATCTCTCACTTCTGTACATGTGCACAGGCAGAGTAGAATAGAGTCCATCATCCTTTACCTAAAGTCTTAGGGCCACACAGGCTTCCAGATTCATAATTTATTTGGATTTTAGAAAGGCACTAATGGGCAGGCATATGTTCAGAGGTAGTTGGAACAGCATATTGTACTATAGAGAGCAAAATATATTCATTTGGATGTGAATATGAATGTTAACACAGTGGAATTATAAATAAGCTCATATCCGTTCAGGTCAGGTTGCCACCAAATAAGTTGCAAAAAACCTCTGGTTTCTACATCATTGTACACTTCAGAAAGTGTGTTCTTCTCTACCTCTGGCTTTCCCAGCTCCATGCCCTTGTTCATGCTACAGCCTCCCACCAGCATATTTCTCTGGCACCTTCATTTATCGAACACTTAACTATGTTTCAAAGAACCATCAAAAATAACCTCTGCTAAATGAAATTTAATATCTTAGAAGGGTACACTATACAGTGGAATAGGAGTTCTCATTTTTGGGGGGCGTAGTGGTGGTTAGGGGTGCCTGTTTCTCAATTATAAAATTAAAGGATTGGTCTAAAAATCTTCTCTGCCTGCTGACAATATTTTCATCCTAAATTTAGTTCCCTTTGAATTCATCCATACATTGATGACTAATTCATTTATTCATTCATGCAAAACATCCATTGAAAGAATGCAGAAACTTCTAGGGGTTCCTATTCCAAACTTCCACTGGGAAGAAATAACCTTCAGTGCTTGGTTCGGGTAGTTGTCCAGCCTCTGCTTAGTCACCTCTCAGGGTAGAGCGTTCACTGCTTTGTCAAACAATTATTTTGGATCAGTGTGACTTGAAATGCCCTTTCTCTTTCTTACCACAAGCCAGCAAGGCTGAGGCACAAGGAAGGGGGAGCTTTGAGCAGAGAGCGAGCCAGACTGAAGAGGAACGGACCCTCCTCCTCCTCCTGTCTGCTGGCACCTGGCACAGAGCTGAGAGCCTAGCCACCTCCTCCTCCAGCACACTGGGCAGAGGGCTGGGGCGAGAGTGAGGGCCAGGTGTCTACTGCGTACAGCTTGCTCCTCTGCTCCAGGAGCTGCAGTTCGGAGCAAAGAGGTTTTTGCCCATAGGTCTCGCTCCAAGAGAGAAATACTACCTCTTACGGTGTCCTCTTCCCTGGCTTACGTCATGAGGGCAATGTCAGCAGAGTTCCTTTCCTTCTATTCTTGAATCTGCAGCACTGAATCTTCACAACAACCTCCCTACCCCCAAGGATGGTCACCTTTCTTTGAAAGAAAAGGAAACGGAGGCTCAGAGATGAGGTGACTGGACAAGCACGGTACAGCTCCTGAGTGAAGGAGCCAGAATTCAACCCCCAGGTCTGACCTCAGCCTGTGCAAAGAGACCGCAGCCCAGCCCCTGGGATGTTTATAACTGGAGGGGACCCCAAAGATCCCCGCAATGGACGGAGTCGCCACAGACCTAGCTGCAGGTGCCGGCAGTTACCTTCCTATGAGCTGTGACCTCCAGCCTGCCCCCAGGCATACCGGCCAGGTGAGCACCTGGAGAATAACTCAGCCCCTTCCCCTTTAATTCTGTTCTTTCCTCCAGTTGAAAAAGATACAATAGAGTAAGAGTCTTGTGGCATGAAGAAATTGCCTCCCACCCCACCATTTGTCACCTCTCCAACCCCACCCTGTCAAGACAATGCCATCTCTCTCCAAGACCCCACACACACAGACACCCCACAGACACCCCACCATTTCCACCACTACCACACATGCTCCACTGCCCCGATTTTCCCCAACCAGTTGGGACACATACAATAGCAGGTCTATTTCCTCTGTGCCCCTTTCATTCTAAGCACTTTCCAGACTTTTAGCTCCTTGGTGCATCCGGCCACCAAAATGCACCTCCTCTGGACTGCTCACCCCACCCTGGGCCTCCTAGTCTCGATTCCCGCACACCTTCCCAGCCCCCAGCGCGTCAAGAGCCGTGCTTGCATTTCCCCTGCTCCCTACGGTTCTGGAGACCCGAGGCCAGCCTGTCTCCAGGTGAGCAGAAGGCCCTCCGAGACCTCGCTCCCCGCTCCCTCACACAGCAGAAACAGATCGGAGAGGAGAGCGAGGGGCGCCCTCCCTGCCTTCTACCCCACCGCTAGCTCGCACCTTGGCGCAGCGGTGGAAGGTGGCTGTGGCCAAGTGCTCGACCGTGTTAGCATGTCCATCCTCCTCCGTCTTCTTGTAGCCGTCGACCTCGTCTACTTGCGGGCCGGCGCCCGCGAGGCCCAAAACTAGCAGCAGCAGCAGCGACGGCGGCCACGACGACGCCCTGTGACTGCCGGCGCCCATCGCCCAGAGAGAGGTTTGCTCCCTAGCGGGGAGACCCGGGCGTTGGTGAGAGGTCCGGGTCGGCCTCGTCTTGTACCTTTCCGTGCGCCCACTGAGCCTTCGTCCGAGCTCTGGGCCTCGGCGCGGGTAGGCGCGCCACCCGGCACCGGGCCTCGGTGCTGGCCACCGCGCGCCGCCAGGACGCCTGCCGCTGGTGGCCTTCTCCGCCTGGCTGGCTCCTCCGGGCTGGTGCGGGGGCCTGAACTCAGAGCGCTCTCCTCCAGCCGCGCGCCCCTCGACGCCGCAGCCGAAACCTTCCGGGGGAGGGGGTGAGCGACTCCCAGAGTCCGGCAGATCACGCCACCGGAGTCGCATCGGACGATCCCGACTGATTAAACATTAACGAAAAGGCGGCTGCGCCGCCACCGCCACCACCACCTGAACTGGAGGATCAGGTTTCAGCCTGGCCCACCCCAAATCGGGTCCATATTGTGCTCAGAGAGGGAAAAGTCCCAAACCCTAATAGGGCTGGAAGGCAAAACCCACCACCCTCCGAGGCACCTTCTCTCCACTGCTCACTCTGAGCCCTGCGTGCAGTTGCTGAGGCTGGGTTCAGCCCACCTTGCCAGTGTTTCTGGGGTATGCCGCATCCCTGGCCTCCCCAAAGGATGTTCAACCACCCCCTCTGGGATGCCACTGACTCTTCACTGCCTCCAGCCTCCACCCCGAATTCTTTCCAGGGTCTTAGCTTGGCATCCTTCTACACTCAGCAGGACCCTCTGGCCTCTGCCCCCTGTGCAGCTGGCACTCCGGCTTCAAGTAGCCATTACCCGAAGATACTGCTTGCTTTTGATTTCCAGCCAGCATTAATCCGCTACATGCACGTCAAAGATCTGTTCTGTAAAGATTTTAAATCTAGAATGATGGCAGTAGGAACATGGAAGAATGCCACTGTAGGCCCCAGCTTGGTGATCCGGTCAATTCATTTTTCAGCTCCTTTTGCACACACATCGAAGACATTACTGGGCCTGTGCTGGGTAAACAGACCTCCTGTGTGCGGGCAGGAGGGTGCTTCCAGAAGGGGCAGCCTGAGGGTGCAGATTATATAAGTGCATTAAGTCTAGGTGTTCTTCTAGAAAGGCCAAAGTGGGGAAAAAACAAAGGTGACCTTGTGACCGCCCCCCCTGACTGTGAAGAGTGGATTCTCAAGAAATGACTGGCTCTGGACCTGAGCTCTAGGCAGGTACCTCCCACCATGTTTGCATACACTTTGTTCCATAGTCTGGCTGAACGGAGATTTGCAACCAGTGCATGGACGGTGACCGCGGCAGGATCAGCCTGGCCACTCTGTTCTCCCACAGAAGTCCCCATCACCCCGGGCAAGGAAGGAGATAACTGATGTTCAGCTGCTCCTGGCTTCCACGGGCAGTGTGGGCTCACCTGCCTGTCTCCTGCAAGGGGAATTGCATTTCAAGCAAGCTTTGGCTGCTTGCTGGTCAAAGGCTTCCAACGAATAGTTCTCAGGAGGTGAGATCAAACTTGTCCTGACATTTCTCTTCTGTGCGCTGGACTTCTGGCTTCTCAGGGGTTCTCAAAGTGTACCCAGAGGCTGAGCAAGCATGTGCAGAGAGGAGCACGTGATCCCTGACAGTGTGCACTGGGGAGCTTGGATAAGAGGCGGGGGCCGTGTGTGTGTGTGTGTGTGTGTGTTTTGGGGGGTGCAAGGAAGTCCCGCAGGCGCCTTCAGCTCTGCAACAGATGGAACCAGATGGACAGTCACTTCTCATCCCACATCCTCCACTGCGCTCACAAGGGGCCGGCCCCAGCTGGGCCTCCTGCCTCTTGGCAGGGCTTTTGTCTCTCCATAATTACAGCCACCACCACAAACACACGCACAGGCAAGCGGCCAGAAGCAGTGCTGTCAACTCCTTCCTCTTCTCAGCATTGTCCCCAAAGCCCTGGCCATCGGATTACCAGGCTGCTCCCCAGAGGTTCAGGGGCCAGGGTAAAACAAAAGCCTCGCTAGGTCCTCCCCTCCCCACAAGTGCTTTCTGAGCCAACATCATCCTCACTTCCTCCTTCCTTCCCTCCACTTACAGGGCAGAGGACACCACTCTCTCCTCTCATCCATGCCGGGCCTGCCTCTGCCCAGTCTGGCCTCCTAGGGTTCTCCTCCATCTGCTATTTCCCGCTGCCTCCTATCTCCAAATTTCTATCTCCTATTATTCTTCTCTCCACTCCAAAGCATCAAGTCTTTCCCCATGTAAAAATGCCCTACCTCAAAATAGCCTCCTCTCCCTTGACTTCCACTCACAGCCTGAACCAGTAGACAAAACTCAATGTTTGTGCACTGTATTCTCCAGCCTCAGAAACCTGACTACTGCAGACACTGGTGTCTGCATGTAAATTATGGCAATCTAGGAATATCAGTATGTTGGGAGGGAGTCACCCTGTGTGTGAGTTCAGTTTTTAAAAATTACAGAAAATTTTCCTATATACTCAACCGAATATACAATGAAAAGTTCGTATCCCTTCCACTCGTGATCCCCCACTTTCCCAGAGGTCCCCAGTGTTCATATTGTAGTGGGATGAATAACATCCCTCCAGAAGATGCATCCTAGCCTGTGGTACCTGTGACTGCGACCTTATTTGGAGGTAGAGTCTCTGCAGATGTATTAAGAATCTGGTGTAAATTCCTCATGACTTTAAGATGACCCTCAACCAGGGACTAGCATAAGATAAAGGAGGGGAAATCTAAGGCACAGAGGGATACCAGAAGAAGGCCATGTGACGATACAGGTGCAGAGTGATGCTCCGGAAAGACAGAAGCTTGAAGAAGCAGGGGTGGACACCCCCCTGCGGAGGGAATCTGGCCTGAGATACCCTGTGGTCGATGTCTGGACACCTGGCTAATTAATATACCCATTTATTGTTTATCTACAAAGATAGTATATTTTTATAAAAACATTTTAATAGAAAAAATATTTTAATAGACTTAAACATTTACTTTATGATTATTGTAACTTTTTGTTCATATTGGTGGGGTGAGAAGGGACATCTTTATTTTTTCCTCTTGTGGCTCTAGCCACTTCCTTTCCAGTAAGAGGTTCAGACTACAACTTACTCTTGGGGTTCAGACTATATGGGTGCATGCACTTCATTATCTTTCTTTTTACAAATTACTCTGTGATGTTCCAGTCTCCTCTTGAGGGATGCATGGGCTCTTTTGTCTTTCGTTATTATACACAGAACTGCAATGCCCATCCTTGCTCTCTGCACATGAACATATCTGTCTCATAAGTTCTTAGAGATGGAATTTCCCCATAAAGGGCTCGCCGATGTTTTCCCCTGACACAAATGCTTGCTCAGGGAGTCCTTCAGAAAAGACGAGATGCTGTTTCAATCACAAACAACCCCTAGATCAGAGGCTTAAAATGACAAAGGCTTATTTCTCTCGCACACATGTCCCCCAGCACTGCCTCACCCAGAACCAGGGTGAAGAGGTGAGCTCCCTTTGGAACGTTGCCCGATACCCAGGAGGAGGAAAGTGAAAGCGGTGACTCAAAAACAGCTTTTTCCCAGAAATGCCACACTCCTCCCTCCCCCATGTCATTCTCCAAAGTCACGCGGTCACACCTAAGTCCGACAGTGGGACTGTACAGTCTCATCAAGTGCCCAGACGGAGGAAACGGGAATATTTGCAAATATCGCTCCCAACTGCCACTCAGGCACACGGAGACTTGTCAAATGCCGTGTCTGTCCTGTGTTTAAGAAATGATTTCCGTTGTCTTTGAACTGGACCTGCCTGTCCTTTGCCCATGCTTTCAGTTGGGCCGTTGGTCTTTTGTTTAATGACTTGTGATCACTTTCTATATGCATACCATCGCATTATGATACAGTGTATGTAATCTACCTTAGCCTGTGGTCTGCCGTGTGTTGCAGATATATTCTCCCAGTTTGTTTGCCAGACACCAAGGCGCCACACCAGCAGCAGGATGTGTGATGTGAGTTCGGGAGATGCTGAGCTGGGACTTGTCAGCGTACAGACAATATTCAAAGTCACCAACTCATAGACACCCCCCAGGAAGTGTGACTGGGAAGAGGAGCTGGTCAACCAAGTCAAAGGTCTTTTTTACGCGCTCCTGCCACTAGCCTCTACGACTGGCACCTGCGTTCTTGCACGCCGGCCCTGATTATGGACACCTGGGCCCGGGGAAGCACGCATGTGCGCATGTGCAGGTGTGCACACCTGGGCCTAGGAGGGAGGGAATAAAAGGGCGGCGTCCTGGTGGGGGAGGGCAGGGAGCGTCAAATTGCTGTCTCCCTGCCGGCTGGTTTCCCTTGTTCACTGCTGAAAACCAGAGAAGATGATGCGGAGGGCTCCAAAATTCTGTTTTAAGCCGCTAGAACTGATGGGGGACCTACAGGGCTTGGGGTGGTTGCACAGCACGGCTCATGGGTTAAGTGAGCTGAAGACAAAACCGATGTAGCTGGTCCAATGGGAGGACTAGCAAGGGAGATCACCCACCGGACAGCCTCAGCGCGGAGGGTTCTAGAGGGATGCAGGGAAGGTAGAGGGATGCAGGGAAGCTGACCCCCGGCGCAGAGGAGCAGCTCTTTTATCAAAAGTAGAGTGAGTTGACGGTGGCTCAGAAAAGGCATGGGCTTGTAGGACGGTTGATATTTAAGTGGAACCAGGAAGCAAGTGTTTCCCTCTTGCTGTGTTCGGGGCCGGGGTCGGGAGCTGGGGGACAGGTGGGGTTAGGGGGACGGGTGGGTTAAGTGGGGCTGGCTCTTCGCCAGGCGAGCTCCGTGGAGTGGGGCAAGGGAAGGGAATGGAGCAAGGACTGGGATACGGCGGTTCTGGGAAGTCTGGCTGCGTGGAGGAGAGACCAGGAGGGAAAGGTCGGCGTGTCAAGGGTTGGAGGGCGTGCTGGGAGTCCATGAAGAAAGTGGGTGCCGGGAGTGGGCGGGACAAAGGGCTGGACAAGGGCAAGTGTTGGAACTGAGTTCACGAGCCCTGCGAGATAGAAGCACGGGCGGCGCCAGGCTCAGGTGCAGCTGCGAGTGGGTGGCGAAGAAAAGCGGAGGCGAGGTCTTTGGAGGCAGCGGAGCCGAGTGGCAGGAGAAAGCCTGCCCCTGGAGCAGGAGCTAGGTCTGCTGTGTGTTTAAGGGAGGTCATCTGATGATGGGAGCTTCAGGGTTGTGTTTACAGGGAAGTCGGGAAGCAGCCACCTGGAAGAGGCTCTGAGGAGCAAGGAGGGAGCCCCGCTCCACTCAGGCCCCGGGTAACAGGACGGGGCTTTTAGGGAGAGCAGGGAAGAGAAAGAATGTTTAAGAGGTGTCTGAGAGCAAGAGAGTCGCTGCTGGTGAGGCACCAGGTTTTCAGGAAGGGAGAAAGGAAGGAACTGGAGCCCGGGAGCAGGGAACAAGCCATTTCCCAGAAGTTTCTGGCTGCTAGGGGGCAGAGCCATGCCGAGTTTTTCCAGCAGAGGGCATCCAGCACCCAATTCAGAACCCACAGCCTATCTGCCAGGTCAGGCGAAGCCAAGGGTGACCCCAGATCCCGCCTGGCCCCCCCCGGAGCCCAAGGGAGGGCAGATGAGAACACAGGTGTCTGATCAGAGGCAGGAGGAGACAGTAGCTGGGTAGTGGCTCTGAGCAGGCTCCCTGGGGAGGTAACTCAGGCTTTGAGCTCCAGTTGCAGTGGGGCGATACATCCAGCAAGTAGCGCTAGGCCCACTCGGGAACCTTGGGACAGGCGGCTTGCTTTTGGTGTCTCTGAGGCTGTGGCAAGGCATGGCCCATTGGCAGGGGCGGGTGGGTGTTCAGGGAAGTTTTAAACCAGAGGCTCTAAGCAGTGCTGGCCTCAGCAGTGCTTCCACCTGCCCCCACAGGCACCCCTCAGGAGCTAGTCCAGCCTCACTGTGTTCCATGAGCCTCACCCACCCTCCTCCCCTCTTCCCTCTGAACCTTTGCCCACTTGATGGAGAAAATGGAGGCTACTTCTGTGCCACGTACCCTGACTCCACCAAACGCCAGCTCTCTTAAAGGAGACTTAGGGCTGTTGGGATGAGGGACCTGAAAACGCTTTGTGTTTCGGAACACAAGCAAAGAGGGGGCAGCCCATCCCATTAGACAGACTGGGAGGGAGGGGGCAGGGGCTGTAAATGGTCAGAGGGCGGCCCTGGCTCTCCTCAAAGCACCCAGCTGAATCAGGACTGGCAATTTGGAGCCAAAGACCCCAAGGGCAGACACCTGATTTCTCTCAAATTCTGAGGTCAAGGGTGAACAGAAAGAATCCCCAACAGCCCCAGGGTGAGTGGGAGTGGGGCCAGGAGGAATGTAGCTTTGGCAATTTCTAGGCCACTGACCCTCACCCCCAGGCCAAAATATTTTCAGGGCATTAATGATACAGAAAGGCAGCCATCTGCAATGAGTGAGCCCAAAGCCAGCTCAGCAACCGCCTAACACCCCCACCCCTCCTGGGCCTGGCTTCAGCCCTGGGAGGCAGGCAGAGGTCCCATTACAGGGGTGAGGAAGCTGAGACCCAGGAAAATCCCACAGGAATAAGAAGCGCAGGGGTCTGGATCCCCCATCTGAGGTGGGAAGATCGAAGGTGCTTGCTGGGGAGAAGTGGGACAGCACTGACTGGTACCCCGTTATTCCAGCGGGAAAACAGGCTCAGGCAGATGATGTGAGCATCATAATTCAGAGGGTGAAGGAGGCAGAAGGAAGGAGAAGCAGGAAAGGTATAGAAATAAGAAAGTGGTGTTGTTGGAGAGAATAAGCTTGTCAACCCCAATCTAAAGAAAAGGAGAAAGGGTTCAGATTGCTCACAGGTGTGAATGGGTGGGTAGCAACCATTCTGGTGGTCCCCACCCATCCCACTGCAGAAACAAGTCCCTCTGACCTCATTGGTCCTTGGCCCTGACATTCTCTGTCCTGCTTCTGCTCCGAGATGCTTTTCTCTGGTTCACCTGACTGCACTACCTCTGAGCTCAAAGCAGCCAGCAGAGGTTCTGGGCCAAGAGCAGCACCACTGGGCACACAGAAGCGTGCTCTGTCATCACAGGGCCTGTGCCCCCTTGGGGCACAGCAGTGACCAGGGAGGTGAGCAGCACAGAGAATCAGGAATTTCCCCTTTCGCTCTCTCCTGGCCTGGCATGTTTCTTCTTTCCTCTGCTTTCCTCCAGGGTCACTTTCACAGAGATAATCCCAGGTTTGTTGAGGGAAGAGATGACAAAGCTGCTTGATGCCAAGCTGTGTTTGTAGCCAATACAGGTGCTGCCTGCATGACCGCCCCACCTGCAGACCCACCGCTGCCTCTCCCAGGCCTCAGGCCCAGGTCCCGCTCCCCGTCCTGGTCAAGAGGCCCTGTGCCCTGCAGCTGGCTGACGGTCATGGGGCAGGCCTGGGGCCTAGACCCCAGGAAGGATGGATGTATCTTGAGGGGACAAAGGGAATGGCAGGCCTGGCCTTGGAGTCCAGAGGGAGAGGCAGGACCTCAGGGCTGTGGGAGGGGTGGGAATGGGGGCAGAAGGGCCCTGAGGAGTGAGAACCAGCTCCTCGCAGCGCAGCTGGAGACCTGTGCCACTCACCTGTCCTCTCCACGGACCTCTGTTTCGGGTCCCCCCAGACCAGGACACCCACCTGACCCCCTCCGGAAAGGCCAGACTCAGACACTATTTGGAGGGAGCTTTTCTAGGCCAAGTCCAGCCTCCCACTCTGCTTGAATGTATTTTGCAGGTGGCCGTCAAGCTGCCCTCAAACTCAGTGGTCAGACGGGAGGGAACTGCTTCCTGGAAGCACCATATTTTGTTTTGTTAGAAAAATAGAACTAAGCTCAACTGGATCTCCTGGATGCAGAAATGCTATTTTCTGATCCATATGTATAAGCTCACGATAGAAATTTCGTGGAGAACCCCGTCACCCCGCAATAATGATCTCGGTATTTTTCTGTTCGCGTTCTTCACACTTAGCCACATGTAGACTCAGATTCTCTTTCTGCTGGGAGTGCGTTCAGCTGCAAGGACGTAGCTTAAGGGTTTTCTCTTGTAGCTGCAGGCCCTGCGGCCGCTGGGCTGGGTCACCAGTGCAGGGCCGAGGACTGGGCGGTGGGCCTGACTCCCCAGCCTCGTCCCCTGGACTCCCAGGCGGCTACAGTGGCTCCGGCCGCCACCTCTGCGCTCAAGACCAGCAACGTTAATCCCACCTGCTTTTGCTTTTTGTTTTCTCCTTTTCCCCTTGCTTCATGGTTTTTCATACCTGCTTGTTTAGCCAAGAAAGCAAAAAATTTTCAAAAGTGGCCCCAACAAGGTTCCTTCCAGTTCTCTGGGGCAGATGATGGGGCCGTTATAATCAGTGCTATGTATCTATCGCCTGAAGCGGGCATGGGTCCCTCTGAACAAGCTCAAGGAAGGGGGGAATTAACTAGCTGTGCTCAGCGCACTCTGCTTCACCATCTCTCTTTTTATTAGTCGTATATATGAGCATCTCTCCACGCATGAGGGGCGTGGGCAGGGAGGGTGGGGAGGCAGGAGTGGATTTAAATAAAGAAGGTGAACTGGGGGCCTCCCTGACGGGGCAGTGGGTTGAGCACTGCACTGTGAAGCATCCTTGGCACAGGAATGTGAGTTTGATCCCCGGCCAGGGAGGGGACCCACAGGGCACAGCAGACCTCTCCTGTCTCACCCGCTGCTCCCCTCAGCAGTGTATTTCAGTGATCTGCCTGTTCTGCTCCCCACTCTGTCTCTGGTGGATCCTCTCATCCCCCACTAGCCTGTACCCCAGCTCTTGTATGCATAAATAAATAAATCTTTTTTAAAAAGAAAAAAAAGGTAAAATGCTGGTTGTCAGGACGGGGGTCAGGTGACTTCGGGCAACTGTTTCATGGGAACCAGTTCAGTCGGGGACGCGGGCAGCATAGGGACTACCCAATAATGGAGTGAACTTGGGATCCGTGAGCCGTACCCTCACACGGTTAAGAGAATACGTTTTGCTACGTATATTTGACCGTCATAAAGTGTGTATAGGGAGCCGGTCATTCATTTAACAGCCCTTTCCTGAGGGTCTCCTGTGTTGTCCGAACATAGTGAGGTGCTAAGAAGTGGCGATGAGCCCGTAGAGGGAGTTCTCGCCCTTGGGGGTCCCTGTGTGATGCGGACACTAAGTGGTCAGAGAAGCTTGGGGTAGGTGTGAGCTCACCGCCGTAGCGCTCCCAAGGAGACTGGGAGCCGGGGAGCCTGGGTGCGTCAGGAGGCGTCCTCGCACAGTCCACGCGTTATTTCCCCAAGTCTGCCCCTGGAGGTCTAGCTCTTGCGCGTCTGAGCTGTGGGAACTGCGCCCAGCCCCCCAGCTCTCAGTGCGTCTTGGTGGTCCTGGTATTTCCTTGGGGTAAGCGCCAGGCGTGGACGTGCAGATCTGAGGGCAGCCCGAAGTCCAGGCACCTCGGACACGTCCAAACCCCCCCAAAAGTAAACAGAGCTCCAAGCTCGTCTCATTCCTGTTCCCACCAGCAGCGGAAGAAACACTCCTGTTCTTGCACATTCTACCACCACCTGCCGTGGCCGTCTTTGCCAGACGCTCGTCAGTGTTATGGGTGAAACCGAGGATCTCCTTTGAATTGCACCTTTCGTTATTCTTGAGGTTGAATATGTGTTTACTTTTTCTTTACGTGGGCCGATTCTCTGCCGGTGAACTTATTTATTTCCTGTTTCGTCCTCCCTCTCTCCCCTCCCTTCTCTCTCGCTCCCTCCTTCTCTTATTCACTGTAGCCCCTGCGATCCGTCATATGTTGCTGCCCCTGCTTTGGGGAGCCCCGAGTGTCACCAAATCTGCCTTCTGCAGAAATTCCGCCTGTGTCCTTGTCACACCACCTTGCTGGGCTTTGCCGTGCGCGCCAGGCCAGCAGCACCCAGCCCATCCTGGTCAGGCCCGCCCCCTGGTCCTCTCCAACCACCTCTGCATCTCGCCTAAACACTGCCCGCCTCTCCCGTGGGTCAGTCCTCAAACGTGGGGACGAGGGCCCTCAGGACATCCTCCCTTCCCTTCCCCCTGAAGGCTCAGGACACGGCACGGGGCAAGTCAGCGCTTCGAGAAGCTCTTGCTGACCTCCAGGCGGGGTCAGGTCTCCGCCGTGTTTTCTTCTATCCAGCGCTGGCCACACATGCCTGTCACTGTTCATTTTGCCGTTGCCCAGGGGAGTGAGGGAGGCCGACCCCCGACAGGCATCGGTCACTCGCACCTCTGTCCCCCATGCCTGGCACAGGACTGGCCACCAAGCTGGTGCCTGGGGAGTGCTTGTCGCCAGAATGAATGCGTGAGCGTGGGAAGGAATGAGTGATGAATGAAATCTACCACTCCCAACTCTGGCTGGCTGATCAGCTATCTAGAGCCTGCTATTGCCTGCCAACCTCCCAGCCCCCCTCAGGTCTGCTCCCAGCTGGGTCCAAAGAGGAGGGTGCACAGGTGACTAGGAGACTCTCCCCACCTGCGGTGTCACTGTGGAGCTGTTAGGAGACTGCACGTCCCGGGTCGCTTGGCCCCACCCTGGCCCTGCCCAGGGCAATCTCTGAACCAGGCACGGACTTGACCAGGGCTCAGTGAAAGCCCAACCTCTGCCCCCGCGTGCCCTGCTCTGCTGGGCTGGGCCGGTCATCAGCAACAAGGAATCTGGGGCGCTGGCTCCAGCAGGGTTCAGCCCTGACGCCCACCTTCATGGGCAGGCAAAACCTTCCATGGTCACAGAGGGAACTGAAACCCTGCCACAGGCCATGGGCCACATTTCTTGCCACTGATTTGTTCCCCACATTCTCTTTGCAACTACTAACCAAAAAGCATCCTCACGCGTCCTTTCTTCATGTCCGCCTCTGCTCAGAAGCCATCATCCTGCCCATGAGCTCAAGTTTGTGTTCCCCGGTAGGTGGGAATCCAAGCAGCCCGGTGGCCAAGCTCCAGCCTCACTCTCTGGCTTTGTGCACCCACTCCACTCAGGCTGGTCTCCTCCAGCTTCTCAGCAACGCCCGGCCCTCTGCCTCTCTGGGCTTTTGCTGATACCGTGCTCAACCCAAGACGCTCTGGGCCCTCCACTCCGCCTGTCTAGATCCTGGCTGGCAAGCCCCACTCCTCTGGGTCATCTTCCAGTCACCACGGTCCTAGAAACCCCATTCGCAAACAAGGCGGCTTGCTCTAGACCATCCCTGGCTCCTGGGGGTTGTGCTAGGACTCTTGCCTTTTAAAGCTTCTTGGGAAAGTCCAATCCTACCAGCCCAGCCAGGTGCAGCAGGCTGCACTTGGCAAGTGTTGGTGATGCCGTGCTAGAAGCTAACCCCATGTCTACACTGGCCCCGACGTCTACACAGAGTGCACTCGGCGTGCACGGTCCACACCTTCTCAAGTAACCTTCACAACATGCTAGGAGGTAGATACTATTCACCTCCTTTTATTGCTAAGGAGATTGAGGACCAGAGCCCAGTCTCCAGCCCTGGGCTGGTCACTGCAAGCCAGTTCCTCTCACCCTGTGGGTTCCTGTGGGTTCCTGAGCCAGCAAGCCACCACTGTACTAACTGGTTGGGTTCAATTCGGGTCACTTCCATCCAGTTCCCCCAACTCTACTGACACTTGTTTTTGCTAAGTCCTGGGGATAGAAAATGGGGTATGCAGTCTGGTGGGGGCCCGGCACACGCACACAAGGAGCGCGGCAGCAGAGCCAAGCTCCAGAGAACAGGTGAAATGTGAGCCTGGCCCTGAGGGACGACAGTGCATCCAAGGCCACGACAACTGGTCACAGAGCCCACGCTCGCTACCCTCAGGGTCACTCCTCTACCCCAGTGAAGGGCAGGGGCCTTTCCCACAGAGAGTGGGAAAGTTCCTCTTCCTGCCCAGAGAGTGGAAACTTCCAAAGTCTCTCTGACCTGGCAGGAGGGTGGAAAGAGCAGGAATTTCTGCCCTGGCTCATGAACTTGGAGCTGGGGCTGAACGCTGGAGTCCCAGCAGTGCTCCGGGGCCTTCAGCTCTGCACCTGCTCTGGAGGCCTGCATGCGGACTCCTGCCCTCTGGCAAGTCATCCCAGAGGCCCAAGTTCCTAGAGGAGATGGCCGTTTGGCAAGGCCAAGGGAACGGGCCCGATGGTGGGCTTCAGACCTTCAGCAAGTTCAGACGAGTTGGTGAAACAGATCAGGTGGTCAGAGATGAGTGGAAGAACTTCCCGCCCCTGCTGCACACTGCACCCTCTCTTCAAACTTTACGAAACTGCAGGTCCTCTGCTCCAGCAAAATCCACAGCACGTTCCACTCCTCACCCTCTACAGCCCATGGTCACCAGCTGGCCACAGAGGACCCTCTGAGGAGGAGCAGCAGCTGGGAGCAGGCCGGCCTCCCACGGGGCCCTGGTGTGCCCCTGGATGTGAGCAGCTCTCACAACATTGGCATCAGGCGAGCCGCTCTGTGATGTGGAGCCAGCGCAAGTCAGAGAACGTGGTATTCAGTCATCGTCCAAAGCTAAAGTGACCCAGCGGACCTCTCTCCTGGCTGGAGGGCAGCTGTTGTCTCCATGACAAGAATTGCTTTATCTTGGGTCTGCACCTTCCCCCCTTCTAGAAAAAGCTATAGAGAGGCCAAGCTCAGACTTAGCTCCATGTCCCAACAGGAGCCACTGTGCAGCAGCCCCCTGCTCCTGGCCCTCCCCCAGGCCACCTGGCCAAGCCCAAGTCCCCTCAGTCCGCTGACACCCTTTTTCAGACTCCTCAGCACTCACCGCCATGGGTGGAAAAAGTCCTGGTGGTCTCGCCTGCAGGGCACTGGCAGGTGGAGTCCATCGAATCCCCATCACCCAACCCCTGTAAACGTCAAAGACGGAGGTCTATCATCTCTTTGGTGCAGGAGGAGACTGAGTCACAGAGCCCCCGGGCTTGCTCAAGACCACACCGTGAACATATAATTCGTCACCCAAACGGGGTACTTTGGAGAGTGAAGGGCGCACCCCTCACACCAAAGCAGGGCGATGTGCACAGACCAGGGCGTCCTGGGAAATCACCAGCAAGGTGGTGGGGACCGGGGGCTGGAGCCGAAGCGCGAGCTTCTCCATGTCTCTCCACCACGCAGAGAGCCTGCTGCCCTCCCAGAGCAGCTCCCTGGAGGCCTGGCACGCAGGGGCTCTGGCTTCTCTCGGAGGCCTGGGGAAAGGTGACTTAGGAGTCAGGGTGGGGGCTGCACATCACACAGCTGCCGGGCAGTCACGCCTGCTGTTTGGTTCACTCTCCAGAGAGTGCCCGCAGCAGGATGCCTTGTTTCTCCTGCCCAGAGGGGGAAGCAGTGGTTTCACACAGAAGAATTTGCAGGTGAATGAAGGTGACCCTTCAAACTTTGCACACTTTTTTATTTAGCCTTTCCACACTGGTGCTCTCCGATGCAGGTCATCTGCTCCTCCGCCTTGGCAGACAGAGCCCGGGGCACACTGCCCTCACCACGGACACGGGGCCACGCGCAGGGACACTGTCAGAGAGGGCTATGCCCGCCGCGCCCCTCACCATAGAGGCTCTCCTGCTGGGAGCGGCCGTGCAGTGTGCTCAGGGCAGCCCCTGCCTCCGCCAGGACCCCAGACTCCAATTCAGAGGCCCAGCCCAGATGGTCTCCCTGTTTCAGGGGGCCCAGGGTGCAAGCTCTGAGTGGACGGACCTGGTCACTAGATGGTGAGGCCTTTGAGGACAAGACCGGTCCCAATTCAAGGCTCCTCCTCCTTAAAGATCCCGCTGGGTGTCTAGCACGTACCAGATGTGCAGTAAACCGCCAGCTGCCACCTGAGCCAAAGTGAGGAAGGCCAGGAAGGTTAACCTCACCTACGATCCTAAGCCAGCGGGATGTATTCTGCAGGGAGCGGGGCTGGCCCGACTGTGTTTCCCACACAGGCCTTGTGGAGGTTTGAATGGTGAGACCCTAAGAGTGAGGGAGCGGGGAACATTAGCTGGCCAGTTCTGTAACCCCTCGCTGACCAGACTCCAGGCCAGGTCCCCAGCTGGGGACAGATGATACCCAGCGGGCAGCCGTGGTCAAGGCCACAGCCCAGGGGCGCACAGAGGAGCAGAGCCAACTCATTTCAAGAGGCAGCCGCAGCGGGACAGGCTTTCAGAGGAGGATATCTGTGCAGGGGCTGGGAGCACGGGCAGGCAGGGGAGCAGAGGGCATGCTGGCAGAGTGACTACTTGGGAAGGGCCTGGAGAGAGGGTGAGTATGTGGTGGGGCGTGGCTTTGAGGTTGGTGGAGAAGAGTGTGGGGTGGGGCTGACCGGGAGACAGTCCAGAGGTCAGCAGAGGTTAGTCATGGGGGTTTGGGGTCGAGGGAGTGAGATGGGTTGTGGGGAGACAGGGTTAGCTCTGAGGAAGACAGATTGCACCATCCTCCAGGGGTTCGGACAGACTCAGCAGGAACAGGAAGCCTGCACCCCCTTCGCAGAGAATTGGGGACCAGGGCTAGCACCAAGGAGGAGCCGTTCAGGGGCCAGCTTTGTAAGGAGGCAGAGAAGGCTCTGAGGGCCCTGGCTGTTGTGATTCTTCTCATTTTCTTTTCAGCGCTTCACCAAAGAGGATGACCCTTCGGGATGGCCTTGGCCCCTGGACAGGAATCTGCCCCTCCCTTTGCATTTCCTTGCAGTTCTCAAAATGCCCTGGGGCTCATTTGAACCTCAAACAAGCCCCTTTCCCAGGTAGGGCTGTGAGGTGGCATGAGGTCAGCGGGGGGCCATGCTAGAACCCAGGGAGCGGTGCCTCAGCCCTGGGCATCAGGCTCAAAGTCCAGCTCCTTGTCTGGGAGGGCATCCCCGGAACCATCCGGAAGCCCATAGTACAAGTCTTCCTCCTCCTGCTCCGGCTCCCCCACGCCTGGATCCGAGGCCTCTTCTGCCTCCTCCCCCTTTGTCCTCGGGGGCCGCGGCCAGTGGCTGGGCAGGGCGGCCCCCCGCCGCCACTGCCCCTCTAAAGGCTCGCTGTCCAGCTCAGGGGCATCAATCAGGGCGAAGTCGTGCAGGCCGTCCAGCTGGCACCCGCAGACCCAGGGCCGCCCGGCCGGGGCGTGGGGCTCGGGTGGAGATGGGTTGGGGCTGCTGCCCTCACTGGAGCCCACGTCCAGGTCCTCTTGGAAGGAAGCCAAGGGTGCAGGGCCCTGGGAATGGGCCAAGGGGCTGCGGGGCAAAGGCAGAAAGAGTGAGGGGAGCAGAGTCAGACTGCCGGCTCCAAACCCCAGCCACTGGCTGCAAGGCCCAGGCAGGTGAGCTCACATGCCCGAAGTCGGCTTCCCACATGAGCCCTGAGAGCGCAGAGCTCACAGTGGCAAGTACGAGATGAGCCCTGGACGCTCTGAAAGCGCCTTGTGAGTCTCTGGGCTGGGCTCAAGTCAGACCCTGCTGCAGCCATGCTGTGACCGCCCGCAGACCCCTCCGCCGGCGCTGTCCCAGCTGGTGCATGAGGTCCATTCCGCCAACAGGACGGGCCCACTTCCTGAAGCACCTGCCCGCCCCGGGACATGGCAGAGGCGCTGGGACAGGAACCAAGCCGGGCGTCCACCACACCTGCCACCTCCCAGCCCCGCTCGCTGGTTACCACTGTCCCCAGCCGCCCCACAGCGGCTCACACCCCTCCCCCGGAGGTGAGCGGCACCCCCTCTCCTGTGCTCCGGCACTTACCTGGGCCTGTTCTGAGCTGGGTTTCTTTCTCCTGCGTCCTCGTCCAAGCCCTTGTGGACCATCACTGCGGCCTCCACCCAGGCCTGGGTGTCTGGAGGGCCACCTGCCCCTTCCTTGCTGACTGCCGGGGGCACGCTCCCAGGCTCGGGGGCCAGCAGGGGCTGGGGGTCCTCGCTGTCGGCCATGACCTTCATCCGGATGTGGCTGAAGTCGGGCAGGCTCTGGTCATAGGCAGCGTCCTCCCACAGCCTGACATAGGGGGGCTGGGGGCTGGGCGGGCACAGCACAGTGGGAGGAGAACAGGCAAGGATTCACTCAGCAGACGGGGTGGCCCCCTGCCCCGCCTGCTCTGGGCGCCTGGGCCCCTGGTCTCCAAGACATGTCTGGAGCCATTACTGTACCCCCTTCACGGATGAGGGGCTGGGGCTCAGCAAGGCGAGCTAAATGGCACAAGTGGTCACTCTCAGTCCAGTATCCCTGTCATTCTGCCTCTCCAAAGTGAACCCCAAAGGTGTGATTGTGCAAGGAAGCCCAGTTCACACCCAGAGTGTGCTGGATTCTAAGTGCTGTGTCTTCGGGGTCAGTATTAAAGGTCTACTTGTCATCCCATGTGTGCTGAACAAGCCCTAGAAGCAGAGTGGGGTTCCCTGTTTTCCAGAGAAAACACATCAGCCCAGCTCCTGATGGCTCCCTGTGGCCAGGCTGCCAGTTAGCTCCTCTAGACCTCCCCATAATGCTGGGGGATACTGGGAGGAAACTGGGGTGTGGGGACTCTGCTGGCTGCCTGGGGGGGGTTCAGATCCTTGGTGTGGTGGTGCTAGGACCCCAGCCATCGGGTTCTCTCGCTCCCCATGATCCCGCTGTAAAGTGGGTTCCCCCGCTTGGGGCTGGGGAACAACAGGGAGGAGTGCAGGTGAGGGGAAGCCCGAGCCCCAACTCTGTCACAGGGGCTCTCTCCACGTGACCAGCCCTGACCCTCAGCAGGTTCTAGCTGTCATCCCCCTCACACATCTGGTCAGCCCCTATGCCAGGAACAGAAAACCATCACCCCCTCTCCCCCCAAGCAACGCAGAGCGAATCTGAGTCCCCGCCAGCCTCTGGTCTGGCAGCCCCGCCTCCGACCCTGGGATCAGAGGCTCACGCCCGGCCTGCTGAGCCAGGAAGGCGGGTCTGGTCTGACCGCACGATCCCCGTGAGGTCTGGGGCTCATGAATGCACTTCTGGAGCCTCAGTTTCCAGAAGTGTATGAGGGGCCTGACGCCCTCCTCCCCACGCACACGCAGGGTTCCTGTGAGGACTAACGGCGAGAACAGGTGAAACGCCGAGATGGTCTGTGCATCACACGCTCAGCGAGCACAGCGCACACCTCTGGGGGCCACGCACCGGCTCTGTTCTGGCACGTGGCTTCTGGCACCTGACTTACCGCGCCCTGAGCGCGAGGGGAGGTCCCCATTGCGGCGAGAGGGAAGAGGCTTTCCTGAATCACAGCGCCGGCAAGTGGCGGGGCCAGGGCTGCTTGACCACCGCAGCAGCGGCCTCAGCAGCCGGGACCGGGACCGAGGGTCGGCCCTGCTGTCGAGTTCTGTCTGCCGCAAATTCACCGAGAGACAGACGGAGCCCCTGCGCCTCGGTTTCCTCATCTGTACAGTGGGGTAAATAATGCCGACCTGGTGGAGCTGAGAGTGCAGCGCCACCCACGGTTTCTGAGAGGACGTTCTCAGCGAGTGTGAAGGCCAAACCGGAGGTGGAGCAAGGGGATGCACCGCACCTGCCCCCTCACTCTCCTCCCCGAGGGGACACGGGTCCCAGGGTTTGCGCCCCTCCTCCCTCCCTCCTGCCCCGGAGGGCCTGGCACCCACCTCTTGGTCTCCGCAGCGAGCCCATTCTCCAGCAGGCCCAGCGCCTTCGGGGACAGGACACCATGGAAGTCAGAGTCCGCGGGGACGAAGGTGATCTGCGGGACACAGGGGAAGCTGCTCTGTGGCTGCTGTTCCCGCCTCCTTCCCCAAGCGTGGGCTGAACCCCTGGGAGAGAACCGGCCAGAGAGGGTCTCCGACAGGAGGGGCCTGCTGGGGCCCAGCTCCACAGGGTGATTGGATCACGGGGGTCCTGCTCACCCGGCTCTTCGTTCACCCATTTGACGGAGCACCTGCCATACACCCGGCACGCCACTAAGCACTAGGGGGCAGCAGTGAGCAGAGGGGGTCAAACCTCCCCTGGAGGTCTCCTGTCCTGTCAGTTCCCCTGTCCTCAGCCAGGGCCTAACTATGCCAGGTGCAGCACAAGCACTCCACATCCAGAGAAGGGCTGGACAGCAGCTCCTCATCTGTGCTTCTTGGTACAGAGGCTGCAATGCAGGACAGAGAATTGCATGTCTGAGTTTGCCCCAGACTCTCGGGGTCAAGAGGTCACTGCAGTGCAGCACTATGGAGTAGGCACCTGGGGGGGAGGCAGGGGTCATAAAGAAGACAATGGGGTGAGGCAGGAACCGGGTCTGGGGTCCAGGAGACTGGGTGAGAATCCCTCCTTGGGCAGGTCATTTCTCTTCCCAGATCCTCTGCTCTGTTCAATGGGGTTAGCCCCAAAGAGATATTTGCAGCATTATTTACAGTGGACAAGAGGTAGAAGCAACCCAAGTGCATGTGTTTTATCACATTTTTATAAAAATTGGGTTGGTGGGTGATGCCCTGGGTTGATGTGAGGAGATACATAAGGAGTCCCCAGCACAGTGCTGGCACATAGTAGCTGCTCAGTAAGTTTTAACTTGATTGAAAATGAAGTCACCTGACATCTGAGTCCTCTCCCAACTGAGAATTTGTTCAACAAATATTGTACTATACCACTTTCAAAGAGAAAAGCCTCTTTTTACCCTTTCAATAGAGTGAAAGACACTTGTCCCTCCAGAAAAGCTGTCATACATACAAGAAAGGGGTGATGGATGGAGATACTCTTAGAACTCATGTGGGGGCAAGCTTCCCCCCAATATCTGCAAATAAGGCAGGGCCTGGACATCCTCCACAGTCGTTAAGGACAATCTGCGATTATTTGCTGGAACTCTGGGCTTCCTAAAAACTGTCTCTTCTTCTGCTCATGATGTCATGGTCCAGTCACCATCCACCTCCTCCTCTTCATCATGATCATTATTTCCACCGCCACCACCCTGTCACCTCACCACCATCACTATCGCTGTATCACCATCACCATCTTCATTGTATCACCGCTGTATTCACTGTGTCATCACCATCATCATCACATCATCACCATCACCGTTAATCACCATCACCATCACGGGCATTGTGAAAAGTCAGAAGGGAAGACTGGAGTATCTTAGAACAAGTCCTTTAAAGAGAGAGGGACAAGAAGAACTGAAGGGAGGGAGGGGAGATCAAACCATGAAGATGCCAAAACGCCAGACTCAGGAGTCCAAACTTCATCCAGGAGCAGTGGGAGCCCTGGGGGAATTAGCAGTCTAGGCAGACAGAGCTGTGTTTAGGTAGAAGGTTGGATGGGCTCAAAATGAGGGAACAGAAGGAGAGAGGCCCTGGAAAGGACAGATCCATCATCCACCCATCAGGCTGAACTCCAGCTTAGGGGGAACCTGTGGGCAGAGGCAGAACCAGGTGAGCCCCTGCTTTCCCTGCCTCCTTCTCCCAGCCCCCAGCCCATTTCAGCTGATGGTGCAGCATCCCCGACTGCCCCACCTGCCAGATTTACCCGTCAGGTACCTCCTCCACCTCCTCCTCTGCCATACCTGGGGTCCTGGGGGCCCCTAAATCTGATCAAGTCTATTTCAAAAATTCACTGAGATAAGCTGGGTGGGTGTGCCAGGGCCACGCCTAGCACAGTAGGTGCTAGATGTCTGGTGAACTGGAAATGTCTACTCAGATCCTACAGTCTTGGGTTCAAATTGTGCCTTGGTCCAGGAGACCATCTTCTTTCACCTGGACCAGAGAAGGCGTCTCCCCCACAGGCCTGGCACTTCCCTCGTCCCTCATGTCAGCTTTCTTGATCTTTTTTGAACAGTAAAGAAAATCCCATCCCTTGCTGGTCCCGTCAACTAAAGGACAAGGTGCAAACCCTTCAGCACAGTATCCCAGGCCCCCAGAGCTGAGCCCCACTCCCTCTCCACCCTCTTCCCACCTACCTGCCAGCCGCCCTCTGACCCACCTGCTCCCGCCCCTCAGGCCCCTGACATGCTCTCCCTCCTGTCTGGAGTGTCTTTCCCCAGCTCGTCCATCCCGTGGACTTTGGCTGAGCCCCCACAGCCCAGCTCTTCCCCTCTGGGATGCCTCCTCCTCCCTGGCAACCAGAAAGTTGTTTCCCTCATGAGACACCAACCCCTCAAAGACAGGCAGCTTAGTTCATGTTGGAATCGTCACCAAGGTTGGCTGGCATTGGTTAGCCTACCTCTTAATGAGCTAATTCCATTGCTTTCTGTCTCTTTTCTTTTTTGATAGGGGTGCTAGAGAATGCCGCTACGGGCTTATATTTTTCTTTCTTTCCACCCAGATCACTCCCGACTGTCAGGCACTGAGGGGCACTGAGAGCCAGGGGAGGACGCAGGGGCTGGTGACCTTGAGGAAGGGGCCCCGCCCCTCTGGCATGCCCCCTGGCCTATAACACACTTCCTGAGCGTGCCCATCACGGAGCCCCGCCCGACACACACTCGCCCGCAGACCCCCGTGGCACAAGCACCCATCCCCAAGCAAGGGCAAGGCTTCCCGTGGGCTCCTCATCAGGCACCGCCCGGGGCCCCCCACAACAAGACCCCTCTGGCCTTCCCCCTCAGCCGTGAGTGCCCCTCAGGAGGCTGGACTCCCGGCGCCAAGGTCGCAGAAGTGGCACGAGGGAGAAGGGACACAGACCTGGGCCTGCTGCACCGGAAGTGTGCGTGGCTTCCGCCCCGCTGCGCGCCACAGCGTGAACACGCGGATCTGTCAGCGGTTACTCATTAATGCCCCGCGGCGCCCCTGTGCGCGCCCTCCTCGTGCCCCCTGCCCGCCGTTCTGCCCACCGCCCAGTCACCTCTGCTGACGAGGGAGGGGCGGGAAGGGCACTCCCTGCGGTCCCCTTGTCGGCCCCCAGGCCCAGCCAGCTCGTGGGAGGAGGGGGTCGCTGGGGGTGGCGATGGGGTGACTCGGCCCCTCTTCTCCCGGTGACCTCTGCTCAGGGCATTGCAAGACAGAGGCAAGTTGACTGTAAACTGCTCGGTAAATGGCCACAAACCAGCCTAGACCGCCTCGGCACCAGCACTGAGAGCGCCCACAGCCAGGAGCTGCCCACGGAGGGGGCGGGGCTGGGGAAAGCAGGCCCAGGCCCCGGAGCCTCCTCCCTTCCCCCCCCCCCCCCCCCCCCCCCCCCCCCCCCCCCCCCCCCCCCCCCCCCCGCCCAGGCCCTGAAGCCCCAGCACAGCTCTCAGGCTAGAGGTGAAGGAGGGTCTGCAGGGGGTGGGGCTGCCTGGGCCCGGAGCACAGATGTCAGGACCAGCGGGTCCTTGGAGGACCCATTTTCCCCAGCCCTGGCCCCGCTCACACCCTGCACAAATGTAGTGCTCAGAGGAGGAAGCAGGTTGACCAAGTCTCCCAGGCAGGTGCAGGCAGGGCCCCACTTAGAGCCCATCCTCCCCCGTCTCCCCGGCTCAGCCTCTCACCGGCGTGTGACCGTGGACAGTCACTCGCCCTCTCTGAGCACGGAGGGAGGACAGCTCCTGACAGGCCCGGCCCGCAGAGTGGTGAGAGCATCGGTCAGGGTAAGGGCTCAGCCCTCACCTAATGCAGCGCGCTGCAGGTCACAGAGCGGCCAACACCCGCTTCTTCTCTAACTTCACAGTAACCACGCGAGGCTGGGAGAAACCGGGGCTTGGAGCCCCATGATGCAGATGAGGGAAACAGGCTCAGAAAGACAAGGACCACGCAGAGGGCTTAGGGCAGAACCAGAACTAGAACTCCGGACTCCCACACCAGCGCTCTCCCTCCCACCACTGACAAGGACGGAGCCACCACTACGCAGGCCAGCAAGCTCGCACCTGGCGCTCCCACGGCTCAGCAGCGCTTCCAAGGAGGAGGGTCAGGCCCACGCTATGCTCCTACGCTCGATCCAGCTCTGGCACTCCAGGGCTGGAAACCTCACCTTCCCGAGCCTCCAGCTTCCCCACCGCAAGACAGAGCTACGGGAGGGCTGGCCGCACAGGAGCTGCAGGCGGCAAACAGCCATGCGCTTGGGCTTTAGGCACAGGGACTACGGTTGGGTTTCATCGTGTCTCCCCTATGGTGCCCAAGTCAGGGCTTCAGCTCCCCAGGGGCTTCTGGTCAATCCTGAACGCAAGGGAGGGTGGGCGGGAGGGATGGGTGGAGGGTCAGGAGACAGACGCCACAAGGGGACGGGAAGGGGAGGATGAAAAGATGAATGAAGGATGGGGCTGATGGCCGGGACAGGGGCACAGCCCCAGGCTCCCAGGGACCGGGACGGGGACAGCCTACCTTGGGGTAGCACTGGCACATGCTCCAGATGACGCCCCCGACCACCATGACGCCGCCCATGGCGTAGAAGGTGCCGTAGACCTGGGGCCGGTCGTGGCTCATGAGGAAGGTGCCCAGGGCCAGCAGGAAGAGTCCCAGCACGATGAAGCCGATCCGGAAGGTCTTCTCGTCAGCCATGGCTGCAGGGCTGTCCGGTGGGCACCGCCCACAGAGGGGCGCCAGGGGCTGGGCAGACACCTGCACACACACCTGTGGGACGACGCTCAGAACCACAGCTGGCCCGGGCTGAGGGCCGGAGAAGGCAGGCTGCCCTGAGGTCCGCTCGGTCCCCGGAGCACCAGCTCGCCAGCGCTGGAGGAGTTCCGCTCGGATGCCCGTGCCCCGTCCACCCACTTTCACTCCCTCTCCCCTTCCCTCTGGGCCCTCTGAGGTGTGTGTGAGTCTGAGTGAGCGAGCAGGAGGGAGGGAGAGGGGCGGTGACGGGGCTGGGCCCCAGCCAGGGCTTTGACATCACTTCTGCGTGAGGCTGAGCTGAGGGAACAGGCGGGCCCACTTCTTCCGCCAGGAGAAGCGGGGTGCAGTGCTGCAGCCCAGGACATCAGAGGAGGAGTCCAGGTCCCAGAGGCTGGCATTTGAGTCCCGAAGATTTCTAGGCTCTTCAAGGTCAAGCGCCTGGTTTCCTGGGCAGTGGCTGCATTCATGGCCACGTTCTAAACATGTTGTGGGTAGTGCACATTCAAGAGAAGCCCGTGAGGGAGCAGTTCGACCCCCCTTTACCCATTAGACCACAGACAAGCACCGTGACAAGGTCACACAGCTGGAAACAGCAGAGCAGCTGGGGTCGGACACCCGGATTAAGTGCAGGCTGTGGTGGCCAGCAGGCTGCTGGACATGCTTCTGGCTCCCCCCCTGTGGGCAGTGTAGGCTCATCAAGTCCTCTGCTTGTGTCTCTGTTTTCCGCCCTGTGCAATGGGAACCATGGGCGCAACTCTCCGAACCAGAGGCGCGGGCCTCGCTGCAGCCTCGGGCTCCTCTGACCCCCTCTCACTCTGCAGCGTGCAGGCGGCTGACCCACGCTGCGGTGTCCCCTGGGGGTGGGAACGCTTACCTGGCCTCCCGACCTTTAAAGATGCCTGACTCCTAAGAATGACAGGCTGATGGGGGCATTTCAGTCCTGGGCTGATGGGAAAAATCCAGTTCTCTTACAGGATTGAAGAGAAATGAGTGCCATCTCTGAAAGAAAAGGGGAACTTGTCGTTGGCAAAACTTTCATTTGGCACAAGACTTTGCAGGCTTGGAGAGTCACCGTCTCCCTGTCCCCAACACAAGCTATGCTTGTTCACGACCCCACAGCCATGCTCACACTGCCCCGCCCCCCCCCCCCGGTGTTCCCACCCACCACATGGTGTCCTGCAGAGGGTCCAGACTGTAGTCACAGTTTGCAGGGGAAGTTCCCTGAACAGAGCACAGCGGCCCTTGCAGTGAGAGTTGCTGAGGGCTCTGAGAAGGGCTGAGGATGGCCAGGGGAAGGCAGAGGCAGGTCAGCTTGGCCTGGTGGATCCACTATGGGCTCAACAGAGGTGTCAGGCCACCTCCCAGGGGCTCTGGGGCTTTGAATCTGTGACTATTAACAGGGAAGGACCTTCCAGGGACACGTTATCATCTGGTAGAGGCTGAGAGTAGGGAAGCAACGAGCACCCCTCCCAGAAAAGGAGACCCAGGCCCAGAGGAGCTCCAGCCAGCCAGAGCTGGCCCCTGGCATCCACTCTGGTCCAGGTCCAGCAGGAGCCTCTGGTGGCTCCACAAGGCGCCTTCAGGCCCTTTAGCTATTCCCATTTCCTAGGTGAGGAAACTGAGCCCTGGCAGGACTGACCGAGATTTCCCCAAACTGAGGTTGATGGTTGAGTGGGGACCAGGACCCACACACCCCCAGCCCCACTGAAGATGATCTGATCCTTAGCCCTGCCTGCGAGACCTCGGGATCACCCAAGCATTCTCTTCTATCTTTTTCATGACTCAAACACTACACCCCACTCTCCACCTGCCCTTTTCTCATTGCGCAGGTCCATAGCGAAGGTTACATGGAAACAAGTGTGTCGGGTGCATCCGCGTTGCAAGTGTCGGGCTATCCCTATTCCTACTTCCTGCTCCTCTACCTAGATTCTACCTTCCTCTCTTGCAAAGTGGGAGAGAGCAGAGGCGTGATTCAGGAATCTACCCTACTCCAGCAGAGGGCGCGCCAACCACTGTTTCTTCCTCTCGGATGTCATTTGGGATTCTGGCAAGACGCTCAGAGGACCGGCTGGGAAAGATCACACCCCCTTAGGCACCGCCCCTCCCCGTGACTGATAGATGCAGAAAAGGAGGCGCATGGGGGCAAGGTGAGGGGGCCAAGTTCACAGAATCTGTAAATAGGAGAGCTGAATCCAGACCAGAAACCCAGTCTCTTATTGAGCACTTACTATGTGCAGGGCGTTGAGCACCCTGATAAACACGAGACTGCAGGGTGATGGCACTTGGTCCTACCTTCTGGGGCATAATATGGTAAGGGCTCTGAGATAGGCCTGAGTTTCAGCATGTGCACAAAGCAGAAGAGGGCTCGCCTGGCATGGGGGTGTGGGTGAAGGAACGGAGGGACAAGTTCAGAGGGATTCTTGAGAAGTCAGGTGGACTTCTGCCAGGGCAGGAAAAGCAGTTCCGGCAGACCAGCATGTGCAAAGGCCCAGGGGCAAATAAATACTGACACATGACTGGAGATAAACTTCTAAATGCTGTGCATGTGCTTGTTCTACACTGCTTACTGCTCCCCTTCTTCCCCAGATCAGCTCTTCGCATGTCAGTTCCACCACCTGCCCATCCTGCCCACCTCATCTCTCATGCCTACATCTGTTACTCTACCTCCGAGATAGAAGAACCCAACCACTTCTCACCGCCTGCCCCCCACTACTGCTTATCCCCCCAACCCCCATCTGAACCTCATCATCTCCATCCCCCCTTGCCCCTGAAGTCTCTTTCTATTCCAAAATCTGGTCAGGCCTTGTTGCTCTTCTGCGTAGATCCCTGGAATGGCCATCTGTCATGGATAAAGGGCTTCAGTAATTTGCCCCTCCCGATCTCATCTCCTTTCCTGCTTCCCCTAACTCGCTTCACACCAGCCCCCCTCACTCCGTGTTCTTCTTGGAATGTACTGGCACCTCAGGGCCTTTACCAGAGCTCTGGGAAAGTCTTCCTCCAGATAGCTTGTCTCCCTCCCTTACGTCTTTCAAGCCTTTGTCGAAGTGTCAGCTTCACAGTGAGGCCTTCCATGGTGTGAACCCTAAAATTGCAGCGCCTCTCCCTGCCCCCACAGGCAGTCCCTCTCCTTCCTGATTAGTTTGTCTCCATCTCATCGGTAATTCATCAGGCATCTTGTCTGTCTCCCTCCTGGAGCTGAAGCTCCCACAGGGCAGGGGCTTTGTTCTGTTCCCTGTGTATCCCGAGGGCTAGAAGCAGGTAGGCTCTCCGTCCCTCTTTGGGAATGAGGGATGAGTGTGAGTGCCAGAGGAAAGGTTGACCGGGGGAGGGGAGGCAGGGACCTGGGCCCTTAGCCTAGGCCCATCCTAAGGTAACCGCCTCTTTCAGGTCAGAGGCCAACAGGGAGCCTCGCAGGGGCATCTGCAGGGGACCGGCACATCCGATTTTAATTCTACAGCAATCCTCTGGTTCCAAGAGCAGACTGGAAGAAGCAGGAGGAGACGACGCAGGGGAGCAGAAAGGTCTAGCTGAAACCTAAGGAGAAAAAGACGAATGTGAACCCTTTAGGAGCAGTTCATTGCAGGGAGGGAATTTCCAGTTGGGAAATTTCCAGCTGACTTGAGATGGAAAACTCTAGAGGCGGAGTCTCCAGCAGAGGCGGAGTCTCCAGCCTGCCCAGAGGGGAACGGGAGGGGCCGGGAGGACTCGGGAGAGGCATCCCAGGCCCCTGACGCCCACGCCTGGTGGGGCCCCAGACACGGGCTTTAATGGCGGGTGAAGAAGCCAGACAGCCGGCAGGAGGAAAGAGAGCAGAAGCAAGCCGGTGCCGCGGAGGCTTCTTAGCAGCGACCCAGCCTCTGCTGTCGGTGCCCCAGTTCACAGCCCGGCCACTGCAGCTCGGAGGGGTCAGGCCTGCAGGTCAGGAGGTTGGCTGCAGGGCGCTGGCTCAGCCTCAGGGCTGGTGACCTTGAGCACTTTACTGCCCCCCAGGGCTTTTAGCGGGGACTGGAGCAGCTGGCATGGAGAAGCACGGAGAACAAAACAGAAAGTTTTCTCCAGTCCTCCTGCCCTCCCCGCCAGGTGACTGCTGGGAAAAGCGGTGCCTTCAAGTCACACCTGCCACTCATTAACTCACCTTTCTGGGGAAATTCCTCTGCTGGGGGGCAGGGGTGGGGGGGGGTGGGGGGGGGAGGCCAGGCTCTGCATCCAGTCTGGGACCCATTAACCCTTTTGCAATTGCAGAGGACTTGGGAAGTCCTGGGCCCCTCCCCTAGCCAAATCGCTATGATACATATAGGGAACTTGTGTTGGGGGGAGGGGAGGGGCACCTCAAGGTCACACTGCAAGGTCAGGGCTAAGGCAGGATTCAGACCTCCAGAACACAGGAAGGGCAAGGCACAGACAGGAGAGGCGAGACAAGGACGGAAGGAAGCAAGGTCTGGGGGACCCAGGTTTGGTGATGGGGGAAAGGCTGGGGTTTCCAGAAGATCCACAGGCTCTGGCTTGGGTGGCTGAGGGCAGGCCCAGTAACGATAATGAGGATGGACACTTTGGTCTACTCAGTCAGTGAACAAATATATGTGGAGATCTTCCCGGGGCCCAGAACCTTTTCTAGGCTTTCTGGAGCTTGGGAAGAAACATACCACAAACAAGCGAGCAAAGGACAATTTTTTTAAAGTAAAATGTGAAGTGGTGACAGGTGTTTTAAAAAAGCAAATGAGCATGAAAGAGGCTGGGCGTGCAGGGGCCAGGCGGGATTCAGCTTTTTGAGAGTCAAGGAGGGCCTCGTGGAAAGAGGGAGGTGAGGTGACCCTGGGGGAGCATCTGGGGAGGCAGGGCCAGTGCCCAGACCTGCAGAAGGGGGTGGGGGGACAGAGAGTCGGTGGCAGGAGCGGACCCAGGGGCACTGGCGGTGGGCACACACTGAGTTAGTTTGTGCCTCCGGGTGAGCTGGGAGCCACTCAGGTTCTGGGTCCTCCTAGATCTGGACGTGCTCAGGCTCCCTCCGGAGACCACGCAGAGCACAGACCGCAGGGACACAGGCAGAAACTGGGAGACTGGCGGGGTCCCAGGCCTGGAGCCCGCCAGGCCTGAATGAAAACACTAGCTCTGCTTTTCTCCTCCCTGACTTTACCTCTCTGAGCCTCAGTTTCCACACCTGTTGCATGGAGATGACACCTTTTGCAGTCTTGAGGGTATGAAACAATGGCAGAGGGCCCAATATTCAGGAAGCCTTCAGGGAATGCCACCGTTAGCCAGCTAACTAAGCCCTAGGACTCTGATTCCTTGCTTGCTGTGTGACCCTGGAAAAGTTACTTAACTTCTCTGAGCTGGTTTTCCTCCCTGGTGAAATGGGGTAAAGAAGTAAGAATGCAAAATGTGGCTGGACAGAAAGCAGACCTCTGCAAGGGATGGCAAAGGAGCGATCTCCCTGTCCCAGGAGTCATGGGAGCAGAAGCTAAATTTGACTTGACTTGACTCTGTTAACAAGATCTAGAACCTACCCACCTAATAGGCAGCTGCCACTGGGCTAAGAGACCTGCATGTATTATGTGAGGTGCTTGCAGGAGCTGGCGGATCAAGGTGAGCTCAGTGTCGGCTGCTGTCATCTCATTTTATCGCTACAACTTAGTTCTCTGAGGTAGAGGCTAGTGCTGCTGCAGTTCCCAGTTAGTTTCCCATTTTACGGATGAGGAAATGGAGGCAGAGAGAGGTCAAGTCACTTGTCCAAGGTCACTCAGCTGGGAAACGGTATAAGTAGGGACAAGGTCACTCAGCTGGGACATGCACAGGGTGGTCTGAATTCGGAGTCCATGTCCTTTTGGCCATAAACATGATATGACCTAAGGCCAATCCTAGCTCTGCTTCTGGGCCCCAGTTTTTTCACTGCACAACAGAATATCCCAGCTGACAGCCAGCACTAACTGCCAGCCATGAGCATGCCACCGTGGACATTCTGACCTGACTGGGACCCTGAGAGTTGCAGCCCCTGACCTCCAACGTCACGTGGGGTGAAAAAACCACCCTGCTGGGCCCAGCCTGCCCATAGAGGCATGAAAGATGATAAAATGCATTTATTTGAAGCCATTTTTAACAGCAGTAGATAAGTAAGCCAGTACTCAGCAACAAACACTGTTTGAGTGCCTACTGTGTACCAGGTACTGTACTAGACACTAGAAGAGCTTGTCACTGGTTTCTGACTTCGAGGCACACTGGGCTCCTCCCCTGTGGTCTGAACCGGGCCTGGGCAGCAGCATGTAGCTCCAGATGTTGTCTCTCCAGAGGTGCCGCCAACAGCAAGGATGATGCTCTCATAGCTAGGGGGTGGCAGGGGGTGCTGGGTCCCAAGAAGTAGGTCCCCAGAGGTGTTGCATTTTAGGTCTTCCTCCACTGGGTATGCAGGTGGGGGTGGGGAAACCTCAGTCAGGGGGCAGTGCACAGCCTCCTCATAGGTGGGGATGGCTGCCAGCTCTGGGGTCCTGTAGGAACAGAAGAGAGACTGTTAGCAGGGGCTAGGGCAAAACCCACATGCATGCTAGAGAGTGAAGAAGGCTGGGTGCAGGGAAGTCTTCATGCCCATGTCCAAAGCCTTTGTGGGGTCCCCAGTACCCTATAGACAAAGTTAAAGCTTAGCATGAGCTGGCACCTGCCAGCCTCAGCTCTCCACACCCTCCCTCCCTGGAGAGTGAGTTCCCTGCATGAGCTACCTGCCTTCACATGCCTCTTCCCTCTTCAGTTCTCTCTACAGGAAAATTCCTTACCTCCCTCAACCCTTCGCTGCTGGTCAGTTCCCACCTGTCCTTTGAGAGACTTCTGGGAAGCTTTCCTGATTAGATGCCCCTACTTCCTATTCTGGGCTCCCACAGGTGCTCTCTTCTCCATCATTGCATTGACCCCACTGGGTTGTCCCCCAGAGCAGAGACTGACTTTTGAGGAGCTAAAAACAGGTATTTGAGGATGTTTGTTGAAAGACTGAGTGATGGTCCATGGGGAGAAAGACTGGAAGCTTACTGTAATACTCATTACAAGACTTGGAGTTGTGACGTTCAGGACAGGATGAGACCTCAATTCTCCTGTCCACCTGAATTCTTGAGGCCCTGATATACGTCTACCAAGTGGTCACCTCTGCACACTCAGAAAAGGAGGGCCCCTCGCCTACCACATCAACCACTTCTATCTTTGGACAGCTCAGCCAATTTGTGACTTGCCCCAACTTCACCCAAGTGAACTGCCCTGCAGGGACTTGAGGTAGAAACCGGGTCCTCCGAGGCAGCTCTGACCGGGCTCCCCAGGCTGGATTCCAAGTCCAGGTCCCTGGAACCCAAGCCCACCAGGGCAGGGACAAGGCTGTCTTCTCGGCATCCTGGTGGGACCCACAGTCAGCGTCCATCCCCCTGGACACTGGGTATGGGCGTGCCACTGGTCTTAGGCGTGGGCTGCTCTGCTCAGGGGTGACACTGCTAGACAGGAGGTTCGGGGCAGGCAGGGGAGTGACCATGAAGATCCCACCCCACACCAGGTGGTCCACAGGCAGATATGAGTCGACCCCAGCTGGCTCAACTCTGCTCCACCATACTTCTCAATCTCTTGGTGGGAGACCATGGACCAGTAAGTCCATTGACCTGGACCTCAGTTTCCCCATCTGTAAAATGTGGGCAGTCACCCCTCAGCACCTCGCAGGACAGTGTGAAGATTACGTGAGATGATCCCGGGACACTTAGCACACTTAGTAAACAGGAGTGGGAGCAAAACCTCAAAGGTCTCCGTGAGAGCTGTGGGGACAGACTCTTGACAGGCCTCCAGCAGGGCCCGCCCCACACAGGCTCTGAGAAGCTGTCACCTCCCAAGGCCATTGGCTTGAGCCTGTGGGGGAGCAATTCCCTCACACCAGTGTGGGCCTGACTCCCTAGACCACGCAGGAAGCTGTTGGCAAGATGGAGGGGCAGGGCAGGAGCCTCGCTGCAGAGGCCGGTGAGGGAGCTGGCTGCTGCCCCCACGCGGGCCCGTCACCCACACCGGACACGGCCTTCTCGGTGCGAGTGACTTCTTGCCAGAGCCCACCAGGGCCCTCAGAGCACCCACGGGGAGGCGGAATGCCACGAGCCGCTGGCGTGGGCCAGTCTGACAAAGGGCACTAGTCAGGGGCCAAACCTGAGCTCTCCAGCCCCGCACTCTGCCGACTGCTCTCACACACCCTGCTTCTCTGGAAGGCGCCTCAGAAGCCCTGCACTGAGGACACAAATAGGGGGTCTCCCCTCCTCTGAGCCTGCAAGTCCTTGCGGGTGAGGACAAGCAGGGGAAGCCGCTCCTAGGTAAGCCAGGTTCTACTGCTGTGCCCCCCAGGCCGTGCCACACCCTCTCAGAGTCTCCTCCTCGTCTGTGAAATGGAAACTGACAGATTCAGGGGGAGAAGAAAAATAGAGCGAAGTTCAGAAAACACTCAGAAGTAGACCCCAAGTCTCCTGCCCCGCTCATCTCTCAGTCCCTTCCTCTCCCCACTTCTCCAAGCCCTCGAGACAGGAGCCAGGCTTCGGGTACACCTGGGGCTGCCCAGCAGGTGACAGCTGGCAGGGCAGGGCACTGGTGCCAGGTGAGTGCAGCCTGCAGCAGGAAGTTTGCTTAGAGGACAGATGCGGAGCGGCCCTCCCGCTGCAGTCACCTTAGTAGCTAGGAGGCCCACCCAGCCCGTCTCCAAGTCACGGTCCGATGGCTGGGACTCGGGGAGCATGGGGCCCTGGGCAGGGTGGCTATATTGCACACTCCAGGCAGGGGACCCACTTGTGTTATTTTCTGGATGTGGCTCCTGCAATGTGGCACCAGCCACCACCACGGTCCCACACATAGGATGCTCAGTGGAAGGGGGTGGTCCCCGATCCCAGGTGGGGACAGTGACTCGGGCCTGTCACCAGCTCCTCCGCCCTTCAGCTGAGTCAAGTAAACACAATAGGGAAAAGGGGAAGGGATAAAGGATGAAATACTTGCCTGGCACTTAAGCACTCAAGTGTTTTTTCACATTCATGTCAACCCTGGGGCTACCAGCTCTCCCTAAAATGAGCCCTAAAAGGAGGTGGCTGGAAGGGGGTGTACAAAGGCCCCACCTCGGAGAGTGCAGCAGAGAGCCTGGACTTATTCAGACACCAGCCTCAGCCTCTGCTCTGTCTTTAATAAGCTGTGTGTCCTTCAGGATGTTACTTAGACTCTCTGGGCCCTGTCTCATGAAGTCCCCTTACACAGGCATGAAGGTGACCACCAGCTAAGGTGGACAAAGGCCCCGCCGTCTGACTGCAAAGCTGCTCCACCTGTCACACTCCTCGCCCCTGTCACCTAAATCTCTCCATGCCTCAGCTTTCTCTTCTGTAAAGTGGGTCTAACCCTTGACTTAGACCAGTCTGCGGCAGTTACCAGGGCGTGTTGCAAGCTGTAAAGTACAGCAAGAGCAGTGGAAGTTAAAGTGTACATGAACTTCGCAGTGTATGTGCTTCCCATTCTATCCCCTTCTGCGCCCACCTGCTGTTCTAGGGAGGAAAGTATGTCCCTGATGGGTCACAGGTGAGGACTTCATGAGACAGGGCCCAGAGAGTCTAAGTAACATCCTGAAGGACACACAGCTTATTAAAGACAGAGCAGAGGCTGAGGCCGGTGTCTGAATAAGTCCAGGCTCTCTCTGCTGCACTCTCCGAGGTGGGGCCCTGAGACACCTCCCTTCCAGCCACCTCCTTTTAGGGCTCATACTTAAGATAGGAGCTCTCTGAGGCGAGGGTTTCTTGTCCATCACTGCATTGTCAGTGCCCCGCATAGGAGTCAGTGCATAGTAGGTGCTTAGTAAACAGTCATTAAATGCATGAAAGAATAAGTTGATGAATAAATGGGAAAACAGGTCCCATGAGGGGAATGGGCAGTCCAAGCCATCAGCCTCTGTCTCTGATCTAAATTCACCCCAGTGGCAAGACACCTAGAGGTGGGAACAGCAGAGTGGCCTCCCCATGGGGGCCAGACGCTGGGCTCACAACTAGCAGGTTAGGCTGGGGACAAGAAAGACTCATTAGCAGCAACAACCTCCCTGACATCTAGGTCTGAACCTAAGACTCGAGTGACTGAAACTGCTGTGCCGTGAGCACCTGCAGCCTCCTGGGTGCGCGTCCTCCCTGGCCTGGCTGGGCATGAAGACCAAGCGGCCACACCCACTGCTGCTACCGCGGCCTGGTCCTGTTGGGTCAACATGGCTGTGTGCACAGGCGACAGTCACCCTTGCATGCAGGCCCAGCTGGGCAGGGAAGACACGGGCTCCTCTCCAGAGAACCCCGAGGCCCGGCCTGGCTGCAATGCCCACTGACGTACCATGAGACCAGGAAGGTCGGTGGTCTCCTGGGAACCAGGCTTCCCATCTGGGAAGTGAAGGGTTTGACTGGAGAATCCCCCAGGTCCTGCCCTTCTAGCACTGGTCAGACCAAGCCTGACAACTTAGATGCAGTAGCCTCTGTTGCAGGTGCTATCATCTCTGGTGCCAGCAATTTACAGACCAGTAGCAGTTACATTCTGGGCCTCAGAAGGCATTTCCCTCCGACTCGGTGAAGAGGAGTGCCCAGGTCCCAAGCCAGCTCAGGGATAGTCTGCTTAGCCCCCCCCACACACACACACACATCTAAATCCAGGACCTGCAGGGAGGAGTGGGAGATGGCAAGTGTGGCAGTCTTACCGTACTTGCAGCCAGCAAGGGCCAGCTTACCGGGGTGGACAGGGGGCTGGAGGAGAGGCACGCAGGCCCCTGATATGGAGGTACCCCTGACACTCGTGAGTGAATATATTTTACGTGGACCATGCATGTGTTCGCACCGGGGCAAACGCTGGTTCTCAGACTCTTGGTGATACCTTGTCTATAGAGCACAGGTCCACACAGACCACGAACAGTATATGCAGTATATCTGTGGTATTAAAATTTCGAGGTGGGGTGGGGGGACACTAAGGGAGAAATGCCTGAAAAGGTCTCTTAGAAGAGGCAATGACAAAAATAAGCTGAGAAATATTAACACAAACTTTTGCCGCCACCCCCCCCCGCACCCCTGACCCTTAGCAAGTGCTCTTCCGCCTGTCTAAACGGCCTCTCTCTACCTGTACACTCGAGCAAATGTTGACACTTACTGTGCACCTACCCAGTGCCAGGCGCCGGGCTGAGTCTTAAGTGCACGTGATCTCATTCCATTCTCCCCACGGCACTCAGGTAGGAAGTGGGTTGGAGCACAGACTCTGGGACACACTAGCTGGGGGACCATGGGGAGTTACTTAACATCATGGTGCCTAAGTTGCCCTTCTATAGGTGGAGTTAATACCTCTGTTCCTACCTACTTCAGGGGCTGCTAGAAGGACTGAGTAAATACATGAAAAACACACAGAACAGAGTCAGGCACGTGGTAAGTAGTAGCAAGTATTACCCAGGTGTTATATAATGGTGGCTTTTATCCCCACTTTATTTCAGATGAGAAAGCTGAGGTTCAGTGGGGCTGCATAAACTACTTGAAGCCCTACAGCTAGTTAGTGATAGAATCAGGGAAATCCAAGTAGGTCTAACTCCTGTGCTTGGGCTCTCAACCCCCATACTACTCTTAGTATTACCATGCTTAGTTCATGTGTCACCTCTGCCAGGAAGCCCTCCTACATTTCTCCATATCGCCACAGAACCCTGTCTACCCCCTCCCACAGTTCTACTCCGCTGTTTTGTCCACATCTGCCTCTGTGGTGGGGCTTTAAATTCTTCCTGAACTGTACTGATAAGATTTCCAGTCCCAGGGCCATAGGTCAGGCCTGGTCCAAAAGAGGAATCCCAAGAGAGTTTGCTTAGCAAATACCCGATGGAACGATGGTATCCCACCTGTACTCTCCCCCAGCCCCCTTCCCCCTCCCCACACCCTGCCCTGCTGACCTGCAGCTCTCCTTCTCCAAGGGCTCCACAGTGAGGTAGTACAGGTCTCTGGAAAGGTAATACGGGTCCCATCCAGGTGGCCCCCAGGTGCTGACCTTGACAGACCACAGCAGGCCCAAGAGCAACAGCAGGCCACCTGCACCACAGCAGAAGAAGCTGACCGACCTGAGCAGGGTACTGGGTGCCTTGGGCGTGGGGTGCCCAGTGGGTGGGGTTGGCAGGTTTGGTTGGGCACCCACATCCCCCTCACTCCACCAAGCGAAGCACAGCGTCCCGGCCACCAGAACCACCATGCCGCTGACCGTCAGGCAGTAGCGCAGGGTGGAGGCCACATGGCCCCTGTCACACATCTGGACACGAAGGAGAGAGAAAAGGAGATGGGCCGGGTGAGCAGCCTGCTGGGTACAGGAGACCCACATGGTAATCCTCTGCCTGAGCTTCAGGGCACAACCCAAGAGAGGTTGTTTTTCTCCACCTCTGTGACTCAGTTTCCCCATCTGTGAAATGGAGACGAGGCTCCCAGCTTCTCAGGGCTACTTTTGAAGGTGGCAGATAATGTGTCTCAAGTTTCTAGTACCATGTCTGGGAGCCACTAAGGTTGGCAGGTTCAGGCCTGGCCTCTCCCCCCTGACCTCCTGATGGGTAGAAGACACCCCAGCCCCCATCCACAGTGTCTCCCACCGGCTGGGAGGGAAGAGAGTGAACACTTGTGGGGTCTAGGATCAGGGCTTTCTGGTTGCCATTGCCTCATTCCCCTGTCACAATCCCAGGATGTCAACACTGTCATCTCCATTTGACAGAGGAAGACACTGAGACCCAGGACTGGAAAAGGAGCAGGTGTGAGAGAAGGCATTGAGAAGTCTGAAGCTGCAGTTCATGTCAGAAGCAAAACTTTGTGCAAAAAGATGTTCTCTATGCCTGCTTTTATAATGCTCGTAATATGGGAAACACCTAAATAGCCATTTGTAGGGACATGGTGAGTAAACCAAGGTATAATCTTTAGGTGCAATATTAAAGGTCACTTTTAAAAAGCAAGTTTAGCACAAATGCTTTCCAAGGGTGGGAAATACTGATATCTTACTTTTTTCAGTGTCCTATGCCAAACCATGCATACAGTGTTATCTCAGTTAGGTAAAGGAAAAATGCACAGGAAAAGAATGCAGACCTGGGAGTAGACTTAGCCCCAGATCTTACAGCCACATCCACGTAACCCCACAGCCAACCTCTGTTCCGTCCACTTGGGAACTTGCCATTATCTTGGGCCCTCACCCAAGAGGCTTTGCTGGTGACACTTCAAGTACCCAAGTCTCCTGGGCCCTTCTTGGACCACTGCACTTCTCAATCTGGGTCTCATTTCCTTTTCGCTCTTCCTACCTGTGTGCTCGCTCAGGCCAGGCTCCACGTTGGCCCTGTCCACTGCTATCTTAACGCAGTGCTGGGCACATTAGTAGCTGCTCAATAAACATCTCTTAAGAAAAAAATTCTTAAATAAGGCTTCTTGAGCCAAAAGAGCCTCCCCCACAACTGGGAAGAAGTGGGGGAAGAGCAGGAACGCAGGACTGGGCTCCTCCAGTGCCCACGGACCCCACTCTGCAGCTCACCAGCTGTGCCCCGGGGTTAACTTCTCTATTGCTCAGCTCTTTACTCAGCCCCATAAAGGCCAGGCTCCCGCAGGCTGCTAGGAGGATTTATGGGGGCATCCAGCTCTTCTAAAAGCTGAGCCAAGCCGGTGAAGCAGGTCCTGGGGAATTCGCAGGCCTCCCAGAGCCAATGCCTCAGTATCCCCTCTGTAAAATGAATGCAAAACCACCTATTTTCCATACTACCAAGGAGGGAACTTCAGGGGCCACTTTTCTGTAGAGAACCTAACCATCTTAACAAGAAGGGGTTCAAGTCATCCCGTGCGAACACTGGTTAAACCAGTGGCCATCCAGCCAGTCAGAACATCTGGGGGGATACCTGGGTGTCCCCACTCTGCCCACTAAGTGTTAAGCTGAAGGAAAGGATTCCAGCTAGGTCGGCAGTAGCAGAACCCAAGACACTCGCGAAGGCGGGAGAAAAGGAAGCTTCCACCTACCTCGCGCGCAGTCATCACGGGTCGGCTGTCAGAGGTGGTGCAGGCGCGCAAGCATGGTGCCGTCAGACCGAGCCACCTCGAGCCTGGGACCCTGGGTCCTGGGTCTGGAGGGAGCGCCAGGTGTCGGGCAAGGGCCGCAGTGGCAGCCCCTAACCCTCCGCTGCAAAAATGCTGAAGTCTGGCTCCAGGTCTCGTCCAGGGCTCTCGCTCTACGCTGACACACTAGCCCGGGTCTGTCCTTGCTCCAGCCTCCCCCCACCGTCCAGAGTCCGGCTTCACCCGGTGGGCATCTGCCCAGGGGCTGCGCACTCCCTACTGCGCTTTGCAACGCTCGGGGTTGGGCCTCGCCCTAGACTCTCGAGGTGACCACCCCCAGACCCGCCCCCGCCAGAGCTCCGATGCCGCCAGGCCCTGCGGGGGCGCAGTCCGCCCCACCTTTCCTAGATCCTTCCTCGTGGCTAGGGGTCAGGCGGAGACTCGGGGTGGCTCGGCTCTGCTCCGGGAAGCTCCAGGTGCTACGAGCTGCTCGGCAGCCCCGCCCGACCTTAAAGCGGCCGCCGGCAGCCGAGACCGGGGCTGGCGGGGGTTGGGGTTTCCTAGCGCCGGGGAGCTGCGGGATCCCTGTTATCCGACCAGCCCCAGGAACTGTCTGGAGCTTCTGACCTCCGGGCTGTCCCGCCCCCACTCCCCCAGCGGGCGGGCTGCGGAGGAGCCATGATGCCCAGAGAGGGCTCTGGAAGTCCCGAGCTCACACCTTCTCACTCCCCCCCAGAGCCAGGGAAACGGACCCAAGGAGGGAAGAGCTCTTCGTAATGGTCACCGAAAGCTCGCTCAACATAACTGTCTTTTTCTTCTCATAGTGGTCAAAAAGCCTCCAGACCTCACATCCTGAGGAGGGAGATATTCTCAGAAATAATGGGCGGCATTTAAGTGCTTCCCCAGCCTGACAGGAGGTCACTGCTCCAGCGGGGAGAGCAGGACCAAGAGCTGGCTGCCCCTCCCTGCACCCCTGAACCCTCTTACTCCGGGGTCCCGGCCCAGCTGAGGAGAGTGGGAGTGGCAGGTGAATGAGTGCAGGGCTGGCGCACTTGGCACTTTTGTGGACATTGGGTTTGGGGGTCTGAAGGGTCGTGGGGGGAAAGGGGGTTCGTGGAGAATTCCTCACCCTCCTAAGCTGACTCTGGAATCCTCTTCGGAAGTTTGGGACTGAGGCAGGAAGGGTGGCACCCTGGCGAAGCAGCTTCGCGCTGGAAGGCTGGACAGGTCGCGGACTGCTGAAACCTCCACAGCTCATGTAGGTCAAAGAGAACTGATTCTGAATCATTCGGGCCTGGGTTTTGTTTTTGTCTTTTCCTGCCGTTCCAACCAGCTGAGGACAGGGCCAGATTCCCCTCAGCGCTGGGCGCCATGCCCCACCCAGCCGGTGGTGACTAACTCCTCCCAGCCCGGCAGTGAAGTCTGAGCTGTGTGTCCAGCGGGAGCTGAAGCTCTGAGAGGGGAAGCATGGCCTCGGACTCCTGCAGCAGGTGGCAGGCCCCAGGGCTCCCACTCCCAAATTTATTTCCCAGGAAAGCTGTGGTCTGAGAACATCTGTCTCCGAGCTGGGTGCTTCTGGCTGAGGTCTCTCAGTGCTCTCTTTCCACCTTCATCGCGTGTGATCTGTAAATGCTCCCACCTTACAGACAGGAAGCTCAGTGCCAAAGAGCAGCAGAGGCCTGCCAAGTCCTCAGACACCCGGAGTGACTGAGCTCAGACAGGAGGCAGGCAGACTTCAAAACAGGATCTGCTTCAGCTTGCAGGGGACCAGCTGCCCAGGGACCATCACCGCAGCTCTTGGAGCCCTTGGAGGCTTGCTCAGTGAGGAGGCCATGAAGCTATCAACCTGCTCATTTTTGCAGGGGCAGGCAACTTTGGGGGGCGGGGTACGCCCCTCACTGATCAGTACTCACCTTCTCCTCCTGCCCACAGGTCCAGTAAGAAGAAATCACTGGACATGGCAGGAAACTTAGAAAATGTCAATGTTAAAAAAATCAGAATAGGCCCTCCCTGGTGGCACAGTGGATTAAGCAACACACTATGAAGCAAACCGCAGCCACTGCCGCTGGCCAGAGAGGGCACCCACATGGCACAGCAGGCCTCTCCTGCCTCGCCCGCTGCTTCCCTCAACAGTGTGTTTCAGTTGATGCTCCTTTTCTGTTCCCCACTGTGTCTCTGGTGAATCCTCTCACCTCCCATGCCTCTGGCCTGTGCCCCAGTTCTTGTATGCATAAAATCTTTAAACATAAATAAATAAATAAATAAATAAATAATAAATGATCAGAATATCCCCCTTTACAGATAAAGGAAGAAAAACATTTCCCTAAATGCAGCCTTTTCATCACAGGCTACACCCACTCTCACCCCCGGACCCCCTCTTGGGCAAGTGATTCTGGGGTCCTTGGTCTCAGACCTCATTTAGAGAAGCAGCAAGAAATAAGCACTGGAACCAGACAGACTTCTTAGGGTTGTTATGAGAATTGAATGAGTTATTACATTATGTGCTTAGTACTGGACTCATACTAGTGCTTAATAAATTGGCTGCTGGTTTTATTGTCTCGGTAAAGAAGTAATGAGAGAATACCTGCCCTCTCTGCCTTACTCCTGCCTCCAGGACTGGCGTTCAGTGTCCTTTATGGAGCCATAAAGGACGACCACCACCACTCTAACGTTCTGATCTAGTTATTTCCAAATGTGCACACTTTCAGAAGTCTGATCATGCATTGTGTGCCATCTTGGGCTTTCCTTTTCCCTCAACCCCATCCACCGTGAACACATCTGCATACCCGGCCCATTCTAAGCAGAGTTTAGCTGTGTGGCTTTTCTAATGACAGCACCCCCAGGCCAGTAGGGCCAGCCCATGCCCCGCCTACACCCCGCACCCCTGTGCTGTCTCAAAGTCTGTGCACAGTAAGCCCACCGTGATCTGTGCAGACCACAGCCGAGCATGCGCAGTGGAGGGTTGCCATGGCCACTGTGTGGGAGCACAGAGCGTTCCCATGGCAGGGAGGACAGCCCAAGGGTGAGAGCCACCCAAGCACCTCCAGCCATGCAGCCAAGGCCAGCCAAGGCCCAGGAGGGAATATCTTAACCCCCTGACGTGTTCCCGCATGCCAAATCGCAGCGGGTTCTGACCTTCGATGTCATGAAAGAGGGGTTTTAGATCTGTGCTCTCAATTGGGGGTGATTTTCTCACCCCCACCAATCCCAGAGGACGTTTGGTAACGTATGGAGATATTTTTGTTGTCACCTGGGAGTTGGGGGCTCAGTGGAGAAAAGGGTTGAAAACTACTGATCCGTTTTGATCTCTGTTTTATGGGCTCAGAAAAGAAATGTGAGTTCCCCGAAGTCACACAGTGAAGTATGGCAGGGTAGAGACCCAGACGGACTCCTAAGGCCCAGGGCCCTTCTCACTGGTGGCTTGGGCTGGCAGTCAGGGCCTCTGGGGGCGGGGGGAGGTGAAGGAGGGAAAGTGGAATTGGCAGGACCGGCTGTGCCCAGGGCCAGTCTGGCCCACTGCCTGTTTTTATATAAAGCCAACAAACTGAGAATGGTTTTACATCTTTTAATGATTGAATAAAATCAAAGGAAGACTATTTCATGATCCATGAAAGTTTTATGAAATTCCAATTTTAATGCCCATAAATAAAGTTTTGTTGGAACATAACCATGATCAGTCTTCACATATTACTTATTTGCTACAACATTAGAATTAAGTAGATGTGACAGAAACCATCTGGCCCCTAGAACCTAAAGTACATACTGTCTGGGCCTTTACAGAAAGTGTTCCCAGCTCTCGTCCTACTCATTCTGGCTCAGCCCTGCCAGGAATGGGCTCTGCCAGCCTAGGCAAGTCACCTCCCCTCTCTGGGGCTCCGCACTGAAGGATAAACCATCTCTGCACAGATTGGGTTCTGTATTAGCTTTCTATTTTTCTTAAATTTATTTTTATATATTTGACATCAATTGCAGTCCCCATGCAATTCCCACTACCATGTCACCAGTGCACCATCACCTCAGTCCCTTGTGCTTTCTGCCCTCATCCCAGTCCCTCTCCCACCCACCCTACAAAGTGCCTTTGATTTGTCTCTGTCTTTTTGTTGTGTTTTTTTATTGTTTTTGTTCTTTTCCTTGAGCCCTTTTTTTGTTCCTTTATATTCCTCCTAAAAGTAAAACCATCCGATATTTTTCTCTTGCCTTCTGACTTATTTCACTCTAGCTCTACCTACAAATGACTCCAGTTTATCTTTTTTGATTGCTGAATAGTATTCCATCATGCATATGTACCACATCTTCTTGATCCAGTCATCTATTTTTGGGCATTTGGGTTGTTTCCAGGTCTTACTAATTATAAATAGTGCTTCAATAAACATAGGGGTACAGGTATTCTTTTGGATCAGTGTTTTTGTGTCCTTTGGGTAGATCCCTAGGAGTGGAATTGCTGGGTCATATGGTAGCTCTACTTTTAGTAGACTGAGGAACCTCCATATGGCTTTCCATAGTGGTTGGACTACCTTGCATTCCCATAGTTTCCTATTGTTATATAACAAATCACATGAACTTAGATTCAAAATAACACCTACTATCTCACTCAGTTCTGTAGGCCAGAAGTCCACGTGGGCTCACCTGAGTTCTCTCTTCAAGGTTTCACGTGGCAAAAGTCAGGTCAAGGCGGGAGCTGGACTGAGATTTATCTGGCGGCTCTGGGGGAAATCCTGCTTCCAGGCTCATGTAGGTTGTTGGCAAGACCCTGTTGCTTGCAGATAAATAGGGCAGAGGCCCTGTGTTCCCCAGTCTCTTTGGTTGTGAGCCGCAACTGCTCTCAGCACCCAAGGGCCATGCTTAACCCCTGCCCCAGGTACCTTCCTTCTCAGCAAAAAGAACCTTTCCTCTCCACTCATTAAATCTACCTCCTGCTTTGTGGTGTTCGGCCATGTACCCAGAAAGCAAAGGTCACGAGGGCCATCTGAAGATGCTGCCCATTGCCAGTGCAGTGTCGAGGGAGACAGGGTCTGTGTGTTGTAAACCCTTATGCTATAGGATCGTGTGCGCTGTGCCAGGTGGTGGGCCCAGAGGACAGTGCTCACAAAGAATTCTGGAGTCAACCAGATGGTGACAAGAGCTTGCCTCTGAATACACCCTGCTGGGGACACTGTCGTGCATGTCCCAGGATTTCTAGGTGAGTCGACAAGGAGGCTTCCCAGAAGTGGCATCTGAACTGGCTGTAATCTGGGTAGGATTTCAACAGGCAAAGAAAGTGCTGGATTGGGACAGCTCAGGACACAACACTAATTACCAAAGTGACATCATTCTTATGTTGTCAGTGAACGTATGGGTAGGTTTTTGTGTGAACCAGCCTATTAAGATTTCTCAGCAGAATAAAAGCATCCACTGATGATCTCCGTAGTGTCAGACACTGCACTAGGTGCACTGTATTCTTAGGTGATTTAATCCTCAAGGGCACGCAGGCATGGTAGTGTTACAGATATACCTCGATGAAGGGGCGGTCCTGTTTCCCCCTGCATGCAGCACCTTGGATTACAGGTCCCAGTGTGCCATGAACTCAGCTTCTGTAGTAGGGGGAGCTGCTGGGAACTAAGGGCAGAACTGAATGGCCAAATGAAGCTATGGGACACAGAAGGCAGGTGGGGTCTTGGGCTCTTGCTTCTTTGACTTTGACTTGCTCGCTGTTACTGCTGGGAAAGAGCCTGCAAGGAAACATGTGGAACAGAGACATGTAAAGATGCTTTGGAGAGACACAGAGAGATACTTGAGGAGGCTGACAATGGCAGCTGTCATCTTGATTTGTATTTTTGCATCTCTCCTTCTGTCTCAGACTTCAGTCTGGTCCCTTTTGCCCCTTTGCTGGGGTTCCCTGCCAAAAGATTCATTAAACTTGTGGCAAGGTTTTGGGCCTCAGCCACCCTGCTTTTGGCTGAACCTGTTTGGCCATGAGGGGATGGAAAATTTGGGAAGTTTTATTGGGAAACAATTACTAGGCCTATCCTTCTCTTCTCTCTGTATGCACACTCATGCTGTTAAAGGCCTTTCACACTGTTTTCTTTTGCCTTTTCGTGCATGGCTGGCTGGATCCCTTTAGAGCAGGCACCCCTTAAAAGCTTGGTGTTCTTCAGTTGCACACTAACAGTGAGCTTTTGCTTTGTTACAGTTTTTTTGAGATATAATTGACATGACATAAGCCTCACCCATCTAAAGTGTACGACTCAGTGGCTTTTAGTGTGCTTGTCATCAACCTGATGACCGTAAGTTCTTCATCCCAGCCCTGCTCTGCTCCTGTTTATCTTTTATTGCAGACAAAACCATAAAACCAGGCAAAACTGGTTAAAGCCAAGATGGTGGTATAAGTGAGACAAGGGATAAACCACAGCCTCATTACTATGGCAAAAATCATGCCCACCAGCGCCATGACGTATTCCGCCAAGACCAAACCTGGGAGAAGAGGAGACTTGAATGCAGTTCCTAGGAAACACTACCTATTTCTCTGAAATCCTCCTGTCAAAGACCCATTAACCTCTCCCCTTCCTTAGTACACTCCCACACAAGTCCCAATTTTAGGGAGATGACCTTTGAGAAAGTAAAACATCATTTCCCCAGGCTGCTGTCTCCTGATTAAACCTGATTTCTTTCCATCAACTCTTGCCTCTCGAGCTTTGGCTCATAAGAGGGAAATAGCCAGACCCCAAATTCCTGTAATGTATTCACAGAGGGCCTCCCTATTGGCACAAGGGGTTGAGCGCCACACTGTGAGGCTTCCGAGGCCACTGAGGTGCTAGTTTAATCCCCAGCCAGGGAGGGGACCCGCATGGCACAGCAAACCTCTCCTGCCTCACCCGCTGCTCCCCTCAGCAGTGTATTTCAGTAGATCTACCTGTTCTGTTCCCCACACTGTCTCTGGTGAATCTTCTCACCCCTACACCTCTGGCCTATACCCCAGCTCTTGTATGCATAAATAAATAAAACCTTAAAAAAAACATATTCACAGAGTTGGGCACATATCCCCACCAGGAAGTTGGGCACATATTACACCAGGAAGAAGCCCCTCCCCCATCAGTCACCATACTCTGATTGCTCCATTCCACCCTGCTGTTAGGCAGCTCCACTAATCTACTTTCCATCTGCAGGGATTCTCCCACTCTGGACATCTCCTGTAGATGGAAACACATAATATGATCCTTTATGTCTGGTTCTTGCATAATGTCTTCAAGGTTCGCCATGTGTAACATATGGGAATACTTCATGCCTCTTTATTGCCAAATAACAATTCGTTGTGGGAACAGATCACAGTTTGTTTACTGTAAGTTAATTTTGAGTTGTTTCTTCCTTTGGGCTGTTGTGAATACTGCTTCTGTGAACACTCAGGTAAACGTTCTGTGGACATATGTTTTCATTTCCTTCGGTTGTACAGCATAGGAGTGGACTTGTGAGATCATATGGTGACGATATGAGGATAAGGTAAGAATTTTGATCTCTACTTTAGCACTGAGGAAATTAAAGCTCAGAGAAGTTAAAACCACCAACCCCCAAAATCAAAGAACAGAGCGAGTTTAAAATGAGGTCAAGATTATGCTAAATGAAGTAAATCAAAAGGAGAAAGACAAATACCAGATGGTTTCACTCATCTGTGGAATATGAAGAAACAAAGGAACAGAAAAACTAAACCAAAATAAACCCCAGAAATATGACTATAGAATTGAAGTTACAAGAGGGAAGGAGTAAAGGGAGGGGAGCAAAGTGAGGAGAGAACCCAGTGATGGGTGCTTTGGTGGTGGGTATGTTGTGGTGACATAGCTGAGAAGGTGTGAACTTCTGCTTCTAAATCATATATAGTCTTGTAAGTTAACACTACCTCAATAAAAAATAGTACAATTAAAAATTAGTAAACAGGGACTCCCTGGTGGCACAGAGGTTAAAGACACTGGTATCGGGTCTCCCTGGTGGCGCAGTGGGTTAAGCAACACACTATGAAGCAGACCACAGCCACCACAGCACGAGTTCAATCCCTACGCCGGCCAGGGAGGGGACCCACATGGCTCAGCAGACCTCTCCTGCCTCACCCGCTGCTCCCCTCAGCAGTGTGTTTCAGTAGATCTGCCTGTTCTGCTCCCTGCTCTGTCTCTGGTGAATCCTCTCACTGCCCTGGACTCTGGCCTGTACCCCAGCTCTTGTATGCATAAATAAATAAATATTTTTTTTAAAAAAAGACACTGCGCTCTCAAGCTATCACCAACCACTGCAACATGAGTTCGATCCCCAGCCAGGGAGTTGACTCCCATGGCACAGCAGACCTCTCCTGTCTTGCTGCTGCTCCCCTCAGCAGTGTATTTCAGTAGATCCGCCTGTTCTGCTCCCCACTCTGTCTCTGTGAACCCTCTACCACCGCACACCTCTGGCAGTTCTTGTATGCATAAATAAATGCATTTTAAAACAATAAACTCATGGAAATAAAATGAGTTTCATCCAACACTGCAACCTTCAACCTGCTACCTCTGAATAAATATATGAAGTAATGTCAAGTTCTCTTTTAATCATCTCTCTTAAAATATTCATTCTTAAGAGCAAGGGTCTTTGTTTTAGCTGATACATCCAAAAAAGTCTAGTGCAAGAAGAGGCTGGGCACATAGTAGGTACTCAGTAACTACTCATTAAATAAAGGAGAGATTGAGTCAATGTGGTTGATTTGAATTTGGGTGAGTGGGGCTGTGGAAAGTCCCAAATTCCTGTTGGACCCAGAGTTGCAGCAGATTTGGTGCCGGCTGAATTTCTCAGGGCCTGCGAAGGACCTGCCCTGCAAGGGACGTGCTCTTCCCCAGCCAGCCTTGAAAAGCCCTGCTGGACCCTTGGTTTTGCGGCCACGGGTTCCTGGAATTCTGTGCCTGGGGACAGTCTGCTCTTGGAGAGGCAAGGAGCTGTGTGCTCTGAGTTCACCTTCTAAAAAAGGAAACTGCCGTCTGTGGTAAGAAAAGGTTTAGAACCTCAGGGCCTCGGCTTCCTTGGAAGGCATTTTCTGCCCAAGTGAGCCGTGCCTGGGCTATTCTGGGGCTTCCAATGGGGGAGCCTGTGCTGCCACAGTCCCAGAGTGGGGGCAGAGAGGTGCATGCCGGTCCAGCCAAAGGAAACTGGAACCAAAACAAAGGCTGTGAGCCAGGAGGGTCTGAGCACAGAGGGCTGGCAGTGGCCTTGACTGCAGCGGAGAACTCCGGGAGTAGGACAGGCCTGTGAAAAGGCTCAGATCCTGGGAAAGAGCCAGCCGCTCCCTCAAGATTCAGTGTGAGAGGGGTGCAGCCAGCCTGCCTGTCAGTACGGAGAGTTGTTCTCTCAGTGGGCTGAGACTGGCAGGGAGGGAAGAGAGTGGCCAGCAGGCAGGCGGCGTTGGGTAGGTCCTGACTGGGACTTGAGCCTTGGTCTTGTCTCTGCCTCCTCCCATCCTCAGTTTCCCTGTCTGTAAAGAGCGTGTGTGGTGGTGGGTGGCGGTGGGAGGTTCAAGTTCTGAACCCTATTTGGGGCCTTCGTTCTCATTCTTTCTCTCCTTCATCCTCTTCTGAATTTGACTCCCTAGTCTACAAGTTCCCAGTCAAGTCCAGTAGGAATCCTGGATGCTGAGGAGTCCCGGGTGGGTGCGTTACAGGTATATGGAGTCACTTCTGGAATGACCGGCCTCTCGCTACTTCAGGACTTCTTTCTTTCTTTTTAAAGATTTATTTATGCATACAAGAGCTGGGGTACAGGCCAGAGTTGTGGGGGGTGAGAAGATTCACCAGAGACAGAGCAGGGAGCAGAACAGGCAGATCCACTGAAACACACTGCTGAGGGGAGCAGTGGGCGAGGCAGGAGAGGTCTGTTGTGCCATGTGGGTCCGCTCCCTGGCTGGGGATCAAACTCATGCTGCAGATGCTTCACGGTGTGGTGCTTAACCCTTGCACCACCAGGGAGGCCCCTCTACTCCAGGACTGCTGAGGAACCCCCTTTCCTGCCTCAGCTCCTGCCTCCGGTGCCAATCCACTCCCAACCCCGGTCCCACTCACCCAGCACAACTGATGTCCCGTGAGAACCTGAATCTTACATAACCTAATAATGCAAGGGTCAATTAAAAAAAAAACCAGATTTTTGATACAACGTACCTCCTAACGACCCATTCAAACCAAGTCACTACCCCGCTCCCAACCTCCCTTCCCCCCCACACCCAAGATGCTCTGTCTCCCATGGTCATGCGAAGGGCACCTACGCTGACCCACGAGAACATACCAGCAGCTGCAAAAGCAGAGTCCAGGGGAAGTGCAACCTCACACTCCCCTTTTGGCCTGGTTCCTCCACGTCAAACTAGGGGTTGCACTGGGTGTTCTCTAAGGCTGCTGATGGGTCCGGATGCTCTAATTTTACTCCCAAAGTTGCCATTGGCTGCAAAGTGACCCTGGCCAAGTCATTCTTCTCTGTGGCCTCAGCTTCCCCCACCAGTAACTGAGATGGTTAGACCAGATGAGTTTTGAACTAGGGGAATAGGAAAAACCCTAATACTGAGGCAGGAGACCAGGACACAATTATCTACCCACTTGGGGCCCGGATCATTCCCTTCCAGGGTCAAGCCACAGACCCCCTCCCTCCCCACATCAGAGGGGAAGGCTGGGCTGCCATCTCCCAGGACCGCCTCCCACTGCCCTGGCATTCTGGGACTCGGTCCCTTAGGCCTTTTAGCTAATGACTCCAGGATGTATTACCTCCTCTCATCATTCTGGAAGCTTACAGACTGTTCTTCAGAACAATCAAATTCATCCCTTAATCACTGTGGCTCCCCAAGCAGAGAGAAAAGTTGGCCACCAGGTATTTATATCCCATTATTTAAATAGGGAATGCACAGCTTACCTAAAAAGCCAGATCAATTTTCTGACCTCATGAAAACACTCATAAACGTCTATTTAATAAATCACTAAGAACTGCTACAAATATGAAGTAGATAACCTTTCCATAAGATGAAGGATTGACTAGATGTTACAACATAAAATGATACTATGCGTGATCAGAAACACATTTATTATCTTTCAATGAACTATATCTTTCAATATCAACAGTATTATAAACTACAATGAAATGATATATTAAATATGGATCAAATACAAGAACCACTTAGCATAACAAAATACATAAGTTAGTTTGAATAATGGGGGGTTCCCTGAGTATAGGGGCTTCAAGGAGGCAACATCAGGTGCAGGTGGTGGGTGCGGCTGCTTGAGGCTGTTCTGTGCCCACATCCAGGAACCTGAGGGTGATACCCTTCTCCTCCTGACACTTAAGACCCAGGGAGTATCTTGTAGTCACCCAGCGTCTGAGGTTGTAGCTGAGTCATTGGGATAGAATCATCCAAGTAGGTATTTGTTTGCTTTTCCTTTGTTTACAAGCAGCCCTGGGGGCCCCTGATCCCCTCCTGCATGTTTAAGTGTGCTCCACCTGGTCAGGTTATGGTCACCTTCTCTGGTGCTCACAGTCAGTTTGCCTCCCCAGTGCAGGCCTAACTGATGGTCTCAAGGCCACGGCCAAGCTCATCCTGTTCATGTCCCTCCTCAACGCTTTGTCACGACTGCTTTCTCTACTAATGAGGGGCCTTTAGGCTGACCTGCCTTCATCACAGGTTTTTCCATGTCCTGGCAGGAATTTTCACTTAGTGTGAGGATGGCGCCAGCAATAATGCCCAACACGCTTGCATGATGCAACCAAAGTGTGTGATTGTTGGAGAAAAGACAAAACTGACTTTCCGTGCATGCCACATACTTTCTCTGGGGCTCTTCCGTAACTTAAATGCTTCATTGGCACAGAAGCCAGCACACTGGGCAGCTGTCCAATCAGGGCAGTGAGTGGCTCTTGGGTCATAGTTTTGCAAATTAGCATGATGAGTACTCAGATAACAAGAGTTCAGTGTATTCGCCAGGGGATCTGGATTTTATTTTATTTTGGTCCCACAACTGTTCTGCAAAGAGAGTGACTGTTGGGTCTGCGCCATAGCTGGGAGGCAGAGGGCTGAATGAACCAGAGGGCAATCAGGACCTTGGTGCATCCAGCCCCTGCTCTTTCCATGCACAGCATGGCCCCAGGCATCCCCATGAGCCACACACAAGTTAAATCACCTGACCAGACTCGCAAGAGGCAGCACAGGGATTTGAACCCACATAGTGAAACTCTGGGGTCTGTGCTCACTACCACTATGCTCTGCTTCCACAAGAACACAGTTTGTTGAAAAGGAGCAGGAGAAGCTACTGATGACAGGCACCTGCTGGGAGCCGGTGACAGGCAGATCTGACATCTGTCATTCCCTGGCTGAGCAGACATCAAGGAAATGCCAGGTTCGCTTGTCCTCTCTCTCTTAAGAAAGAAAACAGGTCAAACCCTCTGCACACGGGAACATTTCCTGGAAACTTTATTCCAGGAGAAGCGTGTCATGCAGCCCACTGTCCGTGAGGCCAAGTCACCCTGTGAACAATGGCTCCTATTATGGTTTTGCAGAGGCTCAGACCTGCAAAGAGTCCTGTCATTTCTGGAAGCAATCTGACTCCATGTCCTTGCAAATTCCCCCATGGGAGTGCAGACTGCAGCCTCACTCACCAGAACCAGCCAGCCTAATACCAAGGTGTTAACAGACCTTCAGCAGGTATCAGAGGGAATCTTGTTCTAGCCGGAGAGCTGGAGTCAGTTTTGAATTCCTGTCACCTTGGGTTGGTGATGAGGACACTCGGGGTCCAGCACCCAATGGGTGACATAGGAACTATGAATGACACTTCAAGCACATCATACACAAGCCTTGGCCCCAGAGGACCCAACCTCATGGGAGACTGTGGGCACCTGAGGGCAGCTGTCCCTTGCATTGTCTTTGGCTCCCCAGCACCTTGCATAGGGCCAGGTGTGGAATGGTGGGGGCTCTGTAAATTTTGGTTGGAAGAGTCTGGCTGAGGTGGTAATGCGGTGCTGAGATTGAGAGGCTCTGCTTAAATATACACGCGCATATATGTTGAGTGCATACAAGTTCAGTGATATGCCCCAGATCACATAGCTGTGTCACTGGCCGTCACCCAGCTTAAGCTGTTGAGTGAAGACCTTCATCTTGGTCTTGGACCCTTAACCTGAATTTTCCAGGCTGGGATGGGTGGCGCAGGCTGTGGGGCAAGGGGGTTTGGTTGCAACATGTTGAGTAGGAAATTCCACAGCACTCAAAGTCAGCCTCCTGACTGTGAAGATGAAGTCCGGGTTCTATCTCTTGACAATACAAGAGTCCCTCATTTGTCATGAAGAGAAATTAAAAATAAAGAAAATGTATGAGCGCCACCTAGTGGTGAGCTCTGCCACCACGCCACTAATTACGGCGTTTTGACACTTAAGAATACATCACACTGGTTCCCTGACTATGTGGGCCTTAGGGAAACTAAGGCTTGCAGTGACCCTCACACAGCCATCCATGCCATGCTTTTTGGCATTAGAGAGCTTGGGGGTGAGACTGATGGGGAGCAACAAAAGTAGGGGGAAATGTACAAAATGGATTTATAAAGGCGATGCAAAAATTAATATGCGAAGAGGTTTTTTTTTTAAAGATTTATTTATACATACAAGAGCTGGGGTACAGGCCAGAGTCCAGGGTGGTGAGAGGATTCACCAGAGACAGAGTGGGGAGCAGAACAGGCAGCCTGACTGAAACACACTGCTGAGGGGAGCAGCGGGAGGCAGGAGATGTCTGCTGCACCATGTGGGGCCCCTCCCTGGCCAGTGGCAGGGATCAAACTCCTGCTGCAGTGGCTGTGGTTTGCTTCATAGCGTGTTGCTTAACCCACTGCGCCACCAGGGAGGCCCACGAAGAGGTTATTTTTTTAAGTGCCCAGTGCTTGGCACCAAGCTCTTTAATATGTACACACTCAACCCTTGACCCTCAGCGTGTATCCAGGGCCTGCGGCAACCTGTAGCTGGGCGCTAGCTAGAAACGCAGATTCTCGGCCCCTCTCAGACCCGAGTCAGGGCCTGCATTTGAACCCCCTCCAGGCACTCCCTGTGCAGGGGCCAGTTCAGACGCCAGAGCAGAAGGCGAGCTGAGTGAAGCCCCTGCCTTAGTCACCCCGTCCCCACTGCCGACACCCAGCCGCGTGGCAGAGGCCCAGCCCAGCGAGGCCGCTGTGGGAGGACCCTTGCTGGGACGAGGGTCAGCTGTCGGATGTGACCATCTTGACAGCCACCGCATGTGGGCTGAAGGGCAGGTGGCGGCAGCTGCGGACGCCCCAAGAAACCGCCAGTTCGTTTCGAAAGCTTTCTTGTCAGGAAGGCAAGAATAAAAAGCGCCATTATATCTTCTTTTCAGAATCCAGGGAAACGGTCAGGACCCTTTCCCCACAGCTCCCTACCAAGACCTCCAAGTCCCCCTCTTCACCCTCCAGGGTCTTCTCTCTGCTTTATTGTGACTGGGGTGGGGGCAGGCTAACTGCACATAAAGTTCTTTTTTTTTTTAATTTTAAAGATTTTATTTATGCATACAAAAACTGGGGTACAAGCCAGAGGCAGGGGTGAGAGGATTCACCAGAGACAGAGTGGGGAGCAGAACAGGCAGACGGACTGAAACACACTGCCGAGGGGAGCAGCGGGCACAGCAGGAGAGGTCTGCTGTACCGTGTGGGGCCCTCCCTGGCCGGGGATCGAACTTGTGCTGCAGCAGCTACAGAAGCGCCACAGCGTGGGGCTCAGCCCCTTGTCCCATCAGGGAGGCCCCTAACTGCACATAAAGCTCTTACCGGCCGTCTTAAAAACCAGGAGATTGTGGCATTTGCATCAGGGGTGTATGGGAGCAGGATGGAAAACAGGATTTATTTGCTTGTGACCCACAAGCCATTTCCCCTCCCTGAGCACTGGTGAACTTTATGATAAAATGAGGCAGGTCACAAAGGGGGTGGACTCCTGGCCCTTGGGGTTCCTGAGGCTGAGCAGCCAGGCCCTGTGTTCTGTTCTGTGGCTCTCAGACGGGTGGACCATGGAAGCAGCAGAGGCGCCGGGTCAGACAGTAGGTGCATGTCATGGGGATCCCACCACTCACCAGGGGCCCCTTGCAGCCATGTGCCTGCGCCTCTCTGCACCTTGATTTCCTCTTCTAACTGGCCTTTCACAGAGTCCCTGTCTTAGGGCTATGCCAGGGCTGTACATGTCCGCTTCCGACAGTGCCTGCCTGGAGTCTGTCTCTTTTCCTCTTCTTGTCCCTAAAATGAACACTGAGATAGCTTTGAAAGTAAACCCCCGTCGGGTTTATTGTTGGGGTGCAGAGCCCTGTCCCAGACAGATAGGAGGTCAGCATTCCATGGAACATTACAGAACTCCAAACGCCATACAGCCCAGTGAGGGGGTGCGGTCTGCAAACCAACTGGTAAGCAAGGACTTGTGGGTCCCTTTAGACATCTCCCCTCTGAGCCGCAGGTACTTCAGCTGCAAACTCCCGAATCCCACCTCTCTGGCTGCCTGCAGCGCTGCCTTGACGGGGCGGGGAGAATAAAGCAGTGAAGGGGCTGAGAAGGACCCTTATTTGGGGAGCTGCTGAGGGCTAGATGCCCCCAGAGAGCAAACGACACATCATCCCCACGTTTTGCAGAAGAGGGATCTGAAGCTCAGAGAGGCAAGGGGCTTACCTGAGTCTCCCAGTTACTTCAAGGTGGACTTGGGAGGGGACTCGGTGTGACCCCAAGGCTCGGCTTCTTTGCTATCTTAGTAAGTACAATGGTCTGTCCCCCAGGATTCCAGAGTATGGACCTCATTCTCCCCATTTTTCAAGTCGAGGGCAGCTCTGATGAGCAAGGGAACATGTGCTTTGCTTTGCTCTGCCATCCCTGGGTAGTGCTGGGCTAGAGCAATGCAACGGCTGCTAGAGGAAGAAAGGACTCACCCGAGTTCATGCTTACGGTGAGTGCACACACAGCAGTCACCGTCTGAGGCCGCCCAGGTAGCCTCTGTGCTGAAGGAACCTCCAAGGAGGGTTCTAGATTCTAAAGCTGTTGCTTCCTGCATCCAGCTTCTTAGCCTGCGAATAACAGCACAGTGCTCTCATCGCCTTCTTGCTGGCCTCCCTGCCGATGCGGGAGGCTTCGACCCCTTCTGCTATGAGCCCGCTCCCTCTGTTTCCCCTCACGAAGTCCTCCTTACCTCTCAGAAGCCTGCCACGGGAAGTAGTCCAGGAGCTGGCCCCGGCCCGCCTCTCCAGAGCCTACCTCACCCAGAGTTGCAGCCACTCGGAACCCCCAGGCCTCTCTCTCTCTCTGGCCTGCTTGCACAGACCACCTGTCCTCTGCACCCACCCACCTGGCCACCCACCTGGCCTCTGCACCCACCTCTCTACATACTCACCCACACACGCTGTCTTCCCGCTGTGTGCCCCGTGCGAGGAGCTGTCCGGGCTCCCCCACCTGTGTGGGCGGGCAGGCCAGGGCTCCAGGCCGGGACCGGAACGGACTCCAAGAGTGAGTGAATGCCAGGTAATAGAGTGATTTCCGGGATTCCCCCTTTCGAGGAGGATACCCGAGGTCCGGAGGCAGCTCAGTGTCTGTCTCCTGGCATCCTGGCTAAAGCCAGAGGTGCTAGAGCCCATACTTTGTAGTTCAAGTTTCCCCGTGAGTCAGGTCACGTCTCCAGCTTCTCTCTGGGGCAAAGGAAAACCTTGGACTGCTATTTCTTGCTGCCACCTTGTGGCCTCTCAGCAAAAGTTCTATTATTTTTCACCCCAAGAGCTCAGTGTTCCCTAGTGTTTTTTCCCTTCCTGCCCCACTAATAAAACATGCTCCAGCACTAAACAGCAGAACACAAGTATGTCCACCCCAACCTGTAGCTCCCACCAGCACCACTGTTCATGATGCTTCCCATAGCTCAGGACCCCCTCCTGTGGGTCCGTCATGATTCATAGTCTTTTACAATCATGAGAACCACCTGCGGGGTGGGGGTGGGGGGTGGCTCCAGACCGTGGTTCCGTCCCAGAATGGTCCCTGACAGGGGCCCTGGGGCCAGAGAGCACAGAGTCAGTCCTCACCGCATGGAGCTCAGAGGGAGCAGAGACAGATTTTAATCAGATAATCCTATAAATACATCATCTCACTGAGATAAGGCATCGAAGAACCCATACATGGAGCCATAAAAGCAATTACTAAGGGGATCGTTTCTAGTTTGGGAGTTGCAGGAAAGACTTGGCCGAGAAAGTGGCTTTGAGCTGAGTGCTGAAGGAGTAAGAGTCCAGAGAAAGCACAGTGGTGGGCTGGGCTTCCCCCCAACTCCACGAGCTGAAACCCTAGCCACCAATGGGACCATTTAGAAACAGGACCTATCATGCGTTCGTTAGCGTTCTCTGAGGTCATATCGTTGGGGCTTTGGGGACTGGAGTCCTTAGAAAAGGAGACACCAGAAATCTGTCTGCTCTAGAGGGAGCATAGAGACAGGGCCGTGAAGGACCAGGGAAAAGGTGGCCGTGGGCAAGCCCAGGAGAGTGCCCTCACCAGTCAGACCCTGCCAGCACCCCGGGATTCGATTTCCAGCCACCAGGACTGTGAGGAAATTAATTTGTCCACCCCGTCTGTCTTTTATTATTATCCTGAGGAAACTAATACAAAGAGAGGCTAAGATACTGAAAGTGACGGAAAGGGAGGACGGTGGAGTGTGGTCAGGTTGATGGCACCACAGGGTTCATAGCCAGCTCTGTCTGGGAGGGGCGGGAAACCAGTGAAGGGCTTCTCCATCCAGGCAGAGGGATGCATGTTTTACTTTAAAAGGAGCACCTTTTGGGCCTCCTTGGTGGAGCAGAAAGTTGAGCTCTGCACTGTGAAGCATCTGCACTGTGAAGCATCTGCAGCACAGCAACGCGAGTTCCATCCCTGGCTGGGGAGGTGACCTACATGGCGCAGCAGACCTCTCCTGCCTCGCCCGCTGCTCCCCTCAGCAGTGGATTTCAGTCAGTCTGCCTGTTCTGCTCCCCTACTCTGTCTCTGGTGAATCCTCTCACCTCCGAATTCTGGCCTGTACCCCAGCTCCTGTACTCATAAATAAAAATAAATCTTTAAAAAAATAATAAAATATGAAAATATTTTTCAAAAAAAGAGGAGCACCTTTTAAAATAAGAAAGACAGTGGGCCTGGGTGTGTATGGAGGTGGGTGAGCCTCAGGGTCACAGAGGCAGGTGAGGTGGGATGGAGATTCTTGGTTTGATGCAGTTCCCTTTGTTTTTTAATGCTTTTGTTTCACCGGCAATTTGAATAGAATCCCCAGAGATCTCTCAAGCCAGAGTCAGTAAATGTATTGCCTATGTTCCCTGCTATGTATTTTATGGTTTCAGACCTTATACGCAAGTCTTTAATCCACTCTGAATTAATTTTTGTATATGGTGTTAAGTCGCAGTCTGGTTTCATTCTTTTGCTTGTGGATATCCAGTTTTCTCAACACCACTTTATTGAAGAGAATTCTTGGTTCCCTTGTGATGAATTAGCTGTCCACCTACGTGTGAGCATATTTCTAGGCTCTTGAGACTGTTCCATTTATCTATGTGGCTGTTTTTATTCCACTGCTGTTTTGATTACTGTATCATTGTAGTATGGTCTGAAATCAAGAAACATGATCCCATCGTTTTTGCTCTTTTTTCTCTTGGCTATGTGGAGTCTTTTGTGATTTCATACAAATTTTAATATTGTTTATTCTAGTTGTGTGGAAATGCCATTAGAATTTGGATAGAGATAGCATTGAATCTATAAGTTTCTTTAGGTGATCAGTGGCCTGTTATTGATGAGTGCTTTAACTCAATATTCAGATAATCATTTAACATTTAGGTGATCCTGCCAGGTGAGAGCTATGTCCTTTTGGAAAGGATGTTAATCTCTCGTTTCTTTTGTTTCTATAGAGGAGTGACCCTGCAGCTGGGGAGGACTCAGAGAAGGAAGTGCCTAGAGGATTCTCTATTTTTTTCTGAAACTGTCCTTGGCGTGTTCATGTTGCCCTTGAGTAACATTACTGAAGACAGGGCATCAGGTCTCCAGGAGGCTTCCAGGGGCAATGCCAGGATGGTCCCTCCTAAGCAGACACTTCATCAGCAGCAACTTGGAGGCATTGGTCTCCCCCATTTCCTTTCAAAATCATGCTATCAAGTTGGGGCTGTCCTGACACACAACAGATATCTTCATGGATTAGCCAGAACTATTTCTGGAGCTTGAAAAAAAAAATCTGACTGACAAGGTTGAATTTAACTTGCTGTTGAGTGCCTATTGTTAAAATCTCAAGCCAGCAATATGGTTAACGTTTGCAAGGTTGAGCTCACTCTCTCTTGCACTCGCTATCTCTCTCTCTCTCCCCCCAACCCTTACCTTCTCTCTTTCCCCTCTCCCTCATCTCCCTTCCTCTCCCACCACTAAAGTGGAAAAACAACCAGCTTGGGCACATCCCGGTCTCTAGCCAACAACTTTCTGGAATGCCCAAATATGTCATCTGATAGTGGGTGGCATTTTCTATTTTCAGTAGCAAACTGTGTTTATGCCTGCAGGGCATCAGGGCTGCACATAACACCATCATCCACACTTACCCAGGGCAGAGCGCTGCAGCGTATTGTTAGGGCTGGGTCAAGATCTAACCCTCTCTTCATCAGTCTGGAGAGTTCACCAACACTGAGTTCTGTAACTACTGCACCTTCGCTTAGCTAGAGCTGTCTAAGAGCCTCCCCCACCACCTCTATCTATGTGGAGTTATGCCCACTACAAAGCAAGATAACTCTGAAACATCATCCACCCCCAATTCCAGAATTAACATTTATCCCTTAGTCCTCGTGAGTTATATCTCAGTGCTTTCAACCTAGGTGTGCAAAAAACAAATTTTACCCTCTCTGATAACTTTATTGAACTAAATGTTTACTGAATCCATAGTTACTTCACAATGCTGGTCAGCTAATGATGTTCAGTAAACGCTGGATTTTTTTTTAAAGATTTTATTTATTTATGCATACAAGAGCTGGGGTACAGACCAGAGTCCAGGGAAGTGAGAGGATTCACCAGAGACAGAGCCAGGAACAGAACAGGCAGATTGACTGAGATACACTGCTGAGGGCAGCAGCGGGCGAGGCAGGAGAGGTCTGCTGCGCCATGTGGGTCCCCTCCCTGGCCGGAGGCAGGGATCGAACTCGTGCTGCAGTGACTGCGGTCTGCTTTATAGTGTGTTGCTTAACCCACTGCGCCACCAGGGAGGCCAAACATTGGATTATTAAATAAATGAATGGATTCGGTTTGACCCTCTCAGTTGACGAATGAGGACATTGGGATTCAAAGAAAAGCAAGTACGTGGTGGAGCTGGGATCTGAACTCAGTCTGAATCCTGAGTTCCGAGCCTCCATGTCTATGCCTTCACCATGGTCATCATCATCACTACGGTCACCGTGGACTTTATCAACACCTCCACCACCACACCCTACAATCACACACCACCACAACTGCTGTCACCACACCGTGGCCAGTACCACCACCACCACTGCCCCTAGCACTGCAGCGCCCCCACCACCCCATCACATCACCGTCACTATCACCGCCGCCAGCACCATCCCCGCTGCCGTCAGTCCCACCCCCACCCCCACCCCCCCACCCCCCCCTCCCCGACCCATTCAATTCATGCTATTTCAAGTTCATTCAAAGACTTAGCATGCCCTCCACTCTCTGGATTTTGGTTCAGTTGATAAAGAAACCAGCTCTCCCAGTGCAGAGAGTCCCCAGATGCAGCCATGTAAATCTTTCTCCAGCAGGCATTCCTGCAGTCTTGGTGGCTTTTTTTTTATTTTATTTTTTTTACAGATTTATTTATGCATACAAGAACCAGGGTACAGGCCAGAGGTGTGGGGGGAGTGAGAGGTGGGGGGAGTGAGAGGATTCACCAGAGCCAGACCTGGGAACAGCACAGGCAGATCAACAGAAGTACACTGCCGAGGGCAACAGCGGGCAAGGCATGAGACATCTGCCGTGCCATGTGGGTCACTTCCTTGGCCGGCATCGGGGATCGAACTCGTGCTGCAGTGACTGCGGTCTGCTCCATAGTGCGCTGCTTAACCCACTGCACCACCAGGGAGGCCCTTGGTGGCTTTTAGAGGGGCTTTATGGTTGCATCGGTAGGACCGTACCCGGGGAGTGTGGTGTGGACGGTAGACAGGGTTTTGAATCTATGAGGAGCAGTCTGAACAGCCGGGAGCATCACAAGCACCACATGCGGAGTCAACAGCCAACGTGACTCCAACTGTTTGTGTGACGCAGCGGCTTCCAAAGTCGGAGTGACCTGGTTGCAAATCTTGACTCTGTCTCTAACTGGCTCATCTACAAAATTAGATTAACAGCATCTAGTCATAGAATTGTTGAGCAGAGAACTGAGATCACGCTGTGACGTGGCCGACCCATCACTGGCACGAAGCGAGCATTTACTGTTATTTCTGTCCACCCTGAGTCTGGCGCGGCTTGGCACGCTGGCCCTCTCCCTAACTGTCCCCTGAACCTGTCCACCAGGATGCATGATAAATTTCTTACAAACACATAAAACAACCAAGTATTAAGAGAGAGAGTGACAGAATTCAGCTGGAGGTGGGGCTGGGAGACTGATCATCAGAAACTGAGCTCACTTTGAGGAAATGACAGGGTTCCCTTTGCCCCAGTGAATGGCACATAAAGGCAGGTGGATTGTCCCTTCTCTGCCTGATTTTTAAGCTCAGCTTTTGTACGCTTTATGCTACAGGGTGCCAACCGAGCACAGAGGTGACTTGCAAAAATACAGTTGAATGAATATGCATAAGGTGATTCTGTTTACGTGTTGCCCCCCCCCCACCACTAACTGGGTGTCCTTGACAGCAGAAACCCAGCCTTCTCATGCCTGCGTCCCCAGCACCCCGCACTGTGCCATCACCTTGCAGGAAGGTTCGTGTACAGGCAATGCAACTCAACTCCAAGTAGTTGCACAGAAAGGGTCTTGGGTATCTCGGTGCATCTCCAGGATGGGAGACCTTTCCTAACCAATGCCACAGGGCCCTGGAAGCCCCTACAGCTGCCACTGGGCTGTGGCCCTGCAGTTTGTGTGACCAGTACCGGGATCTGGGCCCTGGTGCTATGATGAGGGCCCCGGTGTTGCCTCGGGAAACCAGAGGGAGCCGCTGCCACCGCTGCCCCCACCTAAGCACGCCAGGCCCACATGACTCCGCTGCTGTCTCTTGCTGCTGGATCAGACCCAGCCAGAGACTTCTGACTGCAAAGCCCCAGCCGCAAGGAAAGTAGAAAAGGCAAGAATGTGGCCTCGTTAGCTTCTATGCACTGCACTTGCCTCCCTCCAAGACTCAGCAATTGGGGTTTCCCCAGAGGTGGGAAATGATTCAGCAGTGGGGGCTCAGGGAGTTTTGATTGTGGAAAGAGGCATGTAGCACACATAATGGGAAAGGGGCCAGAGATCGTTGTGGCCCCCCACACTGGCCCTGGGCTCCTGGGAGTGTTGTGGGGTAAAGGAGGAGGCCAGAAAAGTAGGCTCAGCCCCCCGGAGAACCTGAAGGCCAGGATGAGGAGGGCTGCTCTATTCTGCGGGCCACAGGCTTGCAGGTCTGAGAGCAGTGACATGAGGGGCAGCCCCGAGTAGAGAGAGCAGCGCAGTGCTGGGGACGGAGAGACCTGGGTATTGATGTGCGATAGACTCACTCAGGCACACAGCTGACCAGTGGGGACCTGGGATCTGAACGCAGCGTTCTCAGTCAATAGACTTATTCAGCCAGAGCTGAGCTTCGGGGAAATGAACGCGATGGCAGTGAGTTCGCAGGGTGGGTGCAGAGCAGGAGCGGGGAGGCAGCAAGACCATTTCAATACCAAGGTGTCTAAGCTTTAAGGACCTGCCACCACTATGGTCTCTCTCCTGCCTTATTAAATTCTGAATTCTTGAGGCCAAAGCCTCCTTCCTTCACCTTTGTGGACCCAGAGTCTCCGGCCCAGGGCCAGGCACCCAGCGGTCCCTCCGTGATGCCAGCTGAAGGGCTTGATTGGATGCACTTGTGCTCCCAGGGCAACCGCTCCGTCCCATCTGCCCCTACGCCCTTAGTACCCGCCTGGTCTGGCACTCGGAGGCTCCTTGTGTTTGTGGCCGCCAGGCTCCTCATAAGTCCAGAAACTCCTCACAACCCCAAAACGTTCCCCTGAAGCCGTTAGACTTCGACTTCCTCCCTATCTTTACTCCATCAGAAAATTACCTCCCATTTAGCGCATCTTCATGGACAATTTAACCTTCCTAGTTCACCATGTGCTTCCTGTCCTTCTCTGCTGGAACCTGATTAGAACAGCACTTAATCCCCTTTGAGCATGGTGTGCCCTGGCAGCTCTCCAAGCACACTCCAGCACAGCGTCAGCCCTCACCTCCTCACTTCTGAGACCAGCAGCCCAAAGGCAGGCCTTCTGATCCCCATCTTCCAAAGGAGGAAGTAGAGAGGAGTGTCAGCAATTTGCCTGCAAAGTGAAAGAACTGGGACCTCCCTGGTGGTGCAGGGGTCAAGCACCGCACTGTCAAGCATCCAAGCCACAGCAGCACAAGTCTGATCCCTGGCCGTGGTGGGGGGGACCCACATGGCGCAGCAGACCTCTCCTGCTTCGCCTGCTCTTCCCCTCAGCAGTGTGTTTCAGTCCATCTGCCTGTTCTGTTCCCTACTCTGTCTCTGGTGAAACCTTTCACCCCTCCATAACTGTGGCCTGTACTCCAGTTCTTGCATGCATAAATAAATCAATTGTTAAAAAAAAAAAAAAAAGGTAAAAGAACCGGATTAGAAGCTCATCACCTATTGGGGCCTCCCTGGTGGCGCAGTGGGTTAAGCAACACATTATGAAGCAAACTGCAGCCACTGCAGCATGAGTTCGATCCGGGCTGCCGGCCAGGGAGGGGACCCACATGGCGCAGCAGACCTCTCCTGCCTCACCCGCTGCTCCCCTCAGCAGTGTGTTTCAGTTAATCTGCTTGTTCTGCTCCCCACTCTGTCGCTGGTGAATCCTGTCACCCTCCACACCTCTGGTCTGTACCTCAGTGTTTGTATGCACAAATAAATCAATCTTTCTTTTTGTTGTTGTTGTTTAAAAAAAAAGAACTCAAGTCCTGTTGATTTCTTAAATCTGGACTTTTTCTCATTCCTTACCAAATCTAGGGAGCCAAAATTTGATTTTCAATTCAACCTATGTGTATTTAAATAATAAGGCCCTCCATGGTCTAACATTAAGAGAAACATTTGTAACAGCACCACCCGGTGCCTGTGTGAGCCGGGCCTGGGTGCACCTGCCGCTGTGCACAGCACTCACTCCCAAGGGTGTGCCTGGACACCGTGACCCAGGGGCTGCCCTCCAGGAATGCAGGCTGGTGGGATGTTTGTTTATTTTTAAATGACTATATCATAGGGTATGTGAGTCAAGGTACAGCCATTTTAAGAGTGCATTTATTTTCCAGAAATGTAAACGAGATTAAAGTCGTTGGCTCAGTAACTGGAAAGTCAAGAAAACACTTGGCTGTTGCAGAGCAGCGAGAGCAAGAAGCTGCCCCTCCCAGAGTGGAGGCGAGGTGGGCGGGCAGAGGGAAGAGCATGGAATCACTTTGAAGAGCAAGTGTAACCACTTGGAGGGGGGCCCAGGGGCCTGAGCCCCAGTACTGGGGAAGGAAGGGGTGCTTGTCATGGTGAGAAGTTCTGCCCGTCCCGGGGAAGCTGCAGACTGAACCTGGCTGCCTCTGCTGCAAGGAGCTGCTACTGCATGGAAGGATGGGGTGGGGGTGCTCACAGGAAGAGAAGGACCCAAGTCCCCAGGGAGGAGTAGGCCCACTCCCTCCAGTTGGTGGCTGGGTCTTTCGCTCTCACTCTCTCTGATCCTTGATCCTATGCATAAATCCTAACACGGGCAATGGACAGAGCAGAAAAACGGGTTTTGTGAAGTCCTGGTTCCAGCATTCAAAACCAGTGCAGAAAGTTAGAATTATCAACGCAGGCCTGAATTAAGCCTTTCCTTCTCTGTGCCTCGGCTTCCTCTTCTGCAGAAAGAGAGGGGTGCCCTAAGCCCCTGTTCTCAAACTGGGCAGAAACTGCCTTTCACTGGGGAGCCCTTTAAGAGGCACTCTGAGTCCAGACTCAGACACCGTGTGTAGCAAGCTTTCCTGGCACACAGTTGAGAAGCCCAGCTCTGTGGCCCATGAGGCCTGGCCAGGAAGGCCAGCTTGGCCAACGCCGTGAAACTCACAGAATCCTGAGACAGATGAAACGAAGTCAAGTAGACAAGCACCCCCAGTGCCAGCAGCGGTCAGGAAGTCTGAGTGGGTCAGGGCTTGGGGCAGCGCTCCTGGACGCCAGACTGAGACTGGACACCAGCAAATTCACAGGATGGGAACAGACAAACCACCCTTCAGAAAGAACATAATCTGAGGAGACATTTGTGAGCAGCCAGAAATGCCAGACAAAGAGGCTCCTCTTCTCTGGAACAGAGAGTAGGAAGAGGGTGAACCTCCGCGTGCTCTGTGTCGGCCGTGTGACTTGGAAGTCGTGGTGACTTGGTGGCCTGAGTCTCCACAGCTATGAGTTGGGATCCTTTTCCAAGGTGGGCATTACTTATACACTGAAAAAATACTTGGGTAGTGGTTTGGCTTTGGTGTTGTTTTTCTAAAGAATGATTCCAGTGCTTCTGGCCTGGGGGGCTGTCTGGTCTATGCTGGAATCCAGGTTGCGTATGGCCTGTGGGAGAATGAATTTGCCCAGAAACAGAACTCCGGGCATGCTGAGCTCTAATTTCCCAAGGATTCCAAGAGGAGATGCCCAGTAGCACTGGCTACACAGGGACAAGAGCAGGCATCTGCTTATGCATGTCCTTCTAGGCTCCTCCACAGCTCAGCGTACCATACCGTATGGTGACACCTTTGTTTTTCAAATTAACTACTCAAAAGGTAAGAGTCCTGGCGCTTTCCCAGCTCTGAGAACGCCTGGCTCCCAGGAGTGAAGCCCACTCTTCACTGTTGCAATGACTCCCCGCTGTCAGAAGGTGTCACTGTTTGACACCACTCCATAAAGGCCACCCTCTCCTTCATTTCCCAGAACAGAACCAGGGACCACAGAGCTGGACTCTGCCTAGGAACCAGCCCTCCCTGCCCCCACCAAACCCCTGTGGTGTGCTGTCCTTTAGGCTCTTGATGTCTTTTCACCAGCTCCAGAGCCTGGTCACAGGCTAGGTGCCTCTGCCTTTGGATCTCAGGGAGAAGGGGTTAGGGGCCCTGCTCTCCCCAGGGGTGATGGGTTCCTGTGTAAACTGGCCCAGTCTCCCCTCAGATTCTCTACTTCTCAAGGGGGCAGCAGCTTTGCCTAACACCCTCTTCTCCTAAAACAATGTGACCATGGCTGGGTCCTCGTCCAGAGACGCTGCACAGAACCAAGAGGGCCGGCACAAACCACCTCCACTTGCCAGGCTTCTGCTACCTAGAAAGGTTTGGAAGTCTCCACACGTGATGAGGAGTGAGGTCACACTGCGGCAGGACTGGGGGTGTAGAGCATTAGAAGGGCAGTGGGCCAACGAGGAGGCCCTGAGTCACAGCAAGGCTGGGAGGGAGAGGTAGGGCCAGAGCCAGGCATGAGGTTGTACAGTCAGGCGGATGGAGGGAGACCACAGGGTGCCAAGTTACAAAGGCCAGGGAGGACCAAAGAAATCAGAAGACCTCAAGGGCCAGAGGAGGGCTGAAAGGGCAACCAGGTGAGGCAGTTCCAAAGGCCGCAGTCGTCTTGACGGGAGCCAAGGTGAGGTTGCAGTGGGAGTGCAGTGGGAAGTGGGGCAGGAGCATGGGCAGCTCATCCCAGGAGTACATCTGCAAAAAAAAGTGAGAGACAGGGGCCTCCCCTGGTGGCGCAGTGGGTCAAGCAGCGCACTATGAAGCAAACCACAGCCACTGCAGCACGAGTTCGATCCCTGCTGCCGGCCAGGGAGGGGGACCCACATGGTGCGGCAGACCTCTCCTGCTGTGCCCGCTGCTCCCCTCAGCAGTGTGCTTCTGTTATCTGCCTGTTCTGCTCCCCGCTCTCTGTGGTGAATCCTCTCGTCCCCCAACACCTCTGGTCTGTGCCCCAGTGCTTGTATGCATAAATAAATAAATCTTTAAAAAAAAAAAAAAAGAAAAGTGAGAGACGGATGGGAAGGGAGCAGGATCAAGGGAAGGTTAGTACTTTCTTGGGGAGATGACGGCTGTGTCACCATCCGAGCTGGCAGCTGGAGGTTTCTCTTTTGATAACTCACAGAAACACCGCCTTGAAAGCTGATTTTGTAAAGAAAGGGTTCTGTTGTTGTTGTTTTTAGATTTATTTATTTATTTGTACAGGAGCTGGGGTACAGGCCAGAGGTGTGGGTGGTGAGAGGATCCACCAGAGACAGAGCGGGGAGCAGAACAGGCAGACGGACTGAAACACACTGCTGAGGGGAGCAGTGGGCGAGGCAGGAGAAGTCCGCTATGCCATGTGGGTACCCTCCCTAGCCAGCGGCAGGGATCGAACTCGTGCTGCAGTGGCTGCAGTTTGCTTCATAGTGCGTTGCTTAACCCACTGCACCATCAGGGAGGCCCCCTGATTTCATAAAGAAAGGTTATAAGCTTCCCACGCTCTATAAAACTTGGACGCCACTGCGAGGGTATCCTGTAAGGATGGCGTAGTCCTTGAGCAGATACAAAGGCAACTAAAGGGAAGGTTATTGCTGATAAGAATTGCTCAAAAATGCATTTCAGATCTCCTAACATTTATTGTTGTGGTGCTGGGACAGCTGCAAACACAGACATGAAAATTCCAAGTTGGAACTCCATTCCCTGTCCGCTGGCCACCTTCCCAGAGCGGGGATGGCCAACTGGGTGCAGAAACGGATGCTTTTCAAGGATCAGGCTTACATTGGTGGAGTGCTAGGTTTAGGGGTAGATATTACTGGGCGTCACCTCTACAGCATCTACCCTCAAAGACCCCCATATATGTCGCCTTATGTCACTAAGGGTTCTGGCTCCTTGGCAGCACTGGCTATGTTTGAAGATAACTAAGGCCAGATATGGAGGACAAGGAAGCCATGAAACTGGTGAGTGAAGCCTTCGCAATGGGCTTTAATGACCCTGGGAATGGAGTGATCTGTGTCATCAGCAAGACCGAGCTTGACTTTCTCCATCCGTACCCTGTGCCAACAGGAGGGGAAAAGGTTCAGCTGGCGCAGGTATGACAAAGAGACCACCAGCATCCTCACCAAGAAAGCTGCTACCCTGAGGTGCCGGAAGAGACAGTCCAAACCATCGACACCTCCGGAGTGGTGGTCGTGAGGGCAGGCTCCTGCTGAGATGCTGGGGCGTCAGGGGCTTCCTAGAGAGACATTCATTTGGTCAGGGTTTGCTGAATGAAATGCAATAAAAAATGAAAACAGAGAGAGAGAGAAAGATATTAATTTTGTTGTTATAAGACCCCCTTTGAAGACAGAACTAAGAAGGGGTCATCGTCTTGAATGGGGAGAGAGCAGGACTGAGTATATCCAGGGGCATGATGGGAAGAGAGGAGGAGCAATAGAAAGGGCAAATTGGGCCCACCTTAGGTGCCCTTGTGCATGTGGAATCTGTGCTTACTCAGAGGGCAGGGAGCCCGGAGCTGGTGAGCAGGGGCTGCCGGGATCCAGCTTGTAGGAGAGCATGTACTGGAGCTGGGGGGTCTCTGGGATTGACAGGAGGTTTTAGATCAATTTACCAAATGCCAACCAATGACCTGATTAAGATATATTTCCATGCTGATTTCTGAGCCCTGTCAAATCTCCAACCAGCTAGCAATATCACTGTGATGATGAAGAAAGGCTGGCCTATTTTATGAAGACAAATATGCCAGTTTGGGTAATCACATTACTCTAAAATAATATGTGAGATGGTTGCACAATTCTTTAAATATACTAAAAGAAATTGAATGGTGACACATTAAACAGGTGACTTTTATGACAAAATTTGATCTCAATAAAACTATTAAGAAACAAATCTGGGCCTCCCTGGTGGCACAAGGTGTTAAGGTGCAGCACTATGAAACTATCAGCAGCCACTGCAGTATGAGTTCGATCCCCGGCCAGGGAGGGGACCCACATGGCGCACCAGACCTCTCCTGTCTCACCCACTGCTCCCCTCAGCAGTGTACTTCAGTCCATCTGCCTGTTCTGCTCCCCACTCTGTCTCTGGTGAATCCTCTCACTCCCCACACCTCTGGCCTGCATCCCAGTTCTGGTATGCATGGATAAATAAATTATAAAAAAAAGAAAAACAAATCTGGCTCTCAACTAAGAACTAAGTGTGCTATGGGACACCAAGTCAAGGGAAGAAATTGATTTTTCCACCTCTGCCAGGCTGTTTACTCCTGTCCTCTAACGCCAGCAGCTCAGAAGGGGCTGCTGACTCACGCCCCAGGCCAGGACTGGCAGGGCTGTCACTGCTGTATTGTAAGGCTCCACTTCTAGAACATCTAGATGTTCTAGATGAGACACCAACACATGGTTGGTGCTCAGTGGATAGTTGTTGAATGCATAAAAGAATGACTTAGCTAAAGGAACAGAGGTTTATTTTGACCATCACTAACTTTAAGGTCAAGGGTACTGATGTTCAGAGAGGTTAGATGAACTGAGACCCCTTAGCAATTGTATTTCAGGCCAACAACAGCATATAAACCCGGTGAGTGATACCCACACAATGGGAATAAGAGCCTTGCTCTCAGCAAACAGGGACTATAAATCAGGTGACTTGTGTCAGGAGAAGGGGACAGAAACTTGGCTGAATGGGCCTTAGGTTTCCAAATTCCCTTTTGTCTTCATAGACACTCCCATAAGATAGAGGTGTTCATTAGCCCCCAATTTAAAGATAGGGAAATTTAATCTCAGGGACATGATATACTAATCAGAGGAAGAGTCAGTACTTGTACTTGAAGTTCTTTTCTTAACACTATTATAATTCAAGAAAGAAAGGCCAAGTGAGTTCAAAGAAACAAAAGCCAAATCAGCTCTAGGGAAGAAGTTGCCCACATCTCTTTGGGAGTTGTAGAAAAGATGTGAAGAGACAAGTACGAGTGGATCATTGAAGACAGTAGACAAGGGGTAAGGCAGAAGCAACGGCCAGGGGATAGAGAACATGCACAAGGAACTTTGAGCAGGAAGAAAGGCCCATAACTCAGTTCATCCGGAACCAGAGTCCATGGTGCCAATAGGGACAAAGAGTGGGAGTGGGGGCTGAGGGGATGTCATGTACAGACTCTTGACAACCAGGACGAGAAACCTGGACTTAATTTGAAGAAGGTATCTCAGCAGGGAGATGATCCATAGAATCAGGTCTGGGCTTTGAGAAGATGAACCTGTCAGCATGTGCAGACTGACTTGCAAAAGAAACCAGAAGCCAAGAATCAGTTAGAAATTTGCTGAAGAGTACAGAGCCAGAAATAAGTGGGTGTTTAGCGGAGCTAGAAAGGAGGCAGTGATTTATATTGCTATAATGTACCTGTGTCTGGCTAAGACCCATCTGTATTATAATTATATAATTGTTGAGTGTATCTATTCAGTAATAATAACAGAGATATTGCTGAATAGTATGAACTGGCACTTTGCTAAGTGCATTGTAAGCACTAATTCATTTACTCCTCATAGTAGTCTTCTGAGATGAATGCTATTATTATCCCCATTGTGCAGGTAAGAAAATTGAGGCTTAGAACACGAAACACACCCCAGGTCATATAATTAGTAGTTGCAGAGAAGGGAGAGCAACCCAGATTTGAATCCAGAGAGCGCGATGTTAAACACCTTCCATATTCGGCGCTCATGGCCATCTCTTCCTGGCTCAGCTCCCTCTAAATCACAAGATTTTAAGGGGAGTGGAAGGGTAACCTGATGTCGTGGAATGAGCACAAGGCCTGGAATGCCCTGGACCTGACAGTGGAGCCCTGGAGCAGCCCCTTACCAGCGAGGGGGGTTGGTCCTGTTCCCTGACCTCTCGATTTATTTCCTTCCTGTGAAAGGGAGACAGCAGAGCAACCTCACCGGGTCTTTGAGAAGATGAAAAATGGGACGATACGGAACACCCCGAGCAGTGCCTGACACATACTAGTAAGTGTTGAATAAATGACTGTTGTTGCTCATCATAATGGAAGGACTTGCAGATGGAGGTGACCAGGCTGGCAAGAGGACTAGAGCCCAAATCACAGAAGGATCAGGTGAGAGCACGGCTGTGGTTCCCTGGAGGCCAGAACTGTAAGTCACCTTGAAAGGTGTAGAGTTGCCAAGTGGGATGAGACAGGAAAGACGCATTCTTTATGGCTCAAGAGGGCAGAACTGGTTAGTCTAGGAATCTCTCACCACCTGCTGACTCACATTAGAGGTGGCAGGATCCAGTTACTGGAGGTTGCTTGAGGAAAGGCCTGAGCAATGTAACAGAAGGGATGCTTTACAGCAGTGATTCTCAAACCTGGGTGTGTCAGAATCTCTTGGTGTCTTGTTAGAACACAGATTTCTGGGCCCACTTCCAGAATTTTTGCTTCATTAGGTTTGGGGTGTGGCCTGAGAATGTGTGCGTCTAACCAGTTCCCAGGGGATGCCCATGCTGCCTGTCCAGCCTGCACTTTGGGAACCACTGCTTTGGAGAGCAGCAGTTTCTAAATTCAAGGCCCATTCAGTTGGTTCATAACAGTACTTCTAGAAGTTACAACAAAGTCTAAAGCAAGTATGCAGTGCGTCAATGTTCAATGTGGTCAGTTTGAAGGACTCTATTCTAACACAATAACAAGGTCGTTAACACAATAACACAAAAATAAGTTTTTCTGACATTAACATTCCCTTTCTTTGTAGAAAGTAAACTGTGGGGCATTCGTTTGGTTCATGATTTCTTAACATGGCAAGGTGGCAATCCTGTAACGGTCCTTCAATTAAAAAAAAAAATCCCTTTGACCCATGTACTTCAAAAATCTAGGACACGCAGCTCATGGGCGTGTAAGCATTTAGACTAAATGGTTTCTCTTAGAGATGCTTCCAAAGTTAAGCTCAGGTGTCTGTTAAGAAGGCATTTCGCACCTCTGCCTGCCTGAACAGCTTACTAGAAACACATTTGACCTTTTATTGATGCTTCAAGTTACATTATGCACATCGATTACTGCAAAGAACCATCAAATTCACACACATGCCCTCAAGGAGGCCACTAGAAAGCACGATTCGTCCCTCATTAGGCTGCCCAGGCTGTTTTTCTGTCCTTGAGTAGCAGTCCTTCTGCCTCTGCCCTATACTCTCACCCCAAACTGAGAACTCTTCTTAAGCTATCTTGTTCCTCCACGGAATGTCAGGCCATCAAGATATTAAACCGGAGGTTTCATTTTACATGTCATTTTAAGTCAATAGACTGTGACTTCCCGATCGTTTATTTCTGCCAAGGAACAAGGACATAGGCTTACTAAATGGTAAGAGCGATTTGCCCCTCTCTGCTGAGCAATGATAATGACAGATAATATTCTCAGGGTAAAACCTGTGCACGCCAGAACTTATCTAGAGCAGTTAAATGATTTGTCCAAGGTTAATATGTGCAAGAGTCATGGTTCAAACCAAGCCTCTCAGCATGAAATTGGCCCCGATAACCTTTCCCTGGCTTCGCTGGTGTTCTCAGTGGTGAGCAAGTCTGACCACTAAATGAGTGAAGATACATAGTTGTTATTGTCTATCTCTAATGCTTATTTGCTAATAGCCTACTTTTAAGGGTTCTTCTGACTTTGTTAGAAGAAACTGAAATTATTCTGATTCAAGAAACCAGTGGGGACCAATTGGCTCTTGGATCCATGGAGATAGAACACACCCCCAACCCCTACACACATACCCAGGAGCTCATACCCAGCAAAACCAGCTGCAAGAGAGGAAAGCAGACTGGGGACGGGGAAGGGAGGAGGAAGAGACAGCTATTTTTGTTGAAAAAATACTTAACTATTCTTTGGCCTGTTAAATTATATGTCGTATCCAAAGCTGAACAAAGCTCAGACCCATATTCTGTGCTGTTCCGTGATATTTTTCTTTTTTTAAAGATTTCTTTATTATGCATACAAGAACTGGGGTACAGGCCAGAAATGCGGGGGCGGTGAGCGAATTCACCAGAGAGAGAGTGGGGAACAGAACACGCAGATCAACCAAAATACGACTGCTGAGGGGAGCAGTGGGCGAGGCAGGAGAGGTCTGCTGCGCCATGTGGGTCACTCCCCTGGCTGGGCACAGGGATCAAACTCGTGCTGCAGTGGCTGCGGTCTGCTTCATAGTGCATTGCTTAATCCACTGTGCCACCAGGGAGGCCCCTCCATGGTATTTTCTAAAGAGGCCAAGTGACCCTCACGTTATTCCTTTGTCCAGCTCCCTCACCTGTCCAAACACTGCCATATCAAGTCCATGCCATGTCTACTTTATAGAGTTATTTTTAATTGTTTTCAGGATGCTGGGTGTGATGTGCTATACAACAGGTACTTCTTATTATTAAAGCAGGAAGTTTTTCCTTCCCTGCCTTTGGACCACTACTGGGACAGACATTCACTATATCCTCCACTGTTCAGGTACAGCGAATCTAAGTATATCGTATTTAGAAGTAAAGTATGAAGAACTGTGCCTAACAAATAATACATGCTCAAAAAATATTAACTGTGATCATAATTATGATTGACATTGCTTTCTCACCCACTCATCTCGCCTGCTAACTACGGCCCATGGCAGAGACAGATGGACAGATTCATATTTCCTCTCCTAGTCTGTGCCAAGCACATAAAGGCGTTCAGTATTTATAGGATGGGTGACTGCCTTTCTTATATAACTAGTAATATGCATATGATATTCCCAGCATTTTAAATAACAGTTCTGTCTCTCTCTCAGGTTTATAGTACATTCTTCCCTGCTTTGTAGTTTTTTTGTTGTTGTTGTTTTTTTTTTTTTCACATCTTCCCCATTGGCCCATGACATTCCTATGGGCAAGGACTGCGTCTCTATCTCTTAAGAGCCAGTTTGGTTTGTTTTATGGAGCAGCTGAAACTGGATAAACCCGAGGAAAGTATTTACATGAAGTTAATGAAGCCTAAGCATCAAGACCCCTCACTTAAGGAAGGGCTTTCCAAAGCTCTGTTTAATGAATGTCCTCAACTCAGAAAGGGGATTTTATTCCCTACATGAAAAAAATTTGAAATGCTTTGAAGCCTTACACCTCATGAATAAAAGACATTTAATAGGGGCTGTCCCAAATTTATAACAATTTCACAAAATTTCTATGACACTAACAATTATTTTTATACCTAAAACTTTTCCAAACTATTGATACTAACAAAACATTTTGATAAGCCACATTAGAAGGGTTGAATTATCATTTTACTCTCTCTGTATAAAATGACATAAAATTGCTGTCACATGAAGAAATGATAAAGGAGAATGTGGCCAAAATACATAGGAAAAATTTTTGGAGATGTGTATTCAGAAGTTTAATAATTTTTTTCCCTAGGTACTATGATAGCTGTCAACCTCTTAAAATGCATATTTTGATGTGAATTTTTTTTCACATCCTAAATAAGTAATCACATGTATACTTCATAATTTAGTCTTCTTTTCCTCATAAGAACATACCAAATCATATCAGCCCTAGGATCCATGAAACCTAGCACAGCCTTGCTGATACAGGCTGCTGATTAAAATGAAAATCTGATTACATTACTCTGCACATTTTAAGGTTTTTCTTGCTCCAAAATGAAGTCCAGAACCGTTACTATGGCCTGGCTCTGTCCTGGCCCTCTTCCACTCTTCTTCTTGGTCCTTAAGCTCCAGACACACAGATTTATTTCCATGCCAGCAGGCAGGTATGCTATTTCCTCCATCTTGGACAATCCTTACCCCCAATTGTTGCCTGGCTGCTGTATATTAATTTTTCAGGTTTCAGATTAAATAGTGTCTCCTCAAGCAAATGGTCCCTCATCCTCCAGATAAGATCTACATGTTAAAATGTGGATTCTGACTCTGTTGATCTAGGGTGGGACCTAAGAGTCTGCATTTCAACCAGATTCCTAGATGATCCAGGTGTTTCCTGAATCACATTTTGAGTAAGAGGCCCTGGGCCTCCCGAAGGTTTGTTTAACCTCTACGTGCCTCTACTGTGCAACTGTGAGAAGAGTTGTGTCTGCTTTCCCCTTTCACCTGTCATTCCCACACAAGTTTATGTCCTAGAGGACACTTCCCAAGCCCTGGAAGTTGCTCAAAACTGGGTAGAGGATGCTATTAGTACCTGCAGTGCTGAACGCCCCCTTACAGGTGCCACCCCACTTGTCCAAACAGCAAAGTTGAGACAGACTACTCCATACCGGTTTCCAGTAAGAACCAGATCATCTCGTTTCACTCCCAGAACCTGATACAGTGAGTGACTTGTAGTACAGAATATCTACAAAGCCCCAAACAGGCTCTCCTGTATTCTCCAACCCAATTCTAAAGGTGTTCTTTACAACTCCATCTGTGACGACGATGGCTGGCAGGTATAAAAAAGAATGCCTAATATCATAAAGTTCTACACAAAAAAATTAAAGAATAAGGGACACAAGTTAAAGCATGGGGATTTCTGACTACTTAGTCGATGTTGAAGAAACAGTGAGGATAAAGCTTATTAAGTGATTACTTAAGGGCATGTGAGTTGCACTCAGCCCTGATCATACGGCTTGTGACTGGCCAGTTGCACAAGGAAGGCTGTCATCACAGAGGAGTTGCAAGAACTGCCTCAGCCTCACAGTAAAGTGGGGAACGCATAGTAGGTCTGCACAGCACTAGAGGCAGAAATGGAAATGCCCCCACTTCTGCTGACCCTCTTTCCGTTGCCAAGACTGATCGGCCTGAGACATTTGCTCCAATTCCTGCTCTCTAGAAAGCACTGAGAAACACACACTCTGGAAGACTAAGAAAGCAGATTGGTGAGCAGAAGTCCTCGGTGGTGGCTGCCCTTACATACACTGCTTCCACGTGTGCCATGAGAGCTGCTGACGACCAACCATCGGAGCAGCCATGCTTCCCAGTCAGCCAGGGCGTGGGGACACGCTATTCTTATATTCTGTGGGCAGCACTTTGGCGAGCAATTTGGCAATAGGTTTTAAAATATATAAAGAAGTTTTTAAATATAAAAAGAAATTTAAGGAAATTTCATAATAGCTAAAATTCACTGGAATTTTCTCATCATGGGGAAAACTTTGGAAACAAATGTCCTTCAATAGATGACTGATCAAATAAACCAAGCTACACACACACACACCCTACCTATATTCATACACAAAAGCATATACATTGAATACAAAAAACCGTAAAAACATCTATAGCACATGGTGAAGTTTATGAAAGGCAACTTGAAACCTCATGTTGAGCTTTACAATAGGCCCCACGTGACCTATTGTTTTGTCAGATGATATATGTATGTGGGCCTAGAGTTAGATCTGCAAAAACAGTCATGAATACGTGAAACTTACCTTTGGATGATGAAATTTGAGGTCATGTTTTACTGTCTTCTCAGGGCTTGCCTGTATAGTTTGAATTGCTTAAAAGAGTATATCCCATGCTTACAAAAGCAATAAAATTAATTTTACATAAAGTATAATTAATCACAGCTGTTAACAGTCTCCTTTTAAAAAGCCTTGCTCCTTCTAAGACAGCCATGCTTTACAAAGGGCTCATTTGTCACATCAGGTCATTAACCTCTTGGAAAGAAGATGACAGCCCTCTGAAGACCAGGAGACAGGAGACGCCCTGGGCTCTCCTGGAGTGTTTGCTACTCAGACCTGACAACGTCCAGTTATATGACTTCTTGCCACCAGACCCAGTCACCTCTGACTCATTGTCTCGGTCATTTTGGGCTGCCTGTGAGAATACCACAGATTTGGTGGCTTGGACAACAGATGTTTATTTCCCATGATTCCAGAAGCTAGAAGTCTGATATCAGGATGGCAACATGGTCAACTTCTTGGCGAGGATCCTTCTCTTGGTTCACAGTCATCTGAACCTTCTTACTTGTTCTCACACAGTGGAGAGAAAGAGCTCCCATCCCTTTAGCTCCTAGTAAGGGCATTAATCCCACCAAGGAGAATTGTCCCTCATGACCTCATCTAATTATCCTCTAAGAGCCCCACCACCAAATGTCCTAACGTGGGGTGTAACTACTTCAACACATGAATGGTGGGGATGGGGTGCAAACATTCACCCACTTTTTTTCCTACTCTTACTCAACTTTTTTTTTTATAGTCTACAGTAATTTTTTTTAATATTTTTTTTATTTCTACATACAAGAGCTGGGGTATAGACCAGAGTCCAGGGTGGTGAGAGAATTCACCAGAGACAGAGTGGGGAGCAGAACAGGCAGACTGACTAAAACACACTGCCAAGGGCAGCAGTAGGCGAGGCAGGAGAGGTCCACTATGCCATGTGGGTTCCCTCCCTGGCTGGCGGCAGGGATTGAACTTGTGCTGCAGTGGCTGCGGTTTGCTTCATAGTGTGTTGCTTAACCCACTGCGCCACCAGGGAGGCCCTCAACTTCTCTCTTCCTTGCTGGTAAACATTCCCATCCCATTGTCACCCAGAATGCCCAGAAATCATCTTGGACTCCTCTTCTGCTATTTCCTACCTTCTCTCTCACTATTTCTTAAGTCTTTCATCAACTTCCACATCCCTTGGTACTATCTGAGTTTTGTAACATCATAACTTCTCACCTGGATTTTTGACATGGTTTCCCACCTGCTTCATTCCTGATCACTGATTTCATTACCCTTTCTGCAACCAGAGGGATCATTCCAAATGGAGGAATGATCATGGCACTCTTATAAAATTTGCCTGCGTCTCCCCATTGTCTACACCATACACAGAATCCACTCCTTTCAGTGTTGAAATGCCACATTCCCTTTCCTCTTCTAGACCCTCAGACATGGATGGCATCCCTCTCCTGGAAAGCTCTTACTCCTTTAAACCCAGTATTTCACCTAGTTAGCATTCATTCCGTGGTGTCTCTGCTTATTCATCACTTCCTCCCAGAAACCCTCCTGGAGTGTGTGTGTGTATGTGTGTGTGTGTGCACGCTTATGGGGAGCAGAATTACTACTTAGAGACCTTTTTAAAAAGTCAATTTCTGTGCCTCATCTCTGAAGATTTAGATTTAGTGGTGGGTAGCAGAGGCCAGGAATTTGCATTTTGGCCAACATTCTGCTGTGGATGACCCACAGACCACCCTTCAAGAAACTCTATTCTAAAACTTTCATCTTCTATCTGCAGAACTGAATCACAAGAAATGGTGTTTCACACGGTGATCAAGGGAGCGGACTCAAATCATAGAATGACCCAGAAGATGAGAGTCTTGTCTTTGGCTGCCCTAGTCACCAGAATGAGACACTGACAGGGCAAATCATCTAAGTCTGAATGTCCCCATTTATTAAAAAACAGATTAATAGTTCTCTGTATTGCCACCCCTCAGACTGACTGTAAAGACTAAATGATCTCAGTATATGTACTATAAAAATGTAAGAAAATGTTCTCTTTAGGAGTCTGTCTACTGAGTTCTTTAATAAAAGGAATTATTTGTAGTCATTAGACTGTATTCATTAAGACAGAAAGGGGACTCACACTTTAGAAAGATTGCTACGTGGTCAAATTAGAAATGAGTCTTTGCTTAATTTCTGGTTAACCTGAGGATTTGTTTTTTGGTTTTTTTTTTTAAAGATTTATTTATTTATACATACAAGAGCTGGGTACAGGCCAGAATCCAGGGTGGTGACAGAGTGGGGAGCAGTACAGGCAGACCTACTGAAACACACTGCTGAGGGGAGCAACAGGCGAGGCAGGAGAGGTCTGCTGCGCTGTGTGGGTCCCCTCCCTGGCCGGCAGCAGGGATTGAACTCCTGTGGCAGTGGCTGCAGTTTGCTTCATAGTGCGTTGCCTAACCCACTGACCACCAGGGAGGCCCTAACCTGAGGATTTGTTAACCAGAATATCCTATTCCTGAACATTCTGATTTTCATGTAAACAATATAAATTTGTCATCAAAAATGCAAAGACAGGGAGGAGGGCATAAAGAGCACAAGGGTCTGAGGTGATGGTGCACAGGTGAAATGGTGGTGGGAACTCCCTGGGGACTACAAATATTGTCAAATAGACTTAAATAAATCTAATGAGAAAGTGAAAAAAAAATTTAAATCAGAAAAAAAAATGCGTTTTTGTGAGTCCACAAACCCTTGGAGGGGAGAAAATATTTACAAGTCCTATATCCATAAGGGATTAATATCCAGAATATAGAGACTCTTAAGACTCAATAACAACCACAAAAATACAAAAAGTGGGCAAAGGAATTCCACACATAGTTTTTCAAAGGTAAACAGGCAATATCACTTAAAACTACAATAAGATATCACCTCAAACCCACTGTGATGGCCATGTTGTTGGGAATGTAAAACGGTGCAGCCACTGTGGGAAATAGTTATGGCAGTTTCTCAAAAACTCACATCGCTATCCAGCAATTCCACTTCTAGGTATATACCCAAAAGAATTGAAAGCAGAGTCTCAAAACTTCAGTCAGCCCCCCTACCCCCACGCCCAGGTTCACAGAAGCATTATTCACAATAGTTAAAATGTGTCCATTGATGAACAATGGATCAGCAAAATGTGGCACATACATACTATGGAATACTATCTGCCATAAAAAGGCAGAAAATTCTGCAGTATGCAACATGCAACAACATGGATGAAACGTGAGAATAGTTTACTAAATGAAATAAGCCAATCACAAGAAGACTTATATCAGGATTATATAATAATATTATATTTTTATATTATATTAATATTTTATGATTCCACTTATATTAGGTACTTAGCCAACATCAGAGAGAGCGAAATTAGAACAAACGACCTTCAGGAAGTGACAAAGCTATGGTATTGAGAACCACTGTTGCCAGGAGCTAGGAAGGAGGGAGGGCTGTGATTACAAAAGGAGTCCTGGGGGAATTTTTTTGAGAGGACGGAAGTATTCTGGACCCTCATTGTGGTGATAGTTACAAGGAGTCTTACCTGTGCTACAATTCATAACCTGCACACAAAAATAAGCACGTTTACCATATACTAATAAAAAACTAAAATTAATGAATTGTCCCAACTCAAGGTAACTGTTTTTCTTTCGTAGAAAATAGCAACCCAACGGGTTGGAGCTTGCAGAAAGAGCAAAAGAAACATCAGAGACAAGAGAGTTGGCTGGAAGGGAGAATGAGAACATCCATGCTGGGTGAAAAGCTGTGAGGACTTTTTCATTCCTTTTCCTTTTTGAGATTCATGCCCTAAAGCTCAGGCTGTCATCTTCTTTCCTCAGCCTAAAACTCTTCTGGTTACTCTTAATTTCCATTGTTTCTCCTAAAAGGCACTGAACACCTGAGTTCAGTGTTCACTTTAGGTTGAACTTTACTCCCCGATTGTCTCATGTCCCAAAAGTAATCATAATGGTTGGTTAAGCCTTTAAAGTAAATCAAATTTTGTGACAGTTCCAACATCAGAACTCAGAAAGAAAAGGGGGAAAGGAATTTTCCATAGGCGCTCTCTCCTTTACATTTTATTTGCCTCCTCTTGCTTGAAGTTTTTAGAGATGAAAGGCAAGACAAATGTGTAATTTTCAATTTTTAGTAGCCACCTTAAATACAGCAAGTGAAATCAATCTTTATACTATATTTTGCTTAACCGACTATATCAAAATGTTGTCATCTCAACTTGTAATCAAAATAAAAATTATTAAGATGTTTTGCACTAAGATATTATATTAATGAAAATTACTGTACTAAGTCTTTGAGGTCCAGCATTTTATACTTAAAGTATATCTCAGTTTGGCCTGACCAACAGCTAGTAGTCGTTGTATAGGACACTATAGGTCTGGGCTATTCAGTTTGGAAGCCAAAACAGTCTCTATTTGTACTTTGAAGCTGTTCTTCAAGCATCCATTGGTCAACAAACACTGGAACATCTACTTTGTGCCCAGCGGTAGGCTAGAAAGTGGAAATGCAAACATAAAGGAGACAGCATTTGCCCTAAAGCTCAGACTGTGGGGGTGAGAGAAACAAAGAGACAATTATAAAATACCTTGAAAGAATCATGACATGCATGCACTCTATTTTATGAGGTCCTGAAAGGGGAGGGAGGTTTCATAGCTGTAATTTTACAAGTGGCCCTGAGCTGGCTTCAAGGTGTAAAATAGCTCTGTGAAGGGCATTTCAGAGGTACCAGTTTGAGCGAAAGCATTGAAATGAGGGAAGTGGACTCCAGGGAACAGCCTAAGAGTGCCTGTTAGGGCTAAGATGAAAGAGAAAGAAAGGGGACAGGTAAGCAAAGGCAGCGAAGGTCCTGGTTTCGCTTCTAAAATAATCTGCTTCCTACAATTTCAGAACAAGTGAAACTGAGGTAAAATGCAGATGACAATGGATTTAAGCTTTTGATGGGAACAGTCCCTGCTCCTCTGCACCAGCTGCTCCATGAAGACCTGGCCATCACCCCGGGGCCGCACCTCTGCTGGCAGAGTGGGCGCTAGAGGGCTTGCATTGTCTGGAGTTCCTTCATTCTTTCACTTAGTCCTCCCCGTCACACTCAGCCGAGAGGAAAACGGGTGCCGTCACAGACTACACTTCGAAAGTCCTCTGACGGTCAGGGACAGGTGTCCACTCTACCAGTACGTTTCCGCATCGGCGAAATGGGGTTTACCACAGCCCACCACCCAGGACTGCGCATAATTCAGATGAATTTACAGGAAGCCCCTCGACGAATGAAAAGGTGACTTGGGGCACGGGGCGACAAGCCCTGCCAAGGTCAAGATCAGCTTTCCTCTGAGACCTGAGTCCTCAGCCTCGCGGCAAGAAGACTGACCCAGAGTCACAGGGTACCGTCCGCCTCCCGTGGGGTAGCCCAAGGCGCGACCGCTTAACGCGCTTCTCGAGGAGGCGCCACCTAAGGAGCGGAGGGGGCGGGAACAGCCGCGCCCTCGCACGAGGGGCGGTCCCCGCAGTCCCCAGAGCCGGAGAGCCGGAGCCCCGCGGCCCTCGAACGGGCAGCCCCCAGCGCCGCAGAGCCAAGTTGACCCCACCAGCAGCGGAGTCGCGGGCCGCCCCTCCCCGCGCGCGGAGAAAGAGGGTGGAGCGGCTTGATGCCCGCAGCCAATTAAAAACAGCGGGTTCCTGGTCCGATCTCCGGCGAGGCTCTCTATTGGTCGCCACCCGGGTCTCGGCCCACCGAACCTTTGCGACCCGAGCCAATCGCAAGGCAGTAAGACGACCCGGGTTTCCCCCGGCGGGCGGCAGGCGGCGGGCGGCTACCGACGCGGGTTGCGCGGAGCGGGCGTCCGTGACAGGCGGCGTGAGCCGGCACCCCCTCCCCAGCGCGGCGCGCCGCGGCTCCACCATGGAGCCCGCCGTGTCGCTAGCGGTGTGCGCGCTGCTCTTCTTGCTCTGGGTGCGCGTGAAGGGGCTGGAGTTCGTGCTCATCCACCAACGCTGGGTGTTCGTGTGCCTCTTCCTCCTGCCGCTCTCGCTCATCTTCGACATCTACTATTACGTGCGCGCCTGGGTGGTGTTCAAGCTGAGCAGCGCCCCGAGGCTGCACGAGCAGCGCGTACGGGACATCCAGAAGCAGGTGAGCACGCCCGCGTGGGTGCCGCGCGGCCGGGCTGTGTGCGTTCTTGGCGGTGCGCGAAGCACAGTGGTGTGCGGTGCGGGGGTGGGGGGCCGGGGGCGCGACCACGGAGGAGGTGGCGTTTGGGAGGATCGGAACTAAACAGAAAAGGGATGGGGAGTGGGCTTCCTGGAGAGAGAACCGAGTAAGCAAAAGCATTGCGGGAACAGATCGTCGCTCGGGTGTTTGTGGTGTGCGGGCTACGTGCAGAGCCTGGATGGGGGTGGGGGGGTGGGGAAGGTGAGCGGTAGCTACCGCCAGGCCCAGGAGATTTCAGAGGGGGGAGGGCTTCCAGGAGGTGGGGCTGGCCCTAAACACTGGAAAGTAGAGGAAATGAGTGGGGGAGGTTTGTCAGGTGCAGAGGGCAGTGTGAAGTCCAGCGGAGGGAGCAGGCTGCAAAGTCAGTTTGGAGCTGGGTTGGGGGAGAGGCCGAGTTTGGAGTTTACTCTGTAGCTGCAGGGAGCTGTTTAGAAAAGTGAAAAGGTAGCACCCTCTGCACCAGGCTGGGTGCTCACTCTGGGCAAAGCAAGGACCCACCTCCCGGTAACTCCATCCTCCCTGTGTGAGCCCCTCAGACCTGTGCCATGCCGAGGCTCGGAGTAGAGCCCTCTTCTGCAGGCCAGGGCTGGCATGGCATCAAGCTTAGGTATTTTCTGGACTCCCTCTGCCCCTCCTTGTGCTCCTCACTGACTGGCATCAGGTTGCAAAGAGATTCTATTTCTTGCGGCCACCCTCACTACAGGTGTAGCAGCCTCCATGTTCTGCTCGCACTGTGGCGGGTCCTCCAAGAAGGAGTGTGAAGATGGATGCTGAGAGTCATGGGGGGGTGGGGAGCAGCCGCAGCCCCTGGAAGGTGGAGAGTGCAGTGTCTGCAAGTGCCTTGCTTTGATGGCCCTGGATTTTGCTGGTCACAGTCACAGCTCTAGACCCTGTGTCCCCAACTGTACCCTCCGGCTCTTTCCGTGGTTTCAGTTTCTCCCTTACATGCTTGTCTCCCCCATCAGAGTGTGGGTTCCCTGAGGGCAGGACTGTTGTCTGACTCGCCTCTGACCAATTGAACCAGTGAGTAATTATTTGTCTAAACTGCACCTAAGGACTCACTGTGGACAGGAGGACAAGGGCCTCTGCCAGACCAGCCTATGGCCCTGGGCCTGCCGAATGGCACAACCGTTTTTAATCCTCACAGCAACCCTGCTAGGTCTTGTATCTGTTGTAAATCATGTACCCAAGAGGACAGAGCTAGTAGGTAGGTAGGAGCCCAGGTCAGCCTGATTTCATAGTCCGATGCCAGCATTTCTTCTCCATCACTTCCAGCTCCCTGTTGCTTTGGTTCTGTTGCCTCACATCTGGGTTGCAATAGCTACCTGATGTGTTGCCCTTTCTCTGAGTCCTCCCCTCACCGTTTTGGTCAACACAGTGTCACAAAGGTGACTTTCCAATGCATTTACTCCCTAACCAAAATCCTGGTTGGCTCCCATCACGGTCCAACCATCTATCAGGCTTTATGGCTTCCACATAAACTTCCTGGGACCCACCGTCCAGCTTGAATGTGGTAGCCCCAATCCATCCCCCACACCTCTGAGCTTATGCCATATCTGGGACTACAGAGTCGAGCAGGGGTGAGGCCTGCTTGGAAGAATCCTTTCTCTTGTCCCTTTACCCCCTACTCACAGGCATGTCCTCCTCAACAGTGCCCTGAAAAGCCTCTGCTTCACATGGCCCCTGGCCCTCTGAAAGTAGGAAATCATCATGTTGACCTGTTTGCCTCATCAGCTCAACGCAGTCTTCTCCAGGACTCCTGGTTGCAAGTGATAGAAATTGAACTCAGACTCAACTTGAGCAAAAAGGGACTTTATTGACTCAGGTCCAGAAAAAGTCCAGGAGTAGAACTAGTTCAGGCACGAAAGATCAGATCCCACTCCCCGGCTCCAGCTCCATCCATCTGCCATCTCTGGCTCTGCTTTCTTTTGAGTTGACTTCATTCTCAGGGAAGCCATCCCCTGGGTGGGTGGAGGTGGGGAGGCAACAGTTTCTGGCTTAACATCCAACCAGTTTAGCAGCCCTAGTAAAGCCGGAGTGTGTTCTAAAACTGGTCTTATTGGCTGGATTTGGCTTCGAGGTCCATCCCTGAACAGGTCGCTGTGCCAGGAGGATAGAGACCCAGCAAAGTCATGTACCCACCTCCTGGGGTAGGCGGAGCAGAATGAGCAGCACCTGGACCAAAGGCAGAAGGAGATGTTAGAAGCAGATGAAGAGGAACTGGGTGCTTGCAGATCACAGCAACAGATATCCACCTTCCTGCTTTTGTGCATCTCAGCAGGAAGGGAACATTTGCTCTGGTGATTGATTCTGCTGGACTTGTCATCTTCTGGGTCATTTGCTCCCTGTGGTTGATGCTCTGGTCAGTTACGTTAGAGGCTTTGCAAAAGCACTCCCCCTCCATGTGATAGATGAGTCCATACACACCAGTGCATAGCTTGGGGCTTGGCACAGGATAAGCCTCAGGAAGCATTATCTATCATCCCATTCACTGTTCGTACAGGCCTTCCAGGCTGAAGCTGGATAGTCCTGGCTCTGAATTTGGGCTCTGTCCTTCAGTGGTTGTGTGACCTTGAGTAAGTTATCTTGCCACTCAGTTTTCTTATTAGCCAAGCCTCCTCGGGTTGCTGTGAGAATTAAATAAGACAGCGTGTACAGCAGATGCCTGGCACAGCAGGCACACCCACAGTGGTTGGTTATCATTTGTATGATCGTTATTATCACCATTACAGCCCCTATCCCTATCCTGAAGATCCCACTTAGGGTTAATGTTTCCCAAGCATTTTGCTGCTGTGTTGTAGCTCTTCAGTCTGCTTTATACTGTGGCAACAACTCAACTTTTCTGTTTACCTCTTAGCCTGGGAGATCCCAGAGGGGAAGGCCAGTGCCTAGAAGGAGGCGGGCTCAATAAATGTTTGTGATGGGCGGAGGCTTGGGTCTCAGTCCCCTTCCTGAAGGCAGGGCTCGGCTCAGCCTCTGTCCGTGGTCACAGGTGCGGGAATGGAAGGAGCAGGGCAGCAAGACCTTCATGTGCACCGGACGCCCAGGCTGGCTCACCGTCTCGCTGCGTGTCGGGAAGTACAAGAAGACACACAAAAACATCATGATCAACCTGATGGACATTCTGGAGGTGGACACCAAGAAGCAGGTGAGAGCATGCTGCTCCTGGCTCTGGGAGTGAGCAGGGCACTGGCTCTGGTATAGGAGGCTCGTGGGGGTCAAGGGCAGTCACACGGTGGATAAGATCCGAGGTCCCTGCCCATCATGGAGGGCTCCGCTCACCGTCGCCGTCCTCCAGAGCCGCGTGACTGTGAAAGGGACTGGTTGAGTCTCGTCACGTACATGGTTGCCATTTGTATGTCATCCTAGGTGGCGTGCCTGCACAAATCTTTTGCCAAGATTTTTTTACTGGGTTGTTTGTCTCTTTCTTATATATTCCAGAAACAAATCTTTCATCAGTTGTTTGATTTGCAAACCTTTCCTCCCAGGCTTTGGCTTGTCTTTTGAAATCCAGAACTTTTTAATTTTGATGGCATCATTTATTAATTTCTTCTTTGATATAAGTAGTGCTTTTGATGTCTTTTGTATGAAATCTTGCCCTAATCTATGTTGCAAAGGTTCTCGCCTATGTTTTCTTCTAGAATTATTATAGGTTTAGATTTTGTATTTAGGATTGTGGTTCTTTTTATTATTATTATTATTATTTTATATATATATATTTTTTACATCATTCTTCATTTTGTACAAGGTATGCTTTCTCTTCTCAGGTGTAGTCCCCGTAAAATTCCCACCACCAGCTCACCCGTGTCTCATGGACTGTGGTTCATTTAATTTTTGCATGTGGTATGAACTGTGGGTCATAAAAATTGTGTTGGCATGTGGATCTCTGTTTTAGCACTCTTTTGTTGAAAGGATGATTTTTTTCCTCAATGGATTGCCTTTCCATCTGTCCATGCACATGGGTCCATACACAGCTGCCATACACATGGGTTTTTTCTAGACTCTTCTATCCTGTTAACCTGCCAATAACACATTGTCTTGATTACGATGACTTTATAATTGTAAGTTCTTAAGAATGAGTCTGCAACTATTCCTTCCTTTTCATTTTCCTGAATGAGTTTTATAGTGTTACTTCTTTATTTAGTAATTAGTGGAATTAACCAATGAAATAACGTAGGTCTGGAGTTTTCTTTGAGAGCCAGTTTTTAACTATAGATTAAAAATTTAAAAATAGATCTAGGGCACGTTAGGGTTTTTGTTTCTTCTTGGTGAATTTTGGTAATTTACATCTAAAAATATTTGTCCATTTCCCTAAGTTGTATGACTTATGAACATAGTTATTCATCATATTTCCTTACTGTTCTTTGAACACCTGTAGCAATGTTATACCTTTCATTGCTGATGCTGGCAGTTTGTACCTGCTTTAGTTCTGATCTGTCTGCCTAGACGGTAGTCCGTTATCTTGATCTCAAAGAACTAACGTTGGTTTCATTGATTTTCTTCCCCCTGTTTTTTGTTTTCTATTTCATTGATTTCTTCTTTGATCTTTGTAATTGCCTTTTATTATTTTGAGTTCAGCTTTACTCTTCTTTTTCTAGTGTTTTAAGGAAGAAGCTGAGGTAGTTGACTTGGATCTTTTTTTCCTAATATAGATATTTAATGCTAAAGATTTGCCCATCAGCACTCTTTTAGAGCCATCCCACAAGTTTGTTTTTTTTTTTTTCCCAGATGTATTTATTTATGCACACAAGAGCTGGGGCACAGGCCAGAGTTGCAGGGGGTGAGAAGATTCACCAGAGACAGAGTGGGGAGCAGAGCAGGCAGATCTACTGAAATAACACTGCTGAGGGGAGCAGCGGGCAAGGCAGGAGAGGTCTGCCACGCCATGTGGGTCCCCTCCCTGGCCAGGGGCAGGGATCGAACTCATGCTGCAGTGGCTGTGGTTTGCTTCATAGTGTGTTGCTTAACCCACTGCGTAACCTGGGAGGTCCCCATCCCACAAGTTTTGATGTGTAAATTCTTAAGTTCATTCAGCTCAGAATACTTTCTGGTTCCCCTTTTGATATCTGCTTTGACTCATGGGTTATTTAGAAATATCTTAGCTTCCAAATTTTTGACAGAGCTTTCTGGAAAACTCACTTGTAATTAGAAAACATACTTTGTATGATCACTTTTCTGTGTATTGAGATGTGTACTTTATGACCCAGAATGTTGCTAAATGTTCCAAGTATTTTTAAAAATATGAATTCTTCTGCTTTAGAGTTGTGTGTGATATAAATGTCAACTAAGTCAAATTGGTTGGTAATGTTGCTCAAAGCTTCTATGTCCTGATGAACTTTCTCTTTCTCTTTATTCTCTAATTATTGAAAGAGGGAATTGGTAATGTTATTCAAAGCTTCTATTTTCTTATGAACCCTCTCTTTATTCTCTAATTATTGAAAGAGGGAGTTGGTAATGTTGTTCAAAGCTTCTATTTCCTTATGAACTCTCTCTCTTTATTCTCTAATTATTGAAAGAGGGAGTTGGTAATATTGTTCAAAGCTTCTATTTCCTTATGAACTTTCTCTCTTTATTCTCTAATTATTGAAAGAAGGATATTGAAATCTTTTGCCTGTGAAATCTTTGTTTTTTTGATAGTAGCCACTCTAAACTAAATTGTGTATAGAATTGCTAGTTGGTAGTTTTTTTCAGTGCTTTAAAGATGCTGCACTGTCTCCTTTGCATGGTTTGCAAAAAGCTTACCTTTGTTTCTCTGTATGTAATGTGTCCTTTTGTCCTCTGACTGCATTTAAGAGTTTCTCTTTATTGCTAGTTTTGAGCAATTTTATTGTGAAATGCCTTGGTATTGTTTTCTAAATAATCCAAGTGCTTGGAATTCATTGAGAATTTTTATCAGATTTGGAAATTTCAGTGCTTTATTTTTTCAACTTTTTTTTTCTGTCCCCTCCTCTGTCTCCTTTAAGAATAACCAGATGGAAGCAATGTAGTAGGCAAGGTATGGGGAACAGCATGGAGCTTCTATGTTATGTCCAGGTCCACCCTGTTCCACTAAGCAACACGTGCTCACTCACCAGGCTTGCCATCGGCCACTGGAGTTGGTCCACAGCTCAGCTCTCTGATAAGCTGTCCATTTTTAGTTTACTGCTCTTTTCTTCTGCAGTGTTTAATTTACCATCAGTCCCAGCCACTATATTTTTCATCTCAGAGGTTGTGGTTTTCATTTCTAAAAGTTTGATATTGTTTTTTTTTTCTTTACTCTCTATTTAAGCTCTACTTAATTCTTTCAACATAAGGAAAATGGTAACAATAACTGTGTTCATGTTCTTGTTTACTAATTTTAATACCTGTGATAATTTGGGGTCTGTTTTATCAAAACATTTTTCTCTTCATTATGGGTCAAATTTTCCTACCTCTTTGCATGCCTGATAAAGTTTGATTGACTTCTAGACATTGTGAACTTGACCTTGTTGGATATGGTATTGCTAGAAATCTTCTTAAGCATGTTCTGCGAACCAACTAAGTTACTGGGGAGTAATTTGGTCCTATTGGGTCTTGATGTTTCAGGTGGGACCAAAATAGTATTTGGATCTGGGGGTAGGTTCTCCCCATTGCTGAGACAAGAACATTCTAATAATTCTACCCAGTGCTCTGTGAACCATGAGGTTTTTCAGTCCAGCTTATGGGAATGGGCAGGCATATTTCCTGCCCTCTGAGCCCTGGCACTGTCTGTTACCGTTTCCAGTGGCTCTTTCCCTGTTCTTAGCCTCAGGTAATAGCCTCGTGTGTGCACCGATCAGAGTTCTCTCTTTGTGTAATTTTCTCCTCTCCAGTACTCTGTCCTACAGTTCTTTTCACCTTGATCTTCTGAGCTCTCGACTCAAGTCCACTGGGCTGTACCTGGCCCCCCTTCCCTGCATGCCTTAATCCAGGCAGCTGGCTGGCAGTTTCACAGAGCTCACCTAGTTTGTTGCCTGTCTCTGTTTCTCAGCGATCATTTATTTCACTGCCTGATATCCTCTCTGTTGAAAAGTCCTCTTTCATGTATTTTGTCTGCTTTTTTTCAGGCAGTAGGGTTCATCTGCTCCCTGTTGCTCTGTCTTGGCTGGAAGCAGAAGGTCACATGATGGCACATTAATGTGTTCATTAAAAATCGTGTTTCCCAACATTTAATGACAAGAGGTGATCGTCATAGTAGTTTTAAATTTTTTTTTAAAGATTTATGTATGCATATAAGAACTGGGGTACAGGCCAGAGGTGGGGGGGAGTGAGAGGATTCACCAGAGACAGAGTGGGGAGCAGAACAGGCAGATGGACTGAAATACACAGCTGAGCGGAGCAGCAGACGAGGCAAGAAAGGTCTGCTGTGCCATGTGTGTCCCCTCCCTGGCTGGGGATCGAACTCATGCTACAGTGGCTGCAGATGCTTCATAATGTGGTGCTTAACCCAATGTGCCATCAGGGAGGCCCCAGTTTTAAATTTTGAAAAGCAAGACAGAAAAGTATGTGTATGTCTTTCTATTTGTGTGTAAAACATAAAATACAGTTACACAAATATACGTGAAAAAAGACTGAGTAAAAACTCTGGTATTAGCATTGATAATTCTGAAGAACTATGGAGAGATGAATGATTATATACTGTTTCTTCCAAATAAATGAGTATTTTTTCTATTATAATTTAGAAGAAAAATAAAGTAAGTGTAAAGATATGTGAAAGGATCATATTAAACACTAGGCACCCCCAGAACCAGAAGCCCCATTTATTGTAATGACAGGCTGTGGAATGTTCTAGAAAGGGGCTGCAGGGACCTCCCTGGTGGTGCAATGGGTTAAGCAACACACTATGAAGCAAACCACAGTCACTGCAGCACGGGTTCAATCCCTGCCACCGGCCAGGGAGGGGACCCACATGGTGCAGCAGACCTCTCCTGCCTCGCCCGCTGCTCCCCTCAGCAATGTGTTTCAGTCCGTCTGCCTGTTCTGCTCCCCACTCTGTCTCTGGTGAATCTTCTCACCTCCCTGGACTCTGGCCTGTGCCCCAGCTCTTGTATGCATAAATAAATAAATCTTTAAAAAAAAGAAAAGAAAAGAAAGGGGCGGCAAAGGCCATGGAGGGCTGCCTGCACTGCTTTTCGGGACAGTTTTGCCATTTGTGTTTAGAAGCCCCCATTGGACCGGGAAGCCTACTGATGACCCAGGGTGCCTCTTTTTTTGTCAACAGATTGTCCGCGTGGAGCCACTGGTGACCATGGGTCAGGTGACTGCCCTTCTGACCTCCATTGGCTGGACTCTGCCTGTGCTGCCGGAGTTGGATGACCTCACAGTGGGTGAGGACTTAGTGAAGCCTAGGATTAGGCCTGAGGCACCTCGGTACACTTCCTATCCAGTTCAGGAGTCACCCCATCCCATCTCTCCTTGCCCAACTTCGAAGAGAGACGCCATATGTTTGAATAGCTCGAATCATGAGGTAGTGCTTTCTCACCTCTGGCTCCAATTGCTTCCCTTGTGACCTGGATCCTGTGCGCTGGTTCTGTCCTCCGGGACACACAAAATAAACCTAGTCTGCCATGCCTTCTGTGGAATTCATGGTCCGCAAAGCCTTGTCTTCTTTGGGGAAAATACTTTTCATTCCTTGAACACAGTTCCCATCACAGATCTAATCCTCCTTTTCATTAAGTTCCCCCCAAATGAGTGCTCCCAAGTTTGTAGGTCAGGTCTAGCCAGAGGTAAGGGTGCGTGTCCTGATGGGGTCTCCCACCACCCCCCTCCTCTGAGCAAGCCCTCACATTCCCATCTAAGCCCTTCCTCTCTCCTCTCTACCTCCACAGAGACAGGACAGCCCATCCATGCCTCCCTCGTGCTGGTAAAGCTTCCCTAGCTCCATGGAAGTTCCCTTTGTCCTGTTCTCCCCAAACTTGCCCTCTGCAACTCTGCCTGGCTAATGTGTGTCTCTCTGCAGGGGGTTTGATCATGGGCACGGGCATTGAATCATCGTCCCACAAGTATGGCCTGTTCCAGCACATCTGCACCGCCTACGAGCTGGTCCTGGCTGACGGCAGCTTTGTGCGGTGCACACCGGTGAGTTCAGAGACAGGGAATGTCCCCTCCAGCCTACCTGGGGTTGGGGAGGTGGCTCCCCAGGGTGCTTCATGTCAAATACAGTTGTTCAGCCTGGGTCTCTATCCAGACAGGGGGTTCAGACACTGTTGTTAATGCTTTCGTTATTAAGGCATTTAATTAATTCTTCAACAACTTTAGAGATAGGTACTGTTATTAGCCTGTAGTATTATTAGCTTGTACTGTCCCAAGGTCATCACGCAGTAGGAATTCCAGCCAAGGTTATAGGCTCCCAGAACAGTACCCTTAGCCATTCATTGTACCATACTGGAGCCTCAACATTACAGTTCTTTGTCACATACTGTGAGGAACGTTTTGGATAAATGAAAGACATGTCTACTGGGCATTTTTCTTAAGGAGTGGGATGGGGTTGAAACTAAATAAGCTCAGCTCTCTCCCAGTGTATCTAAGAGGCCCCCCAAATGAGAGGGACAGGCCTCTCCATTAGCAGTGGGTGTTCAGAGAGGCCCCAGAGATGCTGGCCTAAGGAAGAGTTCAGGACGGGACTCTGGCTTGAAACCCCTGGCCTTGGGCGAGAGAGACCCTTTCAGGAGTCATGTCGATTCAGCACATTTCCCTAAATGCTTGGCTCGGCCCTGCCTTCTAACATATTTATTGCCAGCAGAGAAAGGAGACATATTTGCAGAGTACTTCCTTTCTCCAACAAATGTTGTCAGGAGGAAAACTAGATGTTCGCCTGAAGCTCCTGTTAGATCTGGGCGCGGGCAGCCCCCTGGTTATTACTGCTGTCCTCTGGCACCCCGTGTGGTGGGGCCCATGGGTACTGGCTTGGCCCACTTCTGCTGTTCTAGAGGTTTCCGTCCTGCAGAGCTTCCCTGTTCCACCCACCAGCCCAGCTGTACCCCACTCCTTTTCACAAGGAGCTTTATTATCATAAAAGAATCTGAATTTGGGGCCCGCCCTAGTAGTGCAGTGGGTTGAGCAACGCACTATGAAGCAAACAGCAGCCACTGTAGCACAAGTTCGATCTCTGGGGACCCACATGGCGCAGCAGACCTCTCCTGCCTCGCCCGCTGCTCCCCTCAGTAGTGTACTTCTGTTGATCTGCCTGTTCTACTCCCTGCTCTCTGTGGTGAATCCTCTCACCCCCTCCCCACACCTCTGGCCTGTACCCCAGTGCTTGTATGCATAAATAAATAAATCTTTAAAAAAAAAAAAAGAATCTGAATTTGAATGGCCATATGGAAAGTCAAATCTCTATTCCCAAGATGATACCAAAACAAGAAAATGATAACTTGAAGCAGGTTTGGGAAGCCAGATGAGGTGTTGCAGTTAAACACTGGATGGGGGTAAGCCCTGGCATCACTGGCCGCTGGAGAGCCTGGGCTGAGCTGTGTCACCTCTGAGCACCTTGCTTTCCTTACCCGTTCGGGTGGGAGCACAGGTGCTCCGTTAGGCTCTGTGTTGGGGGTGGAGGGTCCATCCACAGTCACTGGGTGGAAGAGGCTTTGTGAAAGCGGGTACTGGCCCAGATTGAGGCATTCTAATGTCCCCTTCAACCCTGACCTGTAATGCCCCCTTTTGGGTCTGTGGGCAGTGTGTGGCCTCCTGCTGAGTAGGCCAGGGGCCACCCCATGGAGGAGGGAGGAGGTACTCCGTATAGGCATCCCTGACAGAGGGTGATGGAAGGTCAAATGTCATGCAGAACTTGAAAGCACAGGAAAGCACAGTTTGCAAAGCCCCTTGCTGGAGTTTACAGGAGACAGTGATGGAGCAGGAATTTAGCCCAGTTCCTCGTGGCCCCGTTGACCAGGTGCAGCAACTTGGAGTCCAGAGTTAAGTTCTTGGCATGTGTCTGCTCCCTCACAGTCGGAAAACTCAGACCTGTTCTATGCTGTGCCCTGGTCCTGTGGGACCCTGGGCTTCCTGGTGGCCGCCGAGATTCGCATCATCCCGGCCAAGAAGTACGTCAAGCTGAGGTTTGAGCCCGTGAGAGGCCTGGAGGCGATCTGCGACAAGTTCACCCGCGAGTCCCAGCGGCTGGAGAACCACTTCGTGGAAGGACTGCTCTACTCCCTGGATGAGGCCGTCATCATGACCGGGGTCCTGACAGATGAGGCAGAGCCCAGCAAGGTAGGCAGGGCAGCAGCCGCCCCGGAAAAGCCCAGGGAGGTGAAGGCCTGGGAGTGTGGGGTGGAGCCGCAGCCACGCCCCGATCTTGGCAGCTACCCTGTTAGTGCTGTGTCCTGGGCCAGCTCACCTGGGGCCCGGGCCAGAGCACCTTCTCATCAGAGCTCCCTTAGGCAGGGAAGGAAGCACCCCTTTACTCTGCCTCCGCTATGTGTCTTGCCAGGTGTGCTCTTCAGCCTCACAGCAATCCCTTTTTATAGATGAGGAGACTGAGTCCAAGAGGTCATGTGAACGTCCACAGAATGATACAGCCAAGGTTGGAGGAACTGATTTGATGCTTCAGAATCTAGACTGCCACTCCTACAACTTTTTAATAGCAGTTTTTTTTCCTCCATCTAGAAAGGATTTGTCCTTATTATGAGAGTCTTAGAGAGTTGTAGACAAGTAAAAAGAAAGAGAAGATTATCTGTAACCTTGAAGCAAAGCCAGCTGTGTTTGATCATCGGTCTGTTTATTTCCCCTCTTTTGGTGCAATGCATAGATTTTTCTTTTACATTTCTAAATCACAAAAGTAGTGTCACAGTGTTGAAATGTAGACAGATAAAGCTAAAGTACGTTCCCTACCTACCCCACCCCATTTTACCCCACCCCCTCCCTGGCACCCTGCTGGAATCACCACAACCCCTTGGAATGGTGTGCATTCTTCAAGGCCTGCTTCTGTGAGCGTGAGTGGGTGTGTGGCCCTGCCCTCATTTCATTCCATAGGACGGCATTTTACATGTAAATAATTAACCTCATTGCTTACTGAGGAGCAATTATATTGCTTAAAATATTTTGCTCTTGCAAGTGAGATTACATTGTAGATTCTCTTAATCTATCTTTGGCCTCTTGGATGAGCATTTCTACAGGTTTGAGTCCAAAAACATGGGTTTCCCACCCCAAAGGCTGGAACACATTAAATACAGGTGTAGGGCCTCCCTGGTGTTGCAAGGGGTTAAGCACAGCACTATGAAGCCACAGCCACTGCTGTACAAGTTCGATACTTGGCCAGGGAGCTGACCCACATAACGTAGCAGATCTCACCTGCCTCAACCGCTGCTCAGCGTGTTTCAGTAGATCTGCCTGCTCTGCTCCCCACTCTGTCTCTGGTGAATCTTCTCACCCTGCACCTCTGGCCTGTACCCCAGCTCTTGTATGCACAAATAAGTAAATAAATACAGGTATAGCTCCTTTTAGTTTCTTTTAAATTTCTCTTTATTGCCCTCTGTAGATACTGTCTCTTTCTTTTTTTTTTTTTTTAAAGATTTATTTATTTATGCATACAAGCACTGGGGCACAGGCCAGAGGTGTGGGGGGGTGAGAGGATTCACCACAGAG
>JAGFMF010011617.1:3329266-3473952 GCA_019455555.1 Galemys pyrenaicus | reverse complement strand
GAGAGGTCTGCCGCACCATGTGGGTCCCCCCCCTGGCCGGCAGCAGGGATCGAACTCGTGCTGCAGTGGCTGCGATTTGCTTCATAGTGCGTTGCTTAAGCCACTGCGCCACCAGGGGAGGCCAATACTGTCTCTTTCTTTACAAATTGAAGATTTTGGCAGACCTGCATTGAACAAGGCTATTGGCACCTTGTTTAAGAACAGCAAATCCTCACTTCTTATCTCTGTGTCCCATTTACACACTAAAGGGATTACAGTAGAGTGTAAACATAGGCACGGAGACACCAAAACATTCCTTTGACTCACTTTATTGTGGCATTTCACTGGAGCAGCCACAAGATCCAGGAGGGGCTGTGCTGACAGCTGTCACCAAGGGGTCCTGGCGGAAAGTCGTACTGCGGCATGGCGTGTGCAGACGCCCGTCCCCGCACCCTCGTCAGCACCAGAGAGTGTTGCTCTTTCATTTTTGCCAAGCTGATAGGGTTAAAAATAGTGTCTCAAAGCATCAAATCAATTCCTCCAACCTTGGCTGTATCATTCTGTGAAAGTTCACACGACCTCTTGGACTCAGTTTCCTCATCTATAAAAGGGATTACTGTGAGGCTCAGTTGCAATATTTTGCAATTCTCGGGTTAATTACGAGGTTGGACATCCTTGTGCAGTTTCTCGGTTTGTTGGTCTTCAGTTGTGATCACCTGTTCGAGTCTTTTCTTCTTTACACGGTGATGAGCATTTCCTCCTGCCGTCTCAGTGTCTTCCGAACCATCATAACATCTGCAGAACCTGGGCATTAAGTGAAAGTCCATCCCTGACTAAACCACTGCCCCGTCATTGAAATGTTAGGTTGCTTCCAGTTTTTCATGATTCTAATCAGTGTAGCAATGAGTATCTCTTGTCTATCATTCGACTACTATCTTAAAGTAGAATGAGCAGATCGGAGGCTAGGGACTCTTAAGATGCTCTACGACCCACATACCTAAAATATTTTAAAATTGGGAAGGACCTGAAAATCTTGCAGCCTTTTCTCTAAGGGAAAAGAGGAAGAAAGCGACCGCTCTGAAGACACAGCTAGCTCGGGGCGGTTTTAGACTTGGGTCTCTGACTCCTGCTTTAGTGACTGTGTCCTCCTTTTCAGCCTCTAGAATGTGGCATCACCCACAAACATCGTTGGAGCCCCATCCCCTGCAGGGCACTGTGTGGGGTGCAGGATGGGACCCTGGGACAGGAGCGGGGAAGCTGCACATTGCGCCTAAGACCCCCGCCTCTGCCTTCCCTGGCCTCAGCCCGGTCAGCGTGGGTCACCCAGCTCTGACCTGACGAGGATGGCTAGGCCAGAGCCGCCCAGCTTCCCTGGGACATTGCTCTAGAGGCTGCCAGCGGCGAGAAACCAAGGAAGGGGGTCGCCAGCAACACCACCCCCACTGTAGCTGTTCTTCTCTCATCTGCTGATGTAGAGCCCTTTCCAGGTTACAATTAGCAGAGGGAGTCTTACCGCTTTTGAAATATTTGAACATGCTGCTCTTTTTTATAAAATATATATTTCACATTATTTTTCACTTTTGTACAGTGTATATTATTCCTTATCCCATCACCGATTCACCCGTGTACCATCACCGTAGTCCCTTGTCTTCTTCCCACCCATTTTGTTCCTTCTCCCTCCTCCCCTCGGGAATGTCTCAGATTTATAGTATTCTGTTGAATTTGATTTTTTATTTATTATAATTGATTTTTTTTTCCTTAGTCCCTTGTTTGTTTCCTCTACAGTGAACATGCTGCTCTTATTCCCCAAGAAGGCCAGGCTTTCTGCTCGAGGAGCACTGCTTCCAGTTAGGCAGCTGCTTAGAAGTCAGTGAAGCGGGCCCTCAGGGCAGGCTCGCTGTGGCCCTGCAGGGAGGCAGCCCCTCTCCTCCCCCGTTTACAGGGGAGCCCAGAGAGAGGAAGCAGCTGGCTAGCTAAGTGCTGAGCTGGAGCTCGGGCAGCACCTGTGGAGAGATGGCTGTCCAGGTTCTCGCTCCTGTCCGGAGCTTCTCTGGCAGGAAGGTTCCCGATGAGGCCTGGAGCATCAGGTACCCCACGTCTGATCTCATTATGCAGCTGGTACCACTCAGGTGTGTGGCCAGGCCCCAGCTGGGCTTAGATCAGGTTGCTGTGTTCCTGTTGAGCAGGCCGAACCAGCCCATAGCGTCTTTTGCCCGGGCCCACGCTATCCACACTGAAACCAGCTTGGACAGACAGGTTCTTTAGCTGCAGGTCCTGGCACTTCGTGGCCCCTGGTCCTCCATGCAGAGTGATCTGCCAGCACAATGGGCCCGTACCCAGCTAGGCAGCAAGGGCTGGAAGCCAGAGATGGGGGTTGCCTGGCTCCAAGGCAGGGGATGGGGAGGGATGAAAGGCCAGTGGGGGGCCAAGAACTGTGTGTCCCCACTATGGGGAGCATTTTTTATTTTTCAGTCTTCCCAACCAGTCCAGTGGGTCAGTGTAGGGTAAAGGTTAATCAGGACTTTCCGCCCTCCTACCACTGATGATGGAAACCTGCGCGCATGCCTGAGTGGGCATGCGCAAGTAGATGCACCTGGGCTGATGCACCAGGTGTATAAACCTAGCGTCCCGGAGACGCCGGTGTGGTGTGGTGGTGTGGAGGTATGGAGCTGTGGAGTGTGAGGGATACCGTGACGGCAGCGAAGAAACTGCTTGAACCGACGATGAACCTCCTACCCAATCTGGGATGGTTGCAAGACAGTCAGCAAGGTGGCCGTACTGCCTGTACAGAAACGAGGCTTAGAGAGGCTAAGTAAGCTGACACAGCTCAGCCTGGTGTGTTATAAGCAGGAAAAGCAAATTGGCAAATAGGCTGCACAGGATGGTCCTAATTACCTACTGAAGACAAGCCGGCTTTTGTACCCCTAAAGAGTGAGGCTAGTGTCTTTTTCTCTTTTCCAAGTTTCATAAAGTGTTTATGTTGCTTTTGGAATCAGAAAAACATCTTACATTTGTTTGTTTTTAATAACATGCACATTCCAGAACCTGCCATTCAGGTCTCTGCCTTCGACCCTGTTGTTTTGCAACATGGGATGGTTTGAGTCTCTGTCCTGCCTCTTGCCAGCCTTGTGGCCTCGGGTGATCTATTTGACCTTGGTGATTCTCAGTTTCCTCATCAGTGAGGCGGGGGCGGCCCGGCCATGCAAGGTGGCAGAGGGGCTGGAGAGCTGACGGTTTGGGGGCCCTACCCTGAGCATAGGCACAGAGCGTGTGGTCAAGAGAATTCTCTACGCCTCTCCCTGGACTCGCTCACTGTGCCCTTGCCCCGTCTTCCCTCCTGGATGGTCCTGGCTACATTTCCCCTCTCCGCCAGGACTTCCATTTGACAGCTGCTAACCCCTCCAGGGCCCAGTGGGTATGCTCTTACCTGCCCCATAAAAAACGTGCTGCCTCTCCCACCCCCTCAGGGAACTGGCCTGACATGGGGCCTAGGTGTGGGTGTGTGTGTAATTTCTAATAGGCACAACAAAACTTACACAAAGCACATGATTTTATTACCATTGTGCAGGTCAAGAAACATTCTAGAGAGGCCTGCCCAGGTCACGCAGCTAGTGGGGTGGGGGACTGAGCCAGGGTCCCGCCCCAACTGCCCAACCTGGAGCCTCTGCTCCCTCCAGGTGGTCTGTGTGCTTTTTGCTGAGAGCACCTGCCCAGCACTCATTTCCCAGGTGAGGAAGCTGAGACCCAGAGAAGCTAAATCAACCAGGACACGTAGCAGGTGGTGCTGGGGAGGCACGTGAGCTTCCTTCCACAGGCAGCTGCGGGGCCAGTGCTGCACCCAGACATTGTGGGCTTAGCCTGGGGCGGCGGGGAGAGTGCCCCGGTTAATTAGTGTGGTGAGCCCCAATCCAGGGAGGGGGAGAGGATCACACTCTGTGGGAACAACTCCACCGTCTGGAGCGCTGGTTGTGGAGGTGCCCTTCCATGCACGCCCTGGGGGTCTCTCCTCAGGCAGGAGGCGCAGACCAAAATGAGGTGGCTAAGTTCTCTAGACCACAGTCAGGAATGAGCCGTTGGGCCCTGGGCACACCACTTAACCTCTTTGAGCTTCTGCTCTCTCTGCTAGTGAGTCCCTGCTGTGCTTAACCTCACCAGGCTCTCAGAGTCTCAAAAGCGATAATAGACAGGAAAGAGCTTTGAAAAGGCCAGGAGTGCTGAACAGAAGCCGGGGATCGCCATTACACCCGGACGTCATTCGGTGCTTGTCTGCGGCTGACACGGTGCCCTCTGTCATTTCAGCTGAATAGCATTGGCAATTACTACAAGCCGTGGTTCTTCAAGCACGTGGAGAACTATCTGAAGACAAACCGAGAGGGCCTGGAATACATTCCCCTGAGACACTACTACCACCGGCACACGCGCAGCATCTTCTGGGAACTCCAGGTGAGGCTCGGGTTTCCCAACAGCCCTGGCTCCTCCAAGCCGGCCGGGCAGGGAACCAGGACGGGTAACGTTGCAGCCACACTCTCTCCCTTTGGGAAAAAGAGTGGCTTTGGCCTGAGGTGCTGGAATGCCCTCCCAGGGATGCTGTCCTGTCCTTTCGAGGGAACTGACCGTCTTCACTTAGCAGCAGTCTGACTGAGCATCTGTGCCAGGGAATGGGGCTCTGTGCCAGGTGCTTTGGGGAACACTGACCCAGTCCATCCTGGAGGACCTGAAGCCTCGCCGAGCAGACAGACAGACTCTGTGCAGGGCTCAGGAATAGGAAGTGGCTTGTTCTGCCTAAGACCAGAGGTCATGGCAAATTGGGCCTTGAGCAGTGAGCAAGATTTGCGGTGGTGCATGGAGAGGTGGGGGTGCAGTGGTGTTTCAAGTAGGGGTTCAGGGAAGGCCTCTCAGGAGATGTGTTAACAGAGACCTGAACTTCAGGAGGACAAGTCACGCAGAACTCCAGGGTAGGGTACCCCAGGCAGAGGCAGCCCCAGAACACCAGGCCTCAGATTGCCAGGGTTCTTTTTTTCTAAAGATTGACATGAAATCACATAACATAAAATCAATCATTTCTGGATACACAGGTCAGTGGTATTTAGTGTGTTTACCATCGGTACATCGTTTTCACCCCAGAAGGAAACTCCCTCCCCCATTAATCAGTACCTAACCCCAACCATCTCTACGGATTTACCTGTTCTTGATTGGTCCTATTAGTGGGTGCATGCAACATGTGGCCTTTGTGTCTGGTTTCTTTCACGGAGCATCATGTTTTCAAGGCCCACCCCATGGAAGCCTGTGTTGGTACAGGTGTGCATGACGTAATAACAGTCAACAAAGGACCAGAGGATGGTCCCGTGAGGCCATCCCACGAGCCTCGTGTTTATTTGGCTATACTGCTAGCTTATAGGTAGAACGATCATATTCATACAGTGATGAAGTCACACTTTTCAGACTGTATTCCCATTGCTAAGCAACACATGACTGGCCATCATTTCCTTTTTAACCACTGACTAATACTCCACTGTATGGAAACACATTTTGTTTTTCTACTCATCTGTGGATATACATTTAGGTGGATTCCTAATGTTGGCATTGTGAATCACACTGCTGTGAACACGTACAAGTACACACCGCTATGAACACGTACAACACGTATGAGTACTAGTTTTCCGTTCTTTTGGTATATGCCTAGTAGTGAAATTCTGGATCATATGGTCACTCAATGTCTAACTTACTGAGAATCTGCCAAACTGTTTTCCACCATGGCACAACCATTTTACCTTGTTACCAATTGTTTACGAAGGTTCCGGTTTCTCCACTTTCTCACCAACACTTGCTAGTTTTGTTTTGTTTTTTTTTTTTTTTTTTTTTCATTTACTTAATTATAATTGTCCTAATGGGTGTGCAGTAGAATTTCATCATGATTTTGCATTTCCCCTAATGACTAATGATGTTGAGCTTCCTTTTATGTGCTTGTTGGCCGTTTGTGTGGCTTTTGGAGTAGTACCTGTTCACTCCTTGCACAGTTGTAACTGGGTTATTTGTGTGTTGTTGAGTTGTAGGTTTTCTAGACCCTTTTTTAAAAAAGATTTATTTATTTATGCATACAAGAGCAGGAGTACAGGCCAGAGTCCAGGGTGGTGAGAGGATTCACCAGAGACAGAGTGGGGAGCAGAGCAGGCAGATTGACTGAAACACACTGCTGAGGGGAGCAGCGGGTGAGGCAGGAGAGGTCTGCTGTGCCTTATGGGTCCCCTCCCTGGCCCGCGGCAGCGATCGAACTTGTGCTGCAGTGACTGCAGTTTGCTTCATAGTATGTTGCTTAACCCATTGCGCCACCAAGGAGGCCCAGTTTTCTAGACCCTTACCGGATACATGATTTGCAGATATTTTCTCCCATTCTGTAGGCTGTCTTCTCACTTTCTCAATAATGTCCTCAATGTGTAAACATTTTAGTTTTGATGAAGTATGGCTTATCTCTGATTTTCTTTTACTTATGTCTTCAGTGTCATATCTAACAATCCATTGCTAAGTTCAAGGTCGTGAAGATTTGGTCCTATGTATTCTTTTAAGAACTTTATGGTTTTATCTCATACTTAGGTTGTTAATCCATTTTTCATTAAGTTTTATATACTGTGTGAGCTAGAGGTCTAACAACATTCTGAGCATGATAAGATGTCAGTAGAGGGCTTTGCACAAAAAAAGTTAAGGACCTAATTTTTGTTTTAAAAGAGTAACAATATGGCGAGGATGTGGAGAAAAAGGAATTCTCCTACACTGCTGGTGGGAATGCCAGCTGGTCTAGCCACTGTGGAAAGCACTGTGGAGGCTCCTCAAACTACTGAAAATGGAACTCCCATATGATGCAGCAATCCCACTCCTAGGAATATACCCAAAGAACACAAAAACACTGATTCAAATAATACCTGTACCCCTATGTTTATTGCAGCACTATTTACAATAGGTAAGACCTGGAAACAACCTAAATGCTCAAAAACAAGATAAGTGGATCAAGAAGATGTGGTACATATACACAATGGAATACTGTTCGGCAATCAAAAAAGATAAACTGGAGTCATTTGTAGAAACATGGATGGAGCTAGAAGGGATTTATGCTCAGCGAAGTAAGTCAGAAGGCAAAAGAAAAATACCAGATGGTTTTACTCCTAGGAGGAATATAAGGGAACCAAATAAGGGACCAAGGAAAAGAATAACAATGAAAAAAAAAAAAAAAAAGACAAGGGCAAATCAGAAACACTTTGTGNAAAAGAAAAAAAAAAAAAAAAAAAAAAAAAAAGACAAGGGCAAATCAGAAACACTTTGTGTGTGGTGGGGGGAGGGAATGGGATGAGGGCAGAAGAGCACAAGGGACTGAGGTGATGGTGCACTGGTGACATGGTAGTGGGAAATGGGGACCACAACTGATGTCAAATATATGGAAATAAAGGGAAAAAAATTTAAAAAAAAAAAAAGAGTAACAGTGAACTCTGGAGAATAGATGGGTATTGGAGGTTGGTCAAGAATGGAAGAGTAGAAAGATTTTCTTGTCCAGGGAGGTAACAGTAGAGGTGGAGAAAGAAGTGTCAGATCTGGGAGGTACATGTGAGGATTGAACCAACAGATAGAATTTCCAGACAGATTAGCCATGGTGTGATTCCAAGTTTTGGGGCCCAAGCAACTAGGTGATCGGAGATGCCATTGACCACCATGGGTGATGTGGGAGAGGGATCGGGGAAAGGAAGCTGGAAGCTTGGTCAGGACACATCCGGTGGGACGCTGAGCGGCAGGCCTTCTCCAGGGCTGGGCGGAGGCTGGACACGTCAGCAGCCATGGGAGTAGATGAGTAAGGGAGGATGGAGAAGAAAAGTTCTAGAACCAAGCCCTAGGGCACCCTGCAGATTAGGGGAGGAGGGCCAGAGGGTAGGAGAGACTGGCATCCCAGAACCCCAGGGAAGATGAACATTGTGTCAAGTGCTGCTGAGTGACCTCTGCGCGAGTGACCAGAGTGGACCCCTGGTCTTAGCTGAAGGAAGCTCACTGTGACTTACAGCACTGGAGTGTAAGAGAGAAAAGAGTAGCAAAGACGTCTGGACAGGTTTTAAATCACAGATTCAGGAATCAAATGAGGTTTGTCTTATAGTCTTGGCTTTCAACACTGGCCTATAATTTCTGAAGTTAAAAGAAGAATTTTCAAAGCTGATTGCTTTAAGGCTAAGATTTGCATGTAAGAAGTTTATTCTGGAGAACTCTCTGGAGCCTCAGCTGTTCCAAAGGGGAAGCAAGGCAGGTGGAGGGAGCCATTGAGCTATTGCACAGTCACAACAAAGGCCTCAGCTGACCGCTGGGGAGCTGGCACTGGGGTGGCCCTTCAGAGTAGTTGTACCTTGAGGCCAGGGGTCTGGGTCTCCATACCACTTGGACCCCCACCCCATCAACCATGCTTTGTGCACACTGCCTTGGAGGAGTGGAATGACCTTGGGCACTAAGCTGCCTTCAGCCAAGGGCAATTCCCTGGAGAGGAGTTAACTGGGTGGTCTGCACCAGCACCCCCACAATCGGCGGATGTGTGCCTTCCTAGAGGGGGCATCTGGGTGGAGGAGCTCCACAGCATCCATCGCAATAGAAGTGCAGAAGCCAGGATACTTCTAGAGAGAAAGTGATAAGCAGTTTCAAGTGTATGCCTTTTCCCCTCTCAACCAGATTAACTCATTTTCTGGGGGCAGCCCTCCCCCAGTCCCCTCCCTGCCCAGCTGGGCCTTTAAGGAGCCAAGTGAGCCAGATCTGGGGTTTAACCCTTAAGAAACTGCTTTCTAGAGGATCGGTCCATTCCTATCACACCTGGGCCAGGCCTGGTTGGTTCAGGTCTTTCCTCCTCTCAATCAACAACATATGAGGTCAGGACCAGATAATTCCCAGGGCACAGTGCAAAAAAACTGGACAAAAGCATTAAAGGCATGAAATTGTGAAGTTTTTCCTTCCTTCCATGGGCTCTCTTATAAGAAATATTTGCTATTTAATGTTGTTCTAAGTCAAGAAAACTAAAATAAATAATGACGAGCATGACTGTTCCTACTTTTAAATACAAATATGAGAGCATTTGAACTTGCCACACATATGTAGTTCATTCTTAAAGGACCCTTGGAATTGCTGCACTAAACTCACTCATCTGTGTAGATTTCATTTCTTGCTGACACGCACGTTCTGCCAGCACTCTCCCGGGCCTGTGGGTGGGTAAGGAAGGACAGACAAGAACAGGGACTCTGGACAGCCCTGTCTCCCCTTCCCCTGTCCATCATCACTTTCACCAGCCTAAGCAGTTGGCCAATATGGGACCTCACACCAGGGAGCGGACGGGCGGGCCCTGCTTGGGCGCACTGTGTAGGACGCTGTTGTCACAGGCCTGCCTCTGGGGCTGGGGGTCCGGCTCAGCTAGGTCACTCTAACCTTTCATGGCGCCCAGCAGAGCAGATGAGCCGGTCACAGACTGGACACAGGTAAAGGACAGGGCAGCTTGGGAGAAAGGGCCAGGAGGGGAACCAGGGCCATGGGGCCTGGGTCACTCAGAGGCAGCAGGATGAAGAGCAGGGTAGTTCAGGTGGGGAGGCAGATGGGCAGGACGCAAACTTGAACCTTCTGAGGCTGAGACTTTGGGGAAAATGTGGGTCTGATTGACATTTTTGACTAGCAAGGAACTGTTTTATTAAGGGAGGGCAAGCAAATGGCTTTTTTTTTTAAGATTTATTTATACATTTAGAGCTGGGGTAATGGCCAGAGGCGGGGGAGGTGAGAGGACTCACAAGAGACAGAGTGGGGAGCAGAACAGGCAGATCAACTGAAATACACTGCTGAGGAAGCAGTGGGCGAGGCAGGAGAGGTCTGCAGCGCCACGCGGGTCCCCTTCCTGGCCGGGGATCGAACTCACGCTGCTGTGCAGCAGATGCTTCACAGTGCGGCGCTCAACCCGCTGCGCCACCAGGGAGGCCCAGAAAATGACTTTTAAATGTGAGAGAAAAGATGCAGTCTTGAATTAAAGAGCAGTGGCAGGAAAGCAGAGGACTCTCACTTCTCACCATCGGAATGGAGAGATCCAGAGGTCTGATCACATGCTGTGCAGGCGAGGCGAGGGCATGCTGCACCTGCTCCCTCGTCTGGGCGAGCGTAACATGGTACAGGCTTCTGAAGGCATGTCTGTGAAATTTGCACACACTGAGTTTCCACGTTAGAAATTTACAGTGAGATTTACATATAAATGAGCGTAGACTTACCAAGGATATTCATTGGAATAGTCTGGAAATAATCTAAATCCATTAATACAGAACTGGTAAAATGAATTAAGTCCTTACGGTAGAGCAGAGATCAGCAAACCTTCTCTGTAAAGGACCAAGTAGGAATTGAGCTTGTGTGGATGTGGGGAGCTGCCCTCCCCGCCTGAAAGCAGCCACAGACAGCAAGTATGTGAGTGAGTGGGTATGGTTGTGTGCTAATAAAACTTTATTGAGCAGTCCAGAGGGTGGGGCCATAGTTCATGAATCCCTGCAGGACGGTATTAGGCTTAGGGCTCTGTGTGCTGACGCTCATGATATGCAGGAGGCCACAAGATGCTACTAAAGCCCATCTGCTTGTGTGTGCATCCCATGTCTCTAGAAGCGCCCGCAAATCATCCCTAACAGTCGTTGCCTTTGGGGAGAGGAAAGAGGTCAGATTGGGGAAGGAATGAAGTGAGGCCAGGGCTGGGGAGGAGAATGAGGTAGAGACAGGGCTAAGAGAAAGGAGGCTTAACCTTTGTACTATTGGGGTTTCTGCTGTGCACGTGTGACTTTTCCAAAGCCAGTCAAGGAAACAGTAAAAGCCACACTGTGTGTTGGGCCCTTACAGAGAAGACAGTGGTGGGGAGGAGTTCCCTGCCTTCAGTGTGGAGCATGGTGGCTTCACCAGGAAGCTCCAGCCCCAGGGTCTGAAGGGCTGCCTCTGCAGCTTTGTCCCCTTCCCTCACACGAGTCCTGTGCCTGCCTTGGTTATCTTGGTGTCCCCAGTGCCCAGCACAGAACTGGGCACCTGACCTCTAGGCCCCTGGTAATGGGTGGGGAAGGTGTGTCCTTGGCCTCTAGGGCTCAGGGGCTGTGAGCCTGGGCTGTCGGTGAACGCTGGCCACGGCCAGGAAGACGGTGCGCAGGGAGCTGAGGCTTCACTGTCAGGGGTGAGTAGGGCTGCAGGCTATGGGAGCCGTGGAGGAGCTGGTCGGGAGCAGAGGGCATCATCAGAAAGCAGCAGTGCTAAATCAGGTGGCACTCTGGGGCCCCAAACTTGCACGCTCCCAAGAGGCCTGGCCATCCATGCACACAAAGGCAAATCAGACACGGAGTGTGAAAGAACATTAGAGAATCAGCAAGCATACAGCAAGGAAACAAGAAAGGATAATCGTTTCCCAGTAAAAGTCCATGCATGCTAAGTTCAGAATTACCCATCCCTCATGGGTAAATACCCAGCCATGGAGTGGGGGGCCTGAAGGGAGGCCCGAAAGCTTGCCCCAAGTCTAAGGCACCATCTTGTCAGGAACCATGGGAAATGGGTTCTTGAGCCGGTTCCAGAAAGCTGGACAGAAGCAGATATGTATGGCCTGGAGATAGCAGCTGCCTCTGCCAGCATCCCCACGTGTCTCCACCCTGTCTCTGTGAAGTGTCTCTGCATGTCTCTCCTCCATGCATCTCCTTCCATGTCAACTCCCCAGCAGTACTAGGGGGCAGGTGAAACTGCGGAAGCAAGAGCTTTCCTTACCCCACCTGCCTCCACCTGGATGCTCAGCCACCCCTCGTTCCCATGCAGTCTAAGGCGACTGCATGTAAGCGGAGGCACGATAAGTTGCACCTCCCCAGCAGCTCGCTCTCTGGTTGGAGGCTGGAAGAGGAAGGACAGCTCTCTGGGTAGGATTTCCAGAGGCAGGGCTGGGAGAGGCAGATGGGCTGGGCAGGGGAACAGGAAGTAGCTGGTTCTGCTTAGCATTAGGCATCATCATCAAGCTCGGCCTTAACAGGTGACCAGTTTGCTATTGTACGTGGAGGGATGGGGAGCGGTGACATTTTAAATAAGAGGTTCCAGGACTGGAACCAGACCTCACCCATCCCAGTAAGACGTGTCCCTGATGTGTGACCTTAGGGAAATTGCTTGACCTGAGTATCCTCCTTCAACCCCATTTGTTTCTCAAATATTTTGGAATGCTTGCTTTGTGCCAGCATTGACCTCAACAACCAGAACTGCAGTTTCATCTCCCTTCTCATTTTGCCCCAGGCACTTTACAGAGTGCCTTCCATCTGGTGTCTCATCATTTTATTTTTTTAAAGATGTATTTATTTATGCAGACAAGAGCTAGGGTGTAGTCCAGAAGTTGGGGTGGGGGTGTTCAGAGGATTCACCAGAGACAGAGTAGGGAAGCAGCAGGGCGAGATGAGAGGTCTGCTGTGCCATGCGGGTCACCTCCCTGGCTGGGGATCCAACTCGTGCTACAGTGACTGCTGATAGCTTCATGGTGCTGAGACTTAACCCCTTGCGCCATTAGTGAGGCCCCATCTCGTCATTTTATCGAGCTCAGAGAAGTGAAGTAACTAGCCCAGGGTCATCACAGTGGCTGAATACCAGAGCTGACACCCAAGCCCAGACCCAACCAGGTAAAGTCCTAGGTACTACCATGCCCCTCCAAATAGGCGTGTACCCGTGGTTCTTATGTGGGCAGTGGGAGAGGACCTGGCCCTGGCTCTTGGATGCGCTCAGCTCTCGTGGGTCCCTTTGCTCCATTCCCAACTTCCTTTTGCAGGATATCATCCCCTTCGGCAACAATCCCATCTTCCGCTACCTCTTTGGTTGGATGGTGCCTCCCAAGATCTCCCTCCTGAAGCTGACCCAAGGAGAGACGCTGCGCAAGCTGTACGAGCAGCACCACGTGGTCCAGGACATGCTGGTGCCGATGAAGTGCCTGCCGCAGGCCCTGCACACCTTCCACAACGACATCCACGTGAGTGGGGCGCCAGCGGCCCGTGCGCCTCCTGGAGGCCACTGGTCCCTCCCCAGCCACCTGACTGACCTTGGGCACTCCGCCCTCTGGACGCTGCTTTCCCCACTATAAACTGTAAACTGTCCCTCAGCCGTGGCCCTGAGCTGGGACAGAAGTCACGGGGCCTGGTGCAGCACACTGCACTGCTCAGACTGTATCCTCTAGATTAGGGTGCTGTCTGCCAGGGCTTGGGGGGATGAGGGCGAAGGCGTGAGCAGCTACAGGGGTCCCTGGAAGAAGCTGTAGAACCTCCCTTTGTAGGGGGCAGAGGGTGCATGCTAGCCACGTGCCTGGCACATAATGGAGACCAAGCACTAACATCCCCCCTATGGTTCCCCCAGGTGTACCCCATCTGGTTGTGCCCATTCATCCTGCCTAGCCAGCCAGGCCTGGTGCACCCGAAGGGGGATGAGGCGGAGCTCTACGTGGACATCGGCGCCTATGGGGAGCCGCGTGTGAAACACTTTGAGGCCAGGTCCTGCATGAGGCAGTTGGAGAAGTTCGTCCGGAGTGTGCATGGGTGAGTGGGGGTGCTGTTGGGGGCAGGGGTGTGGGGGAGCAGGGAAGGGTCCAGGCAGCCAGCTCCAGGCTGAGGGTGAGGCTGGTCACGTAAGGACTCTGGCTGCACAGCCTCAGATTCAGAAAGCTCCAGGTAACAGGACTAACGGGCTTCTTGCCCCTCCTCCTGCAGCCCCTACGACCCCCTGCCGGGCTTATGCTAGGCAAGGCTTTGGTCAGCTCAGGGTGGGAGGGCGGGGGGGGGGGGGGGGGGGGGCANGGGGGGGGGGGGGGGGGAGAGCAAAGCTAAGAGGGAAGGACTCACAGCTACAAAAGCCACACAGAGGCCCACTCAGACAGAGCACTACTCAGAAAGCAGCACTGACCTGGCCACATGGACAAAATCCCAAAGGCTTACACTGATGAAAAGAATTACCATGTGACTCCACTTCTATAAATTTTCCAGGGAATCCATAGTAATTAAAAGCAGCTCCTCCTTGGCCAGCAGAGGGTGGTGATAACGGGCAAGAGGGAGCGTGGCAGGTGGAGGTGGCCGCTGTGTGGTCCGAGGGCTGGTTTCTAGGTCGTATGCAAACGTCAGCCTTGTTACAAGGCACACCTTAAATATATGCCGTCTCTGCAGTAGGGAGTGAGAAGAGAGCGGCAGGCAGCCCTGGCAGGGAGGTGACCCTGGGGTACCCCGAGCACTGGGGAGAAGCCCAGCCGTGTGCGCTCTACCACTGCTCCACTTAGTGCCCTGAGCCTCAGTTTCCCATCTGCGAAATGGGGGTAAGCAGTCCGGCCCCCCCCATGACCTCTAGCTCACCAGGGCTGTTACACAAGAGAAGCCTCCAAAAGTCCTCGCTGAAGTGCAAAGCAGCTGCACACTTGGGGCGACAGGGCTCGTTCGCCCCTTCGCGCTCCCTGACCCGCCGATGCCCACATTCTCACGCCTGTCCTGCCCTGCAGTTTCCAGATGCTATATGCTGACTGCTACATGAACCGGGAGGAGTTCTGGGAGATGTTTGACGGCTCCCTGTACCACAAGCTGCGCAAGCAGCTCGGCTGCCAGGACGCCTTCCCCGAGGTGTACGACAAGATCTGCAAGGCCGCCAGGCACTGAGCTGGAGCCGCCGCAGAGACAGATGAGTGGACGGACGCTGGCCCCAGCGCCAGGAGGCCTCTTCCTGTCACTCAAGCTTGGCTGCTCTCCCAGATCCACACTGTCCGAAAGAAGCCCCTGCAGACATCCCACCCAGACAGCCCCAGCCACTTGCCCCTGGCGTCCTGGGGCTGCCCAGTGGGGTGGAAAGGACGTGGGATTTGGAGTCGGACAAACCTGAGTCCATTTCCCAATCCAGCCGCTCATAAGCTGTGTGACCCTGGGCAAATCACTCAACCCCTCTGAGCCTGGCCCTTCATCTGATGCAAGGGGCAGCAGTACCTGCCGACAGGCTGTCAGCATCTGAACTAAGCAAGCACCTGCCACCTCGGAGGTGCTGAGCCAGCGACAGTCGGATCAAGTGCTTCTGCTCAGCCCTGCATCCGACCCAAGTGCTGCATCCAGCCGCCGAGCCACAGAGGCCCCACGTCAGGCCCCTGACACTTGGGTTGGGCCGGAATGATGAAGGGAATGCCCTGGAGTTGCGCTGCTATCGCTTCAGCCCAGCGGAGGAGCTCCTCGCGGGGAGGAGGAAGGAGGTCTGGGGTCTCAGAGGCAGCAGCCGGGTGGGGAGGCCAAGACGTGCCGTGCCAAAGCCGGGTCTGATTCCAAAGTACCCTTTGCCGTCCCTGGGGACATCCTGGCCCTTCCTCCTTTGCGCTGAGGCTCAGAGGCCCATCCCCTACACCCCGACATCACCCAGGTTCCCCCAGAGGAGGCTGTAGCCCTGGAAAGTACATTTTGGGGTTGAATCCTGCCCCACCCCGGCCCTCTACCCAGGTGAAGTGCATCATTTCTGTTCTGAATTGGATCTAGAAGACCTGAGCTCCTTCTTGGCTCTCGGACCCTCTTGTCCTCAGAGCCCACCTAAGCCGGGGTGGGGCGCTGCTCTGCAGCATGGGGGGCGGGCCACACCAGGCAGGAAGTAGAGGCCACCATTGTTAGGTTTCGTGAGGATTCTCACTGTGGGGCTGAAAGAAAAGAGCATCAGCTTGATTTTGTCCAACCACTTACCCCTCCTTTTTTCTTTCTCCCCCCACCCCCAGCTATAGTTAATTTCAGTGCCTTATAAATCCTAAGCTCAGAGAAATGTTAGCTCCGTTTCTGTCCCAGAGGGACGGGAACCTCCCTAGTCCTTTCCCACCTATGAAAGCTTGGTTGTTTGTGCAACTCCATCTTAAGAACTGCCCAGAATCGGAGAGAGAATTGTGTCACATGAGGGAAGTTGAAATTGTGCCAGACGGTGTCACCCTGGGTGTGTTCCCTGCAGCAGGCACCAGGAGAAGGGGTTGAGCCCCTGCTCTGTCGTCAGCGGGCTGTGCAGCTGCAGGTAAGCCGGCTCTCCCTGGAGTTGCCCCATCTCTCTCGAGACCTCCTGGGCCCCTTCCTCTGTAGAAGTGCGTGGTTGTTCCATGCTGTGACTGCGAGACCCAGGGGAGGCCTGGAACGTCAGAGGACCTGCGTGGACACTTGGGGTTGTCTGTCATTCGAGGTCCTTCAGGCCAGCCCAGCTCCCATCTCATGTCCAGAGAGGCGCACCTTGTGGCTTGCAGGGAAGCCTCAGTCCTGTCTCTGTAATTGCCAGAATCCTCAGCGTCACACTTGACTGATGGATCCTCACCCACCCCACCTCAGGCATGGGCCGGCGAGTGCCCAGAATGTGCAGGGCACTCAGAAGGCAGAGGAACCATCCTTACCCATTTGGCCTCTGGAAAGGGCATATGAAAAAAATATAAGAAACCTCATCTCTTGCTTGTATGGAAGCACGTGCGTTCTGGCATTAGTTCTCCAAGTGGGCCTGTGTGCTCCCTGCTCAGTGTTAAACTAATGATTCTACTGCTGAGAGGAATGGTTCAGCCTGGGCTAGGGTACCTCCGCAGGTAAAGCTCCGTCATTCACCATCCCTGAGCCACTGTGGCCAGAGATGCCAACAGCCTCTTATCCTTAGTCCTGCAAACCAAAATCCTACCCTTTACAGCCCCTGGGGCTTAGAAGGGAAGGTCTTGGGGTCACACTGCCCCCAGGTTAATGTTTTGTGCAAATATACCTCGCCTGTAAAGAGGCAGTTTTCCAAGCTTGCCTGGTGAGCTGAGTTGCCAGATTTTTCTCTGGGGCAAGTCCATCATTGTCCATCCAGGTGGTGGTCTCAGGTGGAGTAACCTTAGCACCCAGGTTGGGGGGCGGGGTGGGAGGGTAAGTGGTATGTGTGAATGTAGGAGAATAGGCCTGGCCCCTCCAGAGCCCCAAGTTTCTTGGCTGCGTAAAGGTTTTCTGTAAAATCAGAATTGTGGTCAGTTTCTTTGGCTGGAAGGATACATAACGTAATTGGATATTAAGGAAAGGGAGCGGGTGGGCATGGGTGCAACAGTGTATGGTGTGTGGGTCTGAGTTTTTTCCTTGATCGTGGGACCAAGGAAAAGGCCACGAGTCCACCCCCACCCCCACCCCCACCGAATAGACTCCTGGAGCTGCAGACGCCGCGCCTGCCGCTGTTCAGAACACTTCATGTCCCCGTGACTGTGTGGCTGCTGCTTCTGTAAAAATAAAAGCGTGAGTTGGAAGGTGGCCTTTGTCGTTTCTTGCTGTGGGGACTGCAGCGTGAACTGGGCTCAGGTGTGGGCTCTGCCACTCACCGGGTCAGGCTCCCCCCCATGAACCATGAAAGACATTATGGGGCGGGCGAGTTCATCAGGGCTACAGGTGACCCCATATGGGGGTTTCTATCACTGCCGTAGTGTGCGCTGGCGTAGATGTTAATGGAATCCCTGGGTGGAATAGTGTCTGAGAAATCACAGAGGTCTTCTCCTGTGTGGTCTTCTAGAAGGGCATGGTTGAGGGTTTGCATTTAGGTCTGTGACTCCCTTTAAGTTTTTTATGTGATGCAAGCCTGGTTGTAGTTTTGTATTTTGTTTTTGACACTGATCTTCAGTGGGTTCAGCCCATTTGTTTAAATGACTGTTCCTTTCTCACTGAATCGGCTTTGCGTCGTGCCTGGAAGTCAGTCGTCCTTCCAGGTGTGGAGTCTCTGTCTGTTCCCTGCATCTACAGGACAGCAGTTGCACACAGGGATAAGAGGGTGTTAGTCCTCCAGTTTTAGTCGTCATTTTCAAGGATGTTTTGTATTTTCATATAACCTTTAGGATCAACCTGTCAACTGAAAAAAAAAATTTACTGGGATCTTGATTGCTCCTGCATTGACTCTAGTGATCAGTCTGTGAGGAGCTGACGTCTTAACATTTGGAGGCTTTTGATCGATAAGGGTGATCTCTCGCTTTATTTAGGTCTTCAGTTTCCCTCAGTGGTAACTTGTAGTTTCCTGTGTACAGGTTTTGTACATCATTTGCCAAATTTTTACTTATTTCATAGTTTGGAGGCTAAAGTTTTTGACTGTGCATTGCCAGTATATACAAATAGTTGATTTCAACATGTACTTTTTTTAAAAAAAGATTTATTTATTTTTGCATTCAAGAGCTGGGGTACAGGCCAGAGGTGCAGGGAGTGAGAGGATCCACCAGAGATAGAGTGGGGAGCAGAACAGATAGATGGACTGAAGTACACTGCTGAGGGAAGCAGCGGGCAAGGGAGAAGAGGTCTGTGCGCCATGTGGGTCCCCTCCCTGGCCGGGGATCGAACTCTCGCTGCTGTGCCACAGATGCTTCACAGTGCAGCACTCAACGCACTGCACCACTAGGGAGGCCCCTCAACATGTACTTTTTAATTTGAATATATTGATTATATTTCCTGAAACCCTAAAACTGACTTCGGCATTCTAGTTTGCACCTACTTAGGCACATCAGCTTTTATTTGAGGATGCAGGTTGCCCAAATCCTCAGTCTGAGTTCCTGAAGGTTTTTGGTTTTTGTTTTTTTATAGACAAAATGTCTGTGACTAAAGACAGTTTTGCTTCTTCCAGAACAGTCCCCTTGACAAGAGTGGGCGAGTACCTGCTTTCCCTGCGTCAGGCACTCCCGCTTTGGAGAGTGTTTGAAGCACTGTTGGTGTTGCGAGTTTTGTGGCTGAGGCTCTGCTGTCCCAATCTCCTTTCTCTAGAAACTACAGACCCCTCCTGTCCCCAGTCTCTCACAGACTCACAGACACAAAACGCTCAGGACCTGGTGGCCACCTCTGGGCTAGACTGCGGTGCCCGACTCCAGGGCTGGAGCCAATTGTCCCAACGACTGCACTTTGCCAGGAGGTCAGCCGTCCCCTCTGAGCTTGAGGCCCTGCCGAGCTTCCAGAAGCACCCAGCATGGCGCGCCCTCCGGGAGGGCCTTAGCTGCCTTATGACATGCTCTGCTCTCCTGCCTCACTTTGGATTTTAATGACCCAAAGTCAAGCACTTCGGCTTTAGAATGGAGGAGGTTTCCAGAGTATCGCCACAGTCCGCCCTTGAGTCCGTCTGCCCCCTGGATCCCAGAGCCATGTCACTGGCCGATCTGAGTTCTCTGGATAGTTGATTTCTTATCAAAAGATAGATCTGGCCCCAGCTGTCCCCACAGACATCGTGACCTCTGGGTAGATGTTTCCTCTCTGCTCTCCTGGGCATTCCCCTCTCCCCACCCCCGCTCCCCACCTACCCTCCCATGTCCAGACTGGTCGGTCTTCAGGCCTTAGGGCCCTCCGGTCCCCGCAGGCTGTCCTCCGTGAGCAGCTTTAAGGAGTAGGATCTGAATTGTAATCCACTGTTGGAAGACACTTCCCTTTCGTAAAAGGTGTGATCCTTTCCCTTTAAGAAGAGAGAGAGAGAACATGGAGCTGGTCTCTTGGAGGGCAGTGAACCTGCCATTGCTTGTGCTTCCATGCAAGGGACATTGAGAGAGAAGCCACAGTGGATGGCCCCTGGAGCCTTGTTCCCAGGAAATGCCTTCGCTTTATATCTAGTTTGACTCACCAAAGCCCCCGTGTGGCTTTGTAAGAATTTCAAACACAAAATCCCAGCACCTAAAAGACCAGACCTGCAGCCCAGCTGTGAGAGGGAGCGGCCTCGGGCTGACTGGGCCTGCCTGAGGTCTCCCGATGGATGGCCGAGTCAGGGCCTGCATTCCAGCGCAGAGCCCCGGACCTGGACCTCCGTCTGTGCTCTCCCATTGCTCTGATTCTGTCCTCTGGGGACTCTGGGTTCCATCCGGAATAAGGCGCTTGGTGAGAACCTTCTGTTTTGTGCATTAAGCATCTACCAGCCCTTACATGTTTCTTGTCTGCTTTCCCAACAAGACGCAAACTCCTTGAAAGCAGAACTTTTGCTTATTACTATTTACCCTATTCCCAAAATTATTTGTCAAAGAAAAGGAAGTAGGGGGAGGAGGAGCTCACACCGTGAAAGAGGGTGTTACTAATGTGGGTGGGACCCCCAAGGCTTCACTCCTCCCGTCCCCCAGGACCCCTGGCTCAGACTCAGCTGTCATTTGATCTTTAAACCACCTTGTGGTCTCTAGCCCACCCCCACACCCTACAGCTTCACCCCAAAATGTCCCACAGGGGACATTTTTTAAAATGCAAGAGGTACTTATTAAAACCTTTCTAAGGGTGTGGGAGAAAACATTGACAAAACACATATCTAATAATATTTAAAGAACTCTCAAAACTAAAAGAAAACCCTTTTTTTTAAGTGCGAAAGGAGATGGAGGATGCACCTCAAAAGATGCTCAACATCTTGTCATTGGGGAAATGCAAATTCAAACCACAAGGAAATAGGCCTCTCGGGAAGGCTGATGTCAGAAAATGGAATGAAAAAGAAATCCTGATAATGCCAAGTGCTCAGAAAGACATGAGGTCCTTAGACCCACGCACATCGCCAATGGGAACACGAAGTGGTACAGCCATTTCAGCAAGTCATTTGTCTGTCCTTATAGAGTTATACATTCACCAAGCCTCCTAGAAGTCCTACTCTAGATATTTACAATGAGAAGCAAAAAACTATGTCTGCACAAAGACCTTACTTCCCTCTGTATAGCAGCTTTATTCAAAACTTTCCAAACAGGAAACAACCCCAATGTCCCTCCCCTTAGAAATGGATAAAGGAAGCAACTGCCGACCCGCACAGCCAGGTCGGCATCATGTAAAACGAAAGAGGAGACACGAAATCCTACATATGGCACGACTCCGTTTATGTGACTTTCTGGAAGGCAGAACTATAGTGATGCAACCATCTCGGTAGGTGCCAGGACCCAGGGGAGGGGATGAGACCAGCTACAGAGGGCACACGGAAACGGGTAATGTTCTTTATCTGGCTGCTTGCGTGATTACAGCATGACTACATGCATTGTCAAAACTCGAAAGTGCGTCCCTAAAATTTTACTACACATCAGTTATTGCTATTATAAATCTGACTTAAAAAAAGAAAGCTCTTGTGACTTCTCCCAGGCAGTGTAAAGTCCGCACAATTGCACTCCAGTGCACAAGGGCCAAGCCTGACTCCACGTGCTCTGGAAAAGGCCCCAGCCTGGAACACAGCGGTCTGGGACAGAGAGATGGAGACTCAGAGTCGGAACAAAATGAGCTCATTTATATAGTCCCGGAATGGGAAATCTATGTTCCTGCCTCCTGACCCCGGTTCCTCCCACTGACACACAGCCTCCCATGAGAGTGATGCCCGGGGCTTGTCGCACACGGCTGGCCGTCCTTCGATGGATGTTGGGCTGAGCTGGCTGCACAGGAGTGGCACATGCCCCGCAGCAGACGGTGAGAGTCTGCACGGCCTGAGGCCTGTCACAGATGGGAGAAGGAAGACACTGGCAAGCAGGGGGCAGCTGCCTGGATGCTACACATCTTGTCAAGGGCTAGAGGAGGGGCCTGGCTCCATGGAGAGGCGCCCGCCCAAATGCCAAGGGCGGCTGGCTGAGAGAGGCTGGACGACGGGAAAGGAGGCAGGCAGCAAGTCTGTCTTCTAATCAGACCCTGGCCTGGGAGACAGACCTCATGCTCCCACCCCACAGCTGAGAACAGAGAAGCTGGCTTAGTCGCCAGGAGCCACCCAGTTGGGGGCTGGCACAGCAGTTTAACCTGGACTCGGCCTAAAGCCCACAGCCTTGTCAGAGCCTCCGTCAGGCCCCACCACGGGAAGTCGGGCTGGTCGGAATGAGCTGGTCACATAGACCTCATGCACAGTGAGCCAGGCTGCCCCAATGCAGGGCGTAGGTCACTGGGGAAGCAGCCTGTGCCCCAGGAAACTCAGGTGACTTTATCACCCACACACAGCGTAGTATGCCACAGACCCCCAGGCTCCTATTAGGGGCTATTGACGTTTCACAATCTCTCAGGGTTTCCGCCATGAAGAGGCCAAGCCAAGCCCCACCCTAAGATTGCAGCTAACCAGGGCCCCTTGCCCAAAACCACCTCTGTGCACTTGGCCGCTGGCTGTTTGATCCGCAGGTATGTGTCTGCACAAAGGTCAGACTCCTACAGAAGACACGCCCCACCCTGCCTAGTCCAGCCTGCTGCTGCACTTCCTTATCCCCTTCCCAAGCCCCGCCTTCCAGCTGCTCAGCCACCCCCGACAAGCCAAGCTGGTTTGTGCCTTCAGGCCCAGGAGCCTGGGACACACTCCATCTCTGCACCACTTCCCCGGGTGGACCTGGGCATCTGTCTCAGCCCAGAGATACGCTCTCGTGTCCACGCCCACCCACCCTCACCAAAAATCAAGGAAGATCGAAGCAAGGAGGGGAGAAGGAAAGGAAGGACACGAGGAAGGGAAGAAACACAGTGGCCTTTCTCTAGGCTGCCTGCCCTTGGGACTGAGGCCTGATCTTTCCCTAGTGCCCTGTCATCTCCATGGCAATCTCTGGACTTCTGGGCTGCACAGTGAATGTGTTTGATGGGGGTTGATGGGGGAAGGGACCCCCATGCTGAACCTCCTGAGTCTCCATTTCCCATCCATGCTTCCCAATCTCCCGCCACAGTGGCGTGCACAAAGGCCAGCCATGGGCGAGAGCAGATGGGGAGAGCACGGGGACAGGTCATGGCAGAGAGACCCTGCCTTAGCCTTCCTGGGTTCAAAGAGCCTTCTTTCCCGGTCTCGTCCCCCAGGAAAATGGGGGGGGGGGAAGAGTGGGGAGCTTTCTGAACATCTTGGAAACTCTGGGTCCCACCTGACCTCATCCTCTCTTCACACTGCCCTGGTAGCCCCTCCCCCTGAGCTGGCAGCCGCTGGGGACCGGAGGGGACAGGACATTCTCTTCTGCAATGGCCCAGAAGCCACGATGTGCCTGGCACGGGGTAAGCGCTCAGTTAATCTGTGAAGACAGCACAAGGAACACCACCAACTAACAAGGGATTTAGGAAATCACTTTTTCTCTCCAACCTTCAATGTCTCAACTGCAAAAACACTGAGAGTAATACCTAACTTTTAAAGTCACTGTATATAGTAAATATATACACTTTGTACAGTGTATGCTCTAAGAATATAAGCATCAGTAATTGCTATGCTGATTATTACAAAGAATGGATAGTTACAATTTCAACTTCAGATTTCTGGACAAAGAATACTGCTTTAGTTGAAAATGCTTAAAAGGTAGCGTGCACACTGGGATTTGGAGGATGGGTATCGGTGTCTGCCATTCACTTGGAAAACCTCAAAACATAGGACAATTAACAGAGGGATAGAAAATAGGTGGAAAGATATGTCATAGTGCAGAACAGAGTAAAACATGAATGATACTATGGAAACTGCGCGCGCAGGAGCACACTTGGGAAATCCTTTCTATTGTGCTACATGTTTAAAAATGCATAATACATTGCAGATGGAAAAAAGACAAAGGGAAAAGTAAGCTCTTGTCCCGTGAAATGGGGAGTTTCCCATGCATGCTTTATTTCCTGAGCTGTTCAGATCTGGACCTTAACGCGCTGACTCGGCCTTCAAATATTTATTGAGCTCGTCTTAGGTATGCCAGCTACACCCTGGAGCTTGAGAATAGAGCGGTTTTGTTCAGCAGGACAGGGGCATCTGAGTAATCACAACATAATAGGAAAAGTGCTCCAGCCTCGGAATGCACAAGAGGCTGAGAATAAAGAGACATCGTCTGGGAGAATCAGGAGAGCAGAGTCATGAAGGACAAACAGGAGCTCTCCAAACTAGGAGACTATTCCAAGAAAAGATCACAGAGGGTGGAAGACCCAACGGAGTGAGCAAGTGCAAAGCCAGTGGCCACGGTCGGAGGGTGGGCCAGATGGAATAGAAAGACCTGGCTACGCCAGGGCCAGAGAGGTGACCCATGGAAAGCCTGCTCCATTGGTCAGTCACCCACTTATGATGCACTTGCTGTATACACAGCTCTGAAGAATGAGAAACAAGACTGTCCTCCCCATAGAGGAGTTAAATCCCTGGCTAGAAGCCCAGAATTCTGCAGTTTGGCAGGAAGAAACAGGTGAAGCTTGGGAGTGAAAGGTGAGAAAGAGCAGTTGTCGCTACACATTCCAGGAGGAGACTCCGCAGACGGCAAACATCCAGGGCAGGTATTCAGCCTCCTATGGACCCCTCCAAACCTGACAGACGCGGAGGCAGCAGGAAGCACAGAACCATGGTTTCTGGTCCTGCCAGGCCTCCCGTTGGCCACAGCACTCTGAGTAACGCTGCACGGCACCTCTCCACGCCTCACTCGCTCACGGATGAGCCGGGAGGCGGCGCTGGCCTGCGGCACCTGGCACCTCGCACCCAGCAGCGGGGACCTGCTGCCTCTCCACCGATCAGCCTGCCCGCGGGACAGAGGCGGCCCCGGGAGGCAGGGACTGCGTGCGCCATCGGCACTGAGCACTCGCGCGCAGCGGCCAGCAGCCTCCAGTGGCTTTCAGTGACTCCTCACTCCTGCCTTATTTTTAATTTTTTTGACCTTTAGAGTCGAGCAATGGCTTCTTTGGCTTTGAATCTTTCTTGATTGGTATCAAGAACACTTAGAGCTATAAATGTCCCCCAATGGGTGTTTGCCTCTACCGTGGGTGCTCACTTAGTGGTGTCCGTAGCTGCCGGGCACCCAACTTGATGCAGAATGACATGGAGTGAAGCCAGTCTTGGGGCTCCCTGGCGGCAGCAGAAGCAGCAGCTCACACCTGCAAGCTGGCTGAAGGCCACCCGACTCCACGCGCCCTCTGCCTCAGGCTTCACCCTCCCCGTGACAAACACCAAGAAACTGAGGTCCCGTGTGGAGAAGCCGGGTGGACTGCGGTGGAGGGTTCAGGCTGGCAGGGGTCTTTTCCCGACCAGGAGCCTTAGCTAGAGGACCCCATTTGGGTCTGCACACACCTCTGTTTGGTTGACAGCTGAGGGAAAGGAGGTCAGAGAGGTGAAGGGACCTTTCCACTCACGCAGCCAGTAAGCAGCCAGCCATGAAAGTTCCCTGCAGTGCCAAGGCAGCCCTGTGTCCCCTTGGAAAGCAAGCGTGGAGTGACAGCGGGTGGGGGCCCCTCCCCACACCCTGAGCTAGCCCTTGCCCTGTCCCTGACAGTCTGCAGCGACACTCACTGCATGATCTTGTCTTTGACCGGGTCGGAGGGGTAGCGCTTAGATTCACCCAGGAACAGAGACCGGTACCGCTGCTGCCGGTCCTTGGACTCCATCAGCCAGGTGTTGAGGTAGCGGCCCACGCCTACCGGGTTCTGCAGTGGGAGAGCAGGTACCGCATTAGCGAGCTGGACACCTGGCTGGAGACTTAGCTCAACCCCTCCCCCACCCCGGTTCTGCCCTATTCCACCTGTTAGGGGTTGCATTGCACCCTCCCTGCTCCAACGACACGCTGAAGTCCTAAACCCCAGCACCTCGGGGTGACCTTATTTGGAAATAGTTAAAGGTGGAGTTAATTGAGATGAGGTCACTATGGAGCAGGGCAGGCCCTTAATCCAACGTGATGGTGTCCTTATAAAAAGAGACACACTGGAGGCAGCCATACGAGAGAGGCCGAGGCCAGAGGGATGTATTCACAAGCCAAGGCGGGCCCAGGACCGCTGGCCATGAGCAGAAGCTGAAGAGAGGCCAGGAAGTGTTCCCCCCTGCACGACTGAGCAGGGCCCTGGTGACACCTGGACCTTAGACTTCTGCCGCCAGGACAGTGAGAGGACGTCTCTGTCCAGCTTGCTTGTGGAACTTTCCCAAGGCAGCCCTAGGAAGTGAATAGGTCGCCCCACCCAGAAGTCCACACTGGGGCACCTGTCCTGAGCCAAGAGGACGGCAGGACAGAAACCCCCGTCTGCAGAGAAGCAGCGCCCGGGCGTGCCGGGAGAGGCCGGGGATGCAATCCAATGCAAAGTCCACCTTGACTTGGTTCACGGAGCAGCAGGGTCCCGCTGGGTGTGTGAGCAGAGACCCCCAGGGCTTAGCCTCTGGAGCCTGCCATCCCATCAGTCCTTCCCACATGGAGGGCCAACCCGTTGGGTGTAGCAAGGTCCTTTGGCTCTTTTCTAAATATCTTATTCGGGGGCCCAAAGCAAAGACATTTTCTCCTCTGCTGGAAATGCAAGCTGGAGCCAAGAGAAAGAACGTGGGACTGGCCAGTTGGTCTTCACAAGAATAGGCAGGGCACTGGCGTGTAGGTACATTGGGGACCAAGCCATCCTCGAAGGAGGTTGAATGGAGGTGTGGGGTGCTGGCCAGGGCAGTGGCAGCAGTGTGGCAAGGCAGATGTTACAGGCAGGATGTTCCCTGGGGACCAGGAGGAAGCTTAAAAATGTAAAGGTGTTCAAAGCCAGGTGAAACTAATAGGAGCTGCTACAAGTCAGGATGGGGTGGCCAGATGGGGTGGGAGTGGAAGGGGGTGCGGGGGTGCCAGAGGCGTGCTCTTCCATGTTCTGGAGGAAGGCTACATGGCCAGGCTGTTCTGTGGCATTCGTGCCCCTTTCTGTATGACTGCAGACCCTGACAGATGCGGTTAAAACCTGAAGGGCGAGAGTAAGCAACAAATGAGATGCCTGCCATGGTGTGCGCTAAGAAGGCAGAGCACAGAACTCAAACCGCACCTCCTTTACAGGATGCCTCTGGGGAGGGGGCTGGGAGGGGCAGAGGGGCTCTTAACCAGGGATGAGCCACGGGCCAGCTCCACCAGCTGCCCCTGCAGCCCCCAGACCAGTACAGAGAGAACGGAGGGTGCGTTCCCCTAGGGAGATAAGAGTGTCCTGGCTTCAGTGCCTGGAAAGGCAGCCTGGGCCTCACCTGGGAACAAATTAGAATTCTGGGCCCCGCCCCTGGCTTACTGGATCAGAAGTCTGTGTTTCAGCAGGCCTCCCCTCCCTCTGCCGCACAGCGGTGCTCACTGATGTGTGGAAACCAGGGTCTTTGAGAAATAGGACCGTGGGAGCCTCATTCGTCACCGGGCGAGAGAAGCGGTGGGAGCTGGCTCACGCAGAGCACCAGCGTCTCGCCTCGGTGGCAAGGAGGGTTTAGAGCTACCCAGCAGCATGAACCCCACCCCAAACCCACTCACCCAGGCTCCCAAAAGCATCTGGTAGGGTTTGCTTGGCCGCTTGGAGGACAGCAGGAAGGGGGGCTGGTTGATCTGTTTGCATTCCTTCTCCACAGGAAGCCACATGCCAGGACCAGATGTGTCCTAGAGGAGAGAGGTGCAGGTGAGAGGCTGGTGGAGGTCAGCTGGGGCCAGCTGGGGTCAGCTGAGAGCCTGACCCAACCTCCCCCTGGCCACCCTGGGCCTTGAGCCAAAGATGGGAGGTGGTGGCCTGCCATCCCCAACGCACCAGAGCCCATCCTAGGGAGGAAAGGACCTTGCGTGCCCACGTGACCCAGGCTGCTCACTCTCCTCTCCCCCACCAGCCTGACGCTGCTTTCCAGGCTCCCAAGGACTGGCAAGGCCTGGTAGGGTGCAGAGATGCTCTGGGCCCCAGCCTGAGGACACCCACACAGAGCTGGAGCAAGAAGAGCTGGCTTCAATCCCAGCACCTCTGTCTTCACTGAGAGAGCCTGGGCAAATCCCTTCCTATCTCTGGGCCTCAGTTTCCTTCTGTAAAATGTAAATGATCCTTCCCTTGGGGTGGGGGGAAGCTGGGAGGGGCCTGGACCAGCAGACCTTCAGAAATGTTCTTCCCCCTTTTCCTTTCTCCAGCCTCTCTTCATCCTGAGCCCTTAGCAGTTCTCTCCCAGGGGGACAGATCTTGCTTGTGGACACAGCTTAAGTCTGGGCACTGACTGCCCACTGGAGTCCACACACCCCCCCCCCCACCCCGCCACACTGAACCAAGTTCTGGACTTTATTCACACTCTGCCCTGCCCCAGATTTCCCCCTGCCCTCTCCAGGGGAGGGAGAGACAGAGTGAAGGCTAAGGCTAGGGGGCCTTCTGGGTAAACAGAGGCACAAAGAGTGAGTGGCCTTAGCCAAGGTGACTCGTGCAGGCAAGACCTGGACTAAGCCTGATACCTCAGGTTTGCTCACGCTGGATAAGCCTCCACCCCACCCCAGCCCCCACAGGAGAGCCAAGAGAGGAGGGCAGGCCAAGGCGGGGCACTAACTAGTTTTCGGGGGCACTGGCTGAGGGTAGCCCAGTAAATCCTCTCTGGAGGGTTTTCAGGGTTGCGGGGAACAGTCGAGAAAACCCCATGCTTCTTCTTGTAACGTGAATGAAGTTCTTCCACGAAGGACTTGAAATTCATCAGTTCCTTGGGCTTTTTTTTCTGAGACGCAGAGAGAAGAAAAAGGATATCTGTTAAATCCCGAAAATCAAGAGCCCTTTGGGAACACTCACCAGCAGTGGGAGAACTGCGAGTCCCCACGTGGGGCACTGTGCCCACCCTATCTGTCCCAGCGCCAGACCTGGGCAGGTAAGGACGAGACCCCAGCCAGGTGTAGGTTAGTCTGAGGGGGTCTCCAGCGACACCCACCTTGAGCCACACACTCCCGCCAGCTGGGCTATTCAACCCTTCCCTTCCCCTGCTTCACAGTCATCCACTGAATCAAACACCACCCTACGCAGCTGCAGTAGTCCAAGTACTCAAAGGCCAGTTTGTCTGGTTCCTTTTGGGGGGAGGAGGGACAGGAGTTCGTTTGGCAGTAAACTGTTCTGTATGATGCTATAACGGTGGGTCCTTCTGTCCAAACCCAAAGGATATAAGCCGCCAGGAGCGAATTGGACGTAACTAAGGACTTCGGGGTACAGTGACGCTTCAAGGTAGGCTCATCAACTGTAACAAATGTGCCACGCAGGGGTGGCATGCTGACGGGGATGGGGGAGACAGAAGGTAGTGGGAATTCTGGGTGTTCTCTTCAGATTTAGCATGGGCCCGAAACCGCTCTAAAAAACAAGGCTATTGTTTTTAGACAATAGAAACAGGGTACAGTGAGTCCGACTGGGCATTGATTTGGGGGCCTGCAGGAAGGGGTCTGGAAGCTCCCGCTGTGCTGGACACTCCAGTAGCTGGTCATGGCAGGTGTGGGGGGTTCCAGGAAGAACCAGGTGGGGGGCCCAGTTCAGCAGCTATTTCCCACCTGTTCTCAAAGTCTTTCAGTGTTCCACACCCTAACTCTCCCTCGCTCCCCCAATGCAGGCTCACCGCTGACTAACACCACACTGTTCTTTTGCCCAGGACCGTTTCTTTTTCCATTGCATTGGCATTCCCACTGGTTTGTCTGGCCTGAAGGTACACGCTGAGTGAACAAGGTGCACAGAAAATAAGCAGGTGCAGACAACAATTCCAGTTGCTATGAGCTCGGAGAGCAAAGCATGGCTTCCCGTGGACCACACGACAAGAATTGATGTGTGCAGGGGAGGGAGGTGGCAAGGCAGAACTCCACCTCAGTTTCCCCTGCTGGCGCTCCAGGTCTGTTACGTTAACAGAGCACTGCCATCCACCTGTCAGCTAAGCTTGCCCTGGGAAGTGTTTCCAGGACAGCAGGACACCCCGGCCTGTGCCTCCGAGGCCCCTGCAGATCTGGTGGCCAGTCTTCCATGCAGCCCTGGCTTCGGGGCTAACTGCACCTCCCCTAGAGCTCACACCAGGGCAAGGGAGACAGAACTAGAGGTATAGCCAGGCCCAGATTCAAAACCTAGCTCCGCCCTGAGCAGCTGCACAGCCAGCCTCAGTTTCCCCACATAACACGAGAAGCCATGTCTCACCCTTGCTGGGGGGTGGGGAGGCTAAGGCACCTAGGTGGTTCTGCTGAAAAGCAAGACGTGGCATCCTGCTGGGACAGACACCCCCACCCCAGCCTGGGCACACACCAGCACGGAGTAATGTCCATACGGCTTCGGCTTGTTTCGGTCACCAGAGAAAATGTCATAGGGCCCTCGGGTGCCCATGGACCGTGCCACGTATGTCTCGATGCCACTTTTGACGGCGTAGGTGCCTGGTGCCAGACCGCTCCCCTAGAACAGAGCACAGAAGACCACCCCTGCAGGAAAGGCACTGGCGCCCGGCAGCGCCCCATCTTTCTGGGCGCCTCCCCGTATGACCGTGCAGGAAGGTGGGCAAGGCAAGGCCTCGCCAGGCCAGGGGGCTACCTGATGAGCCAAAGGGGGTGGCTTGTTGGTCATCCTGGACATGAGACCCTCGGAGTGAGACCGGTTCCAAGCACACTCCTCCAGCTTAGCGTAGGGGTTGCCTTTCTCCCCGTAATTTCCAGGACCTGGATAGTAGTTCTGCGGGGAAGAAGGGACATGCAAGTCACCAGTCCTGCTCCCTGTGCTGAGCGCATCTGAGGAGACGCCCCTTGGAGGGGAACGGGACTTTCAGTCCACTTCCCAGAGCTTCGGCTCCAAGCTCAGACTCCCCACCAAGGTGTCCTGGCCCTTCCAGCTCCCCTTTGACCACTTCCTCTGACACCCCATTCTTCAGCCAGAGTGGGCTCCTTTCTGGTCCCCAAACCATGTGCTCTTTTTTTTTTTTAAAGATTTATGTATTTACGCATATAAGAGCTGGGGTATAGGCCAGAGTCGTGGGAGGTGAGAGGATTCACCAGAGATGGAGTGGGGAACTGTAATTCAGGCAGATCGACTGAAACACACTGCTGAGGGGAGCAGCGGGTGGGCGAGGCAGGAGAGGTCTGCTGCGCCATGTGGGTCCCCTCCTTGGCCGGGGATTGAACTCACGCTGCTGTGCCATCTGTGCCAGGGAGGCCCCCGTGCATGTGTTCTTACTGCCCCTCGAGATGTTCGTCCTGCCTCCTCTGCTTTGGAAACTTGGGCTTCTGCAAAGCCAGTTCCACTTTCCCCTGGGAATGAATGAAGTCTTCCTTCCCTAAGCAGCCCAGCTGCTTGCTCTGTGGGACAGTCTCAGAAAGTCTGCTCTGAGGCATAGTCCTGCATTTGCCTGAATGGGTGCCCCCCCCCCCCCCCCCCCCCCCCCCCCCCCCCCCNAAGGGGGGCCCCCCCCCCCCCCCCCCCCCCCCCCCCCCGCTGTGCTGGAAGGACTAGGAGTCCTGGGCTCTGCTGAATGATTCTGGGACCCCCTTTAATACTTCTGAGTCCCAAGGTCCACGTTTGTAATGCGGAATGCTTTCTTCCGCTCTTAAATACTGTCGACAAAGCCTTCTGCTTCAGCTCAAAGTAGGCACCCACTGTCACATGGTCAGTGGGGGTGGGAGAGGAAAGTGGTGGCTGTGGGTGGGGGTGGAGGAGGAGGTAGAGAGGTTGAAATCTGTGGCTGAAATGACCAGCGGGGGCCTTAACTGCCAGGATCAGAAGTTTGGTCTTCGAGGTGGGATGAGGAGCTCCACCCTGCAGTGTGTGTGTGTGTTGGTGGGTGGTGAGTGAGGCCACAGGGGTCCTCAATTAGAGACCCGGCAGGAAGTTTGGTGAGGCTCTGCACCTTTCAGCCACGCGGGGTCGCTGCTGTTCCACAGATGGCTCAGCCCTGCCCACCTCCCAGCCCTCCTCCGCCCCCCCCTCCCGCGGCTCGGGAAGTAAGGCTGAGGGGCAGGGAGCTCTGGGGGGGAAGTCAGGCCGCCGTGGGCACCCAGTCTGTTCACCCTCAGAGCAACAGGACGACACGGCGCCTCCTCCCGGGCCCAGGGTTTCGGCGTGTGTTCAGGAGAAAGCCCGGCAGGTAGGAGGCTGAGTCTCTGCGCGTGCACTAAGGAAGTCCTTCACAGATGTTGGCATCTTTGTCCCACAGGGGAAGGGGAAAAAGCCAGTCAGCACCATCCACAATGAACAAATGGGAAACTGAGACTCAGAGACTGCATGTCCAAGTCTAGGGTCCAACTCCAAGCTCCTGGAGCTTCCTGCATCTACAGGCCAGGCACTGTGGAAGGAAGGCCCTGGGGTGGGAGGGCGCGAGCAGGGTTGGGGGACCCGAGAAGTGGGGTTCTAACAAGGAGCCGCACTCCCGGAGCTCCTGGACCAAGGTAGCCCAGCGCTGGCGCTCCATCAGCATAAGTTCATCTCTCCCCTAAAACCTCCGGTTCCAAGGTACAGTAAGACGCTTGGGTGGACGCGAAAGCCCGTAATCTGAACTAGGCCGTGTGGGCGAGCTTTGGGGACCCAGGTGTGAGTGGTTCGTTCCAGGAGGAGAGATAGCTGGGAAGGGAGGCATCTTCATCTGCAAGATTGCTTATAGCTGGAGCAGAAAGAGTGCGAAGGCTCCCAAGACAGGTGTGGGCGAGGGGCAGGGCCTGCAGGCAGCGGGTCAGAGGCAGGGAGACAAGACCCCGGCCAGCTGGGGAGAGGGTGGGAAGGGGCAGCAAGGCCAGATTCTGAGGCAGGAAGAGAGCTGAGGAAGGTGACGAGGGGATTAGGAAATCGGTCAAGAGGGCTGGGCTGGGCCACGGAAAGGAAGAGGACGAGAGAAGAGCACAAGGTCAGAGCCCAGGCCCCAGTGGCTGCAGAGACCCTGCGGGGTTCCTGGCTCAGGCAGCAAGGGCAGTGCGATTCCCTGGGACGGGCGTGCGGGGGGTCGGGGTACTGACCTGTGGGTCGGGGGAAGCAGAGTTTGAGGGGGGTCTAGAGTCACCCACAAGGAGTTTGGCTACAGAGCCCAGTACCCACAGAGTGAAGAGCGGGAGAGGAGATGGCAGCAACCCTCAGCGCCCAAGGGGTGGGGTCCCTTAGTGCTCTGGGCACCTTGGTGCTTTGGCTGGCACTGGGGAAACCCCCGGGGATGGGTGGCATTCCTATACCTGCAGTAGTGAGGGTGCAAACAGAGGGACAAGAGACCAGAGGCGGCACGGGGTTCCCGGCCCCAGTCTAGCAGCAGGACAAGGACATGCGCTCCCCCCGGGGCTACTGCAGCACCACCTGGGAACTGACTGCAGCCCTGAGCCCAGAGCAGCTCAGAGAAGCCCTGCAGAGCCCAAGCAGACAGGGGACCAAGGGAAGAGACAGCTGGAGTGAGGGACAGGCCATGACACCGCAGTTCAACCAAGTCGGCCAACGCTAGGCTCCCAGTGCTGGCGGCAGGGACGCAGGGCGCAAGCAGCTAGCGTGACATTTGTTCCCGACTCCTGGCATCAGTTAGGCCAGGCTGACAGCAGACCCTGCCCCCCGCAGCCAGTCAAGGACAGAACCCGCAGGAGCCAAGTCTCCGGGGCGGTGGGTGTGCGTGGACGCTGTGGATTCCAAACCCGCTTCCGCCGCTTGGTGGTCTGTGACCTTGGGCTATTACTTAACCTCTCGGTCCTCCAGTTTTCTCATCTGTAAAGTGGAGATGATGATAGCGCCTGCTTCGCGGCACAGTTGTGAGGATTAAATTAATTAGTACACGCAAGTGCTTAGACCCGTGCCTGGCACGTGACAGCACTGCTGCATGTCAACCGTTATTACTGTAGATCTGAAGACAATGACTCATTTTAGACGCCTCCAGGTGCCCCCTCCCCCGCCTCACAGTTACAGCTGCTGCACCCAAAAATGCGTGTGCTTATCCCCTGAAGTGACAAGAAGTAATTCCTGGGCTTCACAGCAGATTCCAGAGTGGGGAGAAGCCCTGGCGTGGAGCTAGGGCAGCCCCTGCTCGGCAGCTGTGTGGCCTCAGGCAAGTTTCTTATCCTCTCTGAGCCTCCAGGCCTCATGTGGACTGACTGTAAAAACGTAGACTGTTTTGGAGCACCTGGTACTTTAAGTAGGCCAGCATGCACTTAGTCAGTCCACAAATACTTACTGTGTGCCTACTATGTGCCAGGCACTGCCGGACCTGGAAATTCTGCAGTGAAGGAACCAGGTAGCTGTTGGCCACCGTCAGGAGCTAATGTCCAGAGGGAGAGAGGCACTAACCACAATCAGGGCGCCTATGAAAGACAGACCTCACCCGGTGGGGGTCAGGTCAAAACCATGTTGCTGGAAGCTGAGGGGTGAGTGGGAGCTCCTTGGGTAAGGAGGCTGCTGGCGGTAGAGGAGGAAGCATTCCCGGCAGAGTGAACAGCAAGAGCAGAAAGCAGTGTTAAAATCACGGTGCCTCTGAGGAAGGGAAGATGGGTGAGGACGCGTGTCTAGCACGGAGGACGTGCTGGGCAGCCCGCGTGGAGGGCACGCTATAAAGTGCAGGCTGGCTCGGTAATAGGCTGACTCCCATCTCCTCCCTGGTGACCTTAATGCTAAGCTTGAAGCCCACTTAGTGTCCCCCCTCCCTGGCCCACAGGATGTCACTGCAGCTCCCCTGCCATCCCCACCTCTCACCTTCTCTCCTGCAGCCCCCAATCACCACACTACAGCCTCTGAAAATACAAATCAGATCCTCCCCACCCTATCAAAACCCTCCCATCTTCTCTCCACAGTCAGAACCAGACCCTAACAGCCCCACCTCCATGCTGCAAGGTCCTTCTTCTGACCACCGGACTGGACTGCCACTCCTCCACCTTCCCAAACCCTCCCACTCTCGCCCACCCACTGGTTTACCTCCCCTGCAGGGTCCCACTTCAGGCCCTTAGCCTTTGCGGCTTCTGCTGCTGGATACTGCCACAGACCATGACTCCACTGCTCGTGGCTGCAAGGTTGCTTAACCGTCACCTCCTCCCAGAGGGCTTCCCTGCCCAGCCTACAAACTCCACCACTCTCCAGCCCTTCCGGTATCATGGTTCCGCACAGGCCTGATTGCACATGACTTGCTTTTTGGTGCTGTTGCTTCTACACTGGGATGCCAGCTCTAGGAGGACAGGGACACCATCTTGCTCACTGCCGGTCCCCAGGGCCGACAGCCAGGGCGCCTGCTATGTGCCCTGCATATAGGCGCTGCCTTATCCTTGACCGGCCAGTCGCCCTCACTGGTGGATGGGTCTGTGGGCACGTCATTGGTGCTGGGCTCTGTGCCAGGGACTTAGAGATGAACCAGGCCACCCTGCCAGCTGGGCTGACGGGGGAGGCACCACAGGGATAGGGCCAGCAGTGGCACAGGAAAGCACAGGGCTGTGGGGCCCGGAGGGGGCCGTGGCCAAGCCAGCTGGGAGCCAGCGGGAGGAAGGTGCACACAGGGCACAGGTGAGAGCGCCTACCCCAATGAGTCCTCGGAAACGAATCTCCCCGGAGCTGAGCAGCCCGCGGGCGCTACATGGCTTCTGCTTCAGCAGTTCGATGAAGTCTTTGAAGTTGTAGGAGCCGGGCCCCAGCTTCTCCTTCTGCCCGGAGAGGAGAAAGCAGACGAGTAAAGAGAGAAGGAGGTAAAAACTTTAAACTTGGGAAGGTCCACTTAGGAAGGAGTATGGGGTGGGCGTGGGTAACGCTTCCTTGCAGGATGAGCTTGGCCTGGGCCTGGGAAGACCCTCGGTATAGCCAGAACTGAACAAATGGACCTGGGACAACAGACAGGAGGAGCACGGCCTGCACCTCACCTGCTGCTGCTTCTCCTTCATGATGGCCTGGTACTGATAGTGGGGTAGCTGCGTCAGCCGCGTGGCTTCCTGGGCCTTGGCCCAGCCTGTGCCCATCTCTCTCTTGAGCTTCTTCTTGCTAAAGCAGGTCTCGATGGTCCCATAGGTCCCAGGTCCCATGTGAGCCTGAGTGAGAGCACAGTCAGAGCTGGGACGGCCACGCTCACCCCACCCATCCACAGAGCAGGTCTCCACATGCTGCCGCCCCGACCTGGGGCCATGCCCTTCTTTGACCCCCAGCCCTGGCACCAGCCTGGCCCTGAGGGGCTTGGCACTCAAGGAGCCATCAGGATATGCTCCATCACTGGCCCTTACAGTTCAGAGAGGTGAAGTGACTCTTCCAAGAGCCCAAGCCATGGGTGTAAGAGAGGGGATTGGACACGGGTCGCTGGGACCCAGCACACGCTGCTTCACCGCAGCCCTGCACGGCAGACACGCCCCTGGTGCCTGCTCGCAACAAGCTCGGCGCTGCCTCACGGGCTTGGGGAAGGGTCAGGCACACCCTGCATGCAGCTCAGCTCACCCAACAGGGCAGAGGACTCTAAGGCTCCGTGACCAGACCCCTGGAGACTCAGGGACGCTGCACCAACTCACCACATCTTCAGAGTATTTCTTGAAGTACGGGGCCTGCGTGAAGGTGCTGTATTTCTTACGGTTGGGATAAACTGCAGAGATGTCGAACCTGGGGTGGGGCAGAAGCCCAGTGAGAGCCCAAGACCTGGTACCCAGCCCTGCTGGTTGGGCAGGAGGGAGAGTGGGGCTGCTCCCAGCTCAGGGTCTTCTCCTCCCTGGTCCCTGTCTCCAGAGGCCACCGGTACCTGGTGCCCTCCTCCCTGCACGGGCCTCTGCTCACAAGTCAGCTTCCCAGCACAGCCCCCAGCCACCCTCCTGCACCTGCCAGCTCCTTCTCCGGCCTTCTTTACCTCTGTAGCCTAACATTTCATTCATTCTTCTGTAATATTTATTCCCCTGAGTACAGAGATTTGCTCTTTTGCTCACTGATGTATCCCCAGATGCTAGAACTGAGCCTGGTGCATGCCCTGTGTTGGGTATATGTGGGTGCCCAGAAGTGATGCACATGCGTCTGTACCGTTAGTGTGTATACAGAAAGATACCGGTTGAGATCCCTACCACCCCTTGGAGCTGAGCAAGCTACTCTGGGCCAAGCCTCTGGGCTCCTCTGAGTCTAGTACATAGTAGATGCTCCTGAAATGGTGTTAAGTAACTTAAAGAAGATAGTGAAAGAAGTCTGGGCTGGGAAGCACAGGAGGAGACCTCCCCTCCAACCCTACCCAGAGTTCAATGCAGCTTCATGGGCCCTCTCCTCGACCCCTTCTCAAGCTTGGGGGCTGGCTCCCAAGCCCAGAACCCCCAGCACAGTCCCACCCGGCCCCACCTGTGGCTCTGCACTCCAAAGGGCGCCCCGCTAAACCACTTGGTGGCCATTGCGCTGACCAGCCCAGCGGCGAGGTCCTCGCGGGACAGCTACTGCGGGACTCTTCCTCCGAGCCGCCCGCCGGCGGAGCTGCGGCTGTCAGGGCAACCGGGTCTTGTGATTGGCGGAGGACTGTGCGCTGGCTGTGCCCTCGGCCACCGGCTCCGCCCTCTGCCCGCCGGCTCCGCCCTCTGCCCGCCGGCTCCGCCCTCTGCCCGCCTGCTTGGGTGCTCTGACTTGGTTCTGCTCTGCTCCGCACGTTTTCGCGCTGGCTTGCCAGAGAGCCTTCCTCTAGTCCTGCATGGTTAAAGCCCCTCCATAGTTAATACGGTGCCATTTGGTGGGTTAGAGAATCATTCTTTGAGCCGTTTCTGCTTTCTTGGTGATCTCTGTCCACACAGGTCTGATAGAGCAAAGCCGGGAAATGCCTCTCAGGGTTCACCCTAGACTCATGGCACCACTGGGGTGCACCAAGGGCCTCAAGGGCAAAGAGGCTTGCCTGTCCTTCGCCTTGAGGGAGGGAGCTGGCAAGGAGAGCCAGAGAATGGGGCAGGAGGCAGGGAGAGCTGCAGGCTGGAGCCGGCATTCACCAGCCCCCTTCCCCAGCCTGCACAGTCCTGACCACACTCCGGGCAGATGCTGTGCAAGATGCCTCGGACCCGGGGTTCCTGCCCTGAAAGTGTGGAGAGGGTGGAAGGGGTAATCACACGTCACAGCCAGCCTATTAGCCAGGGAGGCCTCTGACCCAGCCTGGGGTTCATAGGTCAAGGAAGACTTCCTGGAGGAGGAGAATGTCAAACTCAACACTAAAGTACATGTGTGACCTATTAAGTAAGGAAGTTGAGGGTATGTGACCCAAATAGGGCAAGGTTGGTTCTTTCCCCTCCTCCTCCTGCACCCTGATCCCCTACCACCAGTGCCTCGTAGTCAGGTATGGATTATTTGAGCCAAGGCCTTAGGCAGAGCCACCCCACTTGATGACAAGCCTGAAGCTATAGAGAAAAAGGTTCCTAGGGGAAACTGGACTGGTGGGACAAGTGATCCCCTTGCAGGCCCCGCCCAGTGCCCTCTGACATCACAATACGGTGTTTAAATAGGAAGTGTGGATTTCTGGCTAGAATCCTAGGCTCCGGACTCAGCAGCACTTGACTGGCTGAGCACTCCACCCTGCACTGCTGAAGTGGTGGTCAGAGGCTTAGGTCTGAGTGTCCCTGGGATGAGCCTCAGTCACCCAAGCAGAGGTTCTGCCCCTTCCTTTACTGTGTGACCTTGGGCAAACCTCGTCCTTTGCTGGTTCTCTGCTCTCTTCCCTACAAAACGAGATGGTCTCTATCTCTCCACATTGCTATGAGGATGGAATCAGCTAATTTATGTATGTTCCTGACACATAGCAGAAGCTCTATAAGAGATTACTCCCCACCCGTGGAAAAGGATTCACAGAAGATCCAGGGCCAGAAACTGTCTCATTCACCCTTGGTAAAGATTGTTGAGTGACAGTGAACAAATAAATGCATCTAGTCCAATCTCCCAGTAACGCATAATGTGTCAAAGACCCTCACGTTTGAGTCTTGGCCCCGCCACGTCTAGCAGGTGTCCCTGGGCAATTTAGCTTGGCCAACTTCAGTTTCCTTGTCTGTGACATGGGCAGGTGACTAGAGCCTGTGGGGGGATTCAAGGGAGGGTATGTGCAAGGTCATGTCCTGTGCCCAGGGAGGCCCTGGGACCGGCCCTGGGTCTGCTCAGCTGTTTCCAGGGTGGCCCAGACTGCCTGGGGCAACTTTGCTTCAAATCTGCCAGTCTCAGCCCTTTGACTCTTGGCCTCATGGAGGTGTGGCCACAGGAGGCAGTAGGCCAAGGTCCGCTGGGCTGGGAGACCTGGCTGCCCAGCAGGTCAGAGTCAGCTCTGCAGCAAGGCAGCCTGCACCCTAGTCAGCCCAAAGTCCCCCACCACAGTGACTCACTGCTAAGAGCGATTAACTCATTCTCTCTTGTAGGGACTGTTGCAACCCACTGGCACCCCGTTATACAGACTAGGAAACTAAGGCTCAGACAGGAAGAGCTCTTGCTGGTCACAGCTGGTGAGGGTTAGGGTTACACACGATTTGGGGCTCATAACTGGGTTTCAGAGCTCCCTGGCTGCAAGAGTCCCTAACCCGTCCAGGCTCTAGAGCCATCTGTTATGTCAGTAGAGTTGAGTCAAGCTTCTCAGCCAGGATTCAGCCACTGCAATGGGGCTTTGGCAGCTGCCTTCAGGCCCCATGTCTGTGAGTGTCAGCCATAAAGGGTTGTTCAGTCCCCAGGACACACCCTGTCCTGGCAAGTCTCTGACCTTTTGTGTCTTTGCTGTGACCAAAATGCACCTGAAAACCTCCCTTCTCCAGCCAACTCCGACTCATCTTCTCAGCTAGAACAAAAGCCAAACCTACTCATTAGTATGCCTGTTACATAAAAACAAACTAAAAAACCCCAAACAGAAAATAGCAGGTGTTGGCAAGGAGGTAGAGAAAACGGAAACTTTGGGCACCATTGGTCAGAATATAAAACGGTGCTGCTCCTATGAAAAACAGGATAGCAGTGCTTCAAAAACATTAAACATAGAATCAGCATTCTACTTCTGGATATATACCCAAAGGAATTGGAAGCAGGGACTCAAACAGATATCTGTATACCAGGCTTTATTCCCAATACCTGAAAAATGGCAACAACACACCAAGTGTCCATTGAGGGATAAATGAAAAAACAAAATGTGGAGGATAAACACACACACACACACAGAAATATTATTCAGCCTTAAAAAGGAAGGAAATTCTGACACAAATTACAACAGGGATGATCTTTAACAAGATCATACACAAAATAAATCAGGCACAAAAGACAGATATTGTCAAGTTCACAGAGGCAGGAAGGAGAAGGGTGGCTTCCAGGGTGGGGGAGGAGGGACTGGGGAGTCCTTGTTTTATGGGTTCAGATGCTCCATTTGGAAACATGAGAAAGTTCTGGAGATAGATGGTGGAATTGGCCGCACAGCAATACGAATGCACTTAATGCTACTGAAATGGACACTTAGAAATGGCTGAGATAGTTTTACCTTAAGGATATGTTATCATAATAAAAAGAAGAAAAGCAAGCCAGACATCCCAGCACTCCACCCCACTCCTCCCAAGCAGGTGAAATTCCCAAGTTTTAGCTCATGATCCCTAGCAATTCATAGTAGTGATTTTTTATTTAAAAGTATTAGATTTTATATTTAAAAAATTACAGATAAAAAAGCACCAGAATGTTGTTTTCATTTATCTTTTTATTGTTCAGGTCAAAAAAATTTTTTTTCAAATTTACTAATTAGCTTTATTTCCTTTCCTGAAAATCTGGTGTGCTTTTCAGGAAGATAAAGAAGCAAGGTTTCAGGAACGCAGGTGGATTGAGGGGCCGAAGGGGCTCCAGAGCTGAGACCAGCCACAGGAGCCAGGCACTGCAGCCTGCAGGGAGCACAGCCCAGCTCCTGTGGGTTGGACACAGACACCAATCCAGGGAGAAGTGGGCAAGAGCAGGAAAACTGGCCACAGGCAGAGGGCAGGGTGGGATGGGAACCAAGGGGGAGAAGTGGGAGCTGACAGCTACCTACAATGACATTTTCCAGGCTTGCCCATGACCTCTGCCCTGCCCCTGGAGGGAGAGGGGGTGTCACCCTCAAGTCACAGCCTGTGAAAGCTGAAGTATGAGACTGGAGCAACTCATTCAAGGTCACACAGTATGGTGGTGGGGGGGGGGGGATGGAGAAGCAGGATTGGATCCAGGGCTTGAACCCCAGCGTCCTTCACAGGGCCCAGTGCAAGGCAGAGAGGGCAGAGAAATCCAAGTGAGGAAACCTGATTATTAATGGCCAGAGGAAGAGCAGAGGGAGGGGCAGGCTGGTTCAGAGGGAGGAGAACCTCAGGAAAGGCAGCAGCGGAGCCGAGAGTGGCTTCCATGGTTGGAAGGGGCAGTCTGCCCCTCCTCGTCAGCGAGTTCACTCAAGGAGGGTGAGGCAGCGCCCCAGGGAGAGCCTGGCTCTCAGCAAACTGGGTTCTAGACCTGCCTGAGCACCGCCCAGTTCTGAGACCTGTTCAAAAACTTTTCTTCTTCTGAACTTCAGTTTCCTTGTCTGCGGAGCAGAGAGTAAAACGCACTTTTTGCCTTGCACCAGGGTTTGCGAGCTCCGTATTTGGCAATGCACCTGTTTTTCTGGCACACCTGGTTGTGCAATGAGGGCGGCTGACACGGAGCGGAGCAGCGAAAGCGGAAACACCCACAGCTGGATCCAGGCGGCTACCTGGACCCACCCACCGACTGGAGCTCTCCTGGCCGTAGGCTCCTGCGCTCCGGGCTTCTGTGCTCTGACTCTCGATGCCTGCGCGGGGCTAGAGGCGGGAGCCCCCCTCCCCACTGCCCTCCGCAGCCTCTGGGGCCAGGGAGAGAGCCGGGCAGCAGCGGAGCAGCTATGGGGGAGCCAGGGGCTGCTGCTGAAGACCTGGAGGTTCTCATCAACAGACTGGACTACCTCCCGGGCCACTTCCACCTGGAGATGCAGCTGAACTTGGAGCCACGCTCGCCGGCCCCCCTCCGCGCCCGGGACCTGAAGCTGCAGCGAGAAGGACTGAGGCAGGAGCTTGAGGTCGCGACCACCCCACAGCGCCCCGCCGTGCGCCACCTCCTGGGCACCTTCGCCTTCTACCTGGAGGAGCTCGATGAGGCCCGTGAGCGCTTCCTCGAGGTGGTCCGGGAGGACCCGGGCAACCTCAACGCCTGGGCCAACCTGGCCCAAGTCTACGGGCGCCTGGGGCTGGAGGAGGAGGAGGAGGCGTGCGCCGAGCGGCTGGCTGGCCTCATGGACCTGGAGGGCGACCGCGAGGCGGGTGAGGCCCGCGCTGCGCGCTGCCTGGCAGAGCAGGGCTATGCACACGGCTTCGACGTGGGCTGCGCGGGTCTGGAGGAGCGCGCCCGGCTGCTGGCGGCGGGAATAGCGCGCTATGACAAGGCGCTGGGCTACGGGCGGCAGGTAAGTGAGCCCTCCCAGGCTTGCAGAGCCGGGAGGGCGGCCCCTGACTTCTGCAGGTACCTCGCACCCAGAGTCTCCCTAAATCCTGGCCTTTGACTTCCGGGCGCTGTTCCAGTGCGCCTCTTTTCTCTAGCATCCCCCGTCCCGGCCCAGAACTGGCTGTAGCTGTTCTCACCTGGGCAAGGGGCTGAGGAGGACCAGGTTCTTAGCGTTGCCCCCTCAGCTCTCTTCTGGCAACCCGCAAAGGCAGCGGGCCAGCTCATCCCTCTTAACTTGCTCCTCCCAGCAAGTGCCAGTCCGTGGCCGGTGCACACCACCTGAAAGGCACAGCCCCACATCCCGCCAGAACCTTGGGCAGCAGTCTTACCTGCTCTGTTCCCCTCACCCTCATCCTTTCAGAACCCAAATTCTGCCCATCCCACTCCTCATGTCTCTACGGTCTGCTCCTCTCTAGTCTCTCCCGCAAGAGCAGCCTCACCGTCCCCAGTCTGTAGCAGTGGAGCCGCCATCATCCCACCTGGTTCCCACCTACCCCGGACCCTCCCTCCTCACCCCACATCCTGCTGCCAGCAGCATGGTGCTCGATAGGTTTTGCTGACCATGCCCTCCGGAGCTCCCTGGGAGACTCCCCACTGCCACAGTTCCATTCAAGGCTACCCAGCGGGGGGTTGAAGCACTCCATGATGACTGTTTCCTCTTGCTCCCCTGCGGCCCGTCTCCTTACATCACAACTTGCCATGCTCCCAGTCTCTTTTGGGGGTCCCTTCTGCTCCCCGTTTGCCTGGAAAGCTCTACTGTTTCAGGCACCCCCTCAAGGACACCTCCACTGTCTGTCCCAAGGCCGCATCCTTTGGTCTGGCCCAGCGACTGCTCCCCACAGATCCCAGGGAACTGGAACCCCCATTTTGTCGCCTGCACATGACGAAGTTCCTGCACAGAGCAGGTTCCTGAGCAGCAGCAGCAGCCAGGCTGACGTGTGATTTCATGATGGTTCGGGCCAGAGGCTTGGGGTCCAGTACCGGCTCTTATTATTTTGTCGTGTGCCTTCAGAAAAGTCACTTGTCACCTCTGGCTGCTGTCTGCTTCAGGAACATTGATGGGGCCACCTAACTAGGCCGTGAGGCAAAAGCCCGTCTTAGGGGAACTGTCCTGAAAAATCAGAGGTTCCACAGCTGGCTCTCGTTTTGTAAGCCTAAACCCCCCTCATTCGCCGACTTCCGTTCCACCCTTTGGGGACCTGGCCTTCTGTCCTAGCGAGTCTTCAGCAGGACATTACACAGTAGTGCCCTCCCCTCAGGCTTACTGTGACTACCCCATTGAATCAGCAGGTGAAGGTGGCCAGTTGTGGGCACATCTAAGAGATGGAGACAGTCACACATTCACTCAACAGCAGGCCGCATGTCTGGCGCCAGTCCCCGTAGGCCCTGACATCACCAGCTGGGGCATGGGAGGCTCGACCCCGTAGGTTTGTGCAGTCACACTTTGCGATGAGTTTCCCAGGGCGAATCCCCGTCGTTAAGCCGTGCACGACTCCCTGCGTGACCTGCCCGTGAACGTCTTCCCTGGGCACCTTCCAGACTCTCAGACAGTCCTGCCAAGCCCGCCTGATCCCATATCACAGGCAACTGAGGAGGAGCCAGCTGAGCAACTTGCCCAAGGCCATGCTGACAGTTGAGCTGATTCCACAGGGACTTCAAGGCCTCTGCTCCTGCTGGAGAGATCAGAGAGGCGGAGGTGCAGTGTGTGGGACAGGTGGCTGGAGGATGGCGAGGGGAGGCCCTCGTGGGCAAAGGAAGTGTCAAGAGCGAGGAGGTAGTGGGAAGGGCAGGCCAGAGAGGAAGTCTGAGTCAGACCCGGGGAGGAGGAGGTGGGACCCCAACGGGAGCACAGCGGGGTGGGGGGCAGCTGGGGTCCATGCTAGGCGGACTGTGCTAGGCGGGGACGTGCCCTGGGGGCTCGCAGCCTGAAGAGCAGTTGAAGGAGCAGCAAACAGCTGCTCCTCTGCTCATGACCAGAGGAAACGTTATGTAAGTTCAGAATCCCACCCCGGCTCTGAAAATGAGCAGTGCACGTGCGTGTGCACGCACGCGTGTGTGTGCCTGGGTGTTTGTGGCTTCTTTCTCAGCCATCCCTTCCCTTCCCTTCCCTTTCTCTTTCTCAAGTTATAAAAAGACCAAGAGGCAGATTGCTTTTATCTGCCATTCATTCCTCCCAGCTCACACACACACACACACACACACACACACACACAGCGGATTCTTGGCATATCGCAAAGCTTAGTGGGCATCAGATCATGTGCTTTGGAGCTAGACAGAGTGGGTTAAAGGTCTGTCTCCATTCCCAAGTCATTCACTCCTGTGAGCCTCAGTTTCCTTACCTATAAAACAGGATTCTAACATCTCTCTCACAGGGGTGCTGTGAGGAGTATGTGAAAAACTACAGGTGGGGTCCAGACCACGTGGGGGTCCAGCCTCTTCCCTGCCTCCCCTCGGTCAGTACACAGCACTTTGCTTGCGCCTTAGCAGAGCCATTCCCAGCCTCTGGCTTGTCTCCAGGTGATTCTCATGCCCGCCCCCAGCGGGGTAGCCCTCTTGTATCTCCCCCATCCTCCGTCCCACCATCCAGCGTCTAGCCAGACATTCAAGAGGACTTTAACTGCTGTGCAATTTACTTTAGTTAAAAACTGAACTTTAAATCTTATTATCTCTATTAATTTGTTTAAGGCAACTCAAATTTATATTTCTCTAAAAAAAAAGTCCCTGTCCCCATATAACTTAGTGATTTGATTTCCTTTCCCTTTTCCCATGAATGCACAGGCACACGCACATACACGCCAATGCACACGAACAAACACACCAGTGCACACGCACCTGGGTGATGACAAGAACCACCCCCAGCGAGTGTCACTGGTCCCAGCCTGTGCGCCGGCACTGAGCTCCGAATGTGACATCTGTTAGTGCCTTTGGTTTGCATTCAGACCGCACAGACGCAGACGCGCTGCTGGTTGGGCTTGTGAGTCTCCACCCCAGGCAGAGAACAGGCTCGAGGAGGGAAGTGACTTGCCCAAGGTGACCCAGTGTGCCATGGCCCTCACTGACCAGCCGTGGGGAAGGGGGCGGTGCTGGTAGGCAGGGCAGGCAGCCTCGCAAACAAAGGCTTGGCATTCCTAGCGATCACCACGCCCAGTGGGGCGAGGTGGCAGGAAGGGAGGGGGCACAGCCGGGCAGCAGCACGGGTTCCTGGTGCACGTGCTCGTGCACAGCACTACCTGCCACCGCGGGGCAGGCCAGCCCAAGACTTGCACCCCAGAAGGAGTTTTTTGCCTCCCATATGCCCCCACCTCTCTTTTTGTCTCTCTTCTCCCTCTGACACCCCAGCTGCCCCGAGACCTTGAGGACTCCGCATACTGGGCAGGGCAGGGCTGGGCTGCGGGACCAGGGACCAGCGTCAGCACAACACTGCAGGGAATCTCTGCCCTGCCAGTCGCACCCTGGTGAGCTGGGCCAGATGCCGACCTCTCTGGGTGCTCGCGCCTCTGTGATGCGGGCAGGGGTGTGGGCGGAGGGTGCAGAGGGAGGGCCCAGCCCCAGCCAGCTTTGATAATTTGGATTCCTCATCCACACCCCCGACGGGGCTGCCATGATCAGAGGTGCAAGGGGGCCTGGGACTGTCCTCCTATGTGACCCCACTCCCTCCTCTCTGTTTCTCCTGCCCCTTCCTGAGGTTCCCGGCCCAGAATCAGCATTAGGACAATAGCGACACTGGGCAGACCCGTCTCAGAGTCTGCCGCAGGCTCTGGGCTTCGTGGGAGCCCTGCTCTGACTTACTGGGGGCACTGAGCAGGTCAGCTCCTTCCCCTGGGTCTCCCCCATTTCCTCTTCCGTAAACTGGGGAAAGTGGAATGAGGAGTGGCTGGGGAGATTTCAGGGCCAAGGAGGACTTTGTAGAGCAGGGAAGAGGAGGGAGGAATGAGACTCCAGGCCGACCTCACAGAGGACTGAAGAGCTGATCTCTAACTTTTGAACTCATGGGCAGAGTCTCTCCTCCTATGGTGCTTGCACACCACACACACACACACACACACACACACACTCCCTGCTGAGTGGTCTGATTTGGTTTAGCTGGAAAGGAGGTGGATGAAGCCGGACATGTGAGGTCCTGCACACGCACAGGTGTTTGTAGATGACCTCACTTGAGCCTCAGATGTGCTGGGAGATGGAGCTGTTATTAACCCCCTTCGACAGCGGAGGAGCCGAGGCTCCGAGAGGTGCAGCCAGCCCTGAGCACACGCAGGCGCTGACTCAGGTCCCTCGGACAGAAAGCGCAGGCTGGGAGCAGCTTCCCGAAGGTCCGGCTCCAGCCTCCTGCCAGCCTGGTGCCACTCCACTCTGTGTCAGAACCTCCTGAGCTTGCTGCTGCTTCTCTCCCTGCTCACCTGCCAGGTTTGGGAACCCAGTCTCCCCTCCGCATTGATACAAGACCTCAGAGCCAAAGCTGCCTCAAGCACCGTCAGCCCCAACAGTCTCTTACAAGAGGAAAAATGAAGTATGTGAAGGGGGCACATAGCAGGGACCCAGGGGAGGAACTAAGAAAATTCAGGAATCACTGTTACTACTACCGAGGCCAAGAGACTTCTTCAGACCAGCCCGGCGCCTGCTGGTGAGATGAGCAGGCCCCAGGACTGGAAGAGGGTGGCCCGTTTTCTCTAGAGACGGCGGAGTAGGGAAGTGGCTCAATGCAGTCGAACAAGCCGGGGAACCAGTGCAAAGCAAAGATGCCCCACAGGACCTGCATTTGCCTGGCACACCTGGGACCAGGAAGGAGGTGACGGGGGAGCTGCAAGCTGCTCCATCTTGAAACCCACGAAGAACTTGTGTTCTGGGCACCCAAGAGAGGACGCATAGAGGAATACTTCTGAGGCATAGTACCCACCCCCGATCCTCTCCACCTGGTCTCGCTGACCATCCCACCGATGCATCCGGGACACGGGCAGGTCAAATGGGACCATGCCCTGTTGCAGATGCAGAAGCTGAGGCCCAGGCTGGGCTGGTAACCTTTTCAGGCTCCCCAGGGGAGGCCCAGGAGAGGTGGGCCTCCAGCGCCGTCTTCTGTTTTTTTACTCCCCAGACCAGCAGAAGCAGGGGCTGTCTTGGGGGGACAAGAAGGCCCTTCTGGTACTTGGCCCCACAGTGCAGGGCCAGCAGGTGGGCAGGGCGGGGCTCCCTGTGTGGTGCCAAGCGTCCGCCTGTGTCATCACAGAGGACATTCCAGTTGTGCAGGAAGGATACATTCCTGGGCCTGCCACCTTGTGACTTTCATTTCTGCAGCGTCAGCCTCCACATGGTGAGCATGATGAGGTGGAAAGAGCAGGGCATTGGAGGGAAGCAGATCTAAGCTTGAATCCCGGCTGGCTCTTCTGCCCTGGGCTGTGGGTGGGGCCGGTGAAAGGAGGAGGATGCAGCACACTGGGCCGCTGAGGCAGCAATGCCGCCCTGCACTGAGGGACCCAGGGGACCATCGATGCTCCAGAAGATGTTCATGCATCTTCCTGCTTGTCATCCCCCCTTCCTGGAAAGAGAATTAGTCAGCTTTCAGGAACCGAAATGTAGAGTGCAAGGTCATCAGGGCCGAAGTTCAAACTTGAAAGCAAATACATTTCCTTCAGAATGAACAAGTCTCGGCATTCAGAGATGCAGAGATTTGTAAGATCTCTGTGCATGGTCAAGATCTGGTATTGAAACCCTTGAATATCATCTACCCCCCCGGTGCATCTCCTTCTCTGGAGGCCCCTCTGGTCAGGGTCTCTCCTTTACCCACCCACGTCAGCACAAACCTGCTCCTTCTCGGGGTATCCTGACCCTACTCTTCTTGGCAGCGTCTGCAGACCCCCATCTTTGGGACTTGCCCATCCCCCTGCAGGCACGTCATTCTCCAGGTTTCCCCGAGGCTCACGATTCCTGAACTTTTCGCTCATTTGCAAAGAGCTACAGCAGCCAGCCAGCTCTCACTGTGCTGTCCTCACGCGGTGAGATGAGTCTGGTGCAGGTCCTCCAGCTGCAGCACGTCAGCGGGCCCGTTAAAGCACTGCTTGCTGGGTGCCACCCCTGAGTTTCTCCACCGGTGGGTTAAGAATTTGCTTTTCTATCAAGTTTCCAGGTGATGCTGCCGCCGCCGCCGCTGGCCTGGGGACCACACACTAGGAGACAGGCGTCTCTGGCGCCAGCTCTGCTCCCTCACTGTGCCACTCTGGGCCACAGCTGCCTCACGTGCAAACTGGGCTACGTCCCTACTTCGCAGGTAGTCTCGGAGAGGGCCAGATGGGCTAACACGTGCCTGGCACGCAGCAAGCACTCTGTAAAGTGGGTGTTAGTATAGCACAAAACGCACCGTTTCCAGATCACTCTCCAGGCTTCACCCTCTCTGTGAGGCCTTGAGGACAATGTCTCAGCTCCGACTTCCCTTCTGTGCCAAGAGAGCAGTGTGCACCTAGTCGACGTTCCGTGCAGGGTGCTCTGAGGACCAAACGGAATCGATGTGAAAGCGCTTCGTAAATGCTAAGCACTGTGCAAATGCTGCGGCCCTGATGGGAGAGAACATGAACTTGAGGTTGATAGGCCTAGCCTGAAATAGGTGACGTGGGCAGGTGTCTGCCTCTGAGACCTGGGTTCCCATGTCTAAAGTGAGAGAAGTAACAGCGAAGCCCCAGAATTGCTGAGATGTGTCCCCCAAAGCCCTGCCCTGGGCTCTGTGCCTCCCTCTCACCTACAGCTGGTACTGGGGTCTGAGGGTTTCGCCTCAAGGTCAGTGCTGGTGCCTGGGCCTTGCCCAGTGCCCCTCCCACAGATCTGCTTCCAAACAGCCCGTTCACTGGAAGCTGCTCCAGCTAGAAACTGGGCTGACTCACACAGGCCAGCCCCCTCAGAGCCGCTGGGGCCCCCGGCTCATGGGTTGTGATGAGGATTAAACAAGAGGCTGGGTGGGGTGTCCCACCCATCACGCACTGGGGCAGGTCCTCAGCGAACACTCCTCTCCTGCAGAAGCCCTTCCAGCCCCTGCCCAGCCACCTTCAAGCAGCTTGCCTCTGGGAACCATCAACTCTGGGAGTGAATTCCTAGCAGCCTGAAGAGGTTTCAGAGCAACTTTATTCTCCAGGAGCGAGGTGGAACGGCCCCCTCCTTCTCCAGGAGGGGAGGGAGGGGGCAGTCAGAGGCCTGTTTAATTTAATTTAACGCACTGTGGCTTGCCAGGTTGCCCCTGGTAACAGTTTCAGCTACCGCTTCAGTTACAACCAGAAGGATTTTTAAAGAGACAGCTTGTTTTAGGGCCAGGATTGCACAACAGAGTGATCGGCTTCCACCGGCTTCATGGGAGGGACAGAGGATGGAAGTTCAGAAGTGGAGACCTCAACTATTTCTGTTTATACCATTAATTCCATTCTGTCTCTGCAACCCCATCAGCCCACCTGAAAATGTTACTTTTCAGTGGTGTCTGACGAGGAACTGCATTTGGGATTTGTCATACAAATGCCACTCAACTAGCTGCTTTTCCGAAAATCAGTTTTAATCTTCAGGTTGGAGGGAAGGTAAAGAGTCAATGCTTACCAGTTGCCCCTGCAATTCAGGCACACCGCCACAAGGTGGTAGTATTGCTTGCGTCGTGCCAAACATAACCAGGCTCTGGAATTGAGACTATCCCAGTGGTGGTGAAACCACTGGGTTTTAATCCCTGACTCTAAGTGGTGTGTCTAAATTGTTTCACTTCTGTGGTCTCAGCGTCCTCAGATATGTGCTAAGAAGATCGGAAACGATAATGCGTGTTGTGGATCTGGTATGGGGCTAGGACTCGGAAGGCAAGCGTTTTAGCCCCAGCCATCATGTACTGGGTGGTTCGGGCACATAACTTAATTTCTTAGAGCTTGAAAACTGGACAAGAGAGTGGCTATGGACCAGGGAGGCCCCTGAGGACACCACGTTACTTTCTAACACAAGGGACCTGTGGAGGCCGGAAAGGTGGCTGGGTCCCCACAGGAGAGCGACGGTCCTGGGAACACAATGGTGGTGGAGAGCAAGGGGGAGGCCGGATGGCCAGGACGCCAGGCCCAGAGACATCAGTGCCCCACAGAGACCTGATGTAGGCCACAGTGGACAGAGTGACCTCCTGGTCGTCCCTAACCTTGCTCAGCTCAACCCAAACAAGAGAAAGGGAGCAAACATTAATTGAGCATGTTCTGAGCCTGGCACTGCCCTCCTCACTCTGTGAGGCTTAGATCACCATCACCCCCACCCCTTGCAGATAAGGACGCAGCTGAGGGGTAACTCAGCTTCCCAGGTTGGCCATCCAAGCCTCTGCTCTTTGCATTACAGCCCCTGAGTCTAAGATCTCTTCCTGCTTGTGGCTGCACTTCTTTTTGTTAGAAGTCTAAAAGGGAGCGGTATTTAACCCCATCGTGATTCATGGCCAAACTTGACATGGGCCTGGGGCTAAAGGTCAGAGATCATGCCAACAAATATTCAGGTAGCCTGAGCACACGTGCCTTTGGGCCTTCCAGGATCGGGCACTGAAATCCAGCAATCCAGCAGCCCACCCTACCTTCTGCTTTGGCCAGGCCTCCCACTGAGCTCTCCGGGATGCACTTTTAAACTCTTGGGACCTGCAACCCACCCCCAGACAGCCCTGTTCCCAGCTAAAGCCCTGCTATGCACATTCCCACCCAAATGACAGGATTGTTCTTCTAGGTGATGCATTGGATTTCAGCACTTCCCAGCTCTAAGCCCTTCTGTGCTCCCCACTGGCCTGCAAATGAGTTCCAGGGCCTGAGCCTGGCACTCCAGGGTCCCTCTTTATGTGTCCCTGCTGGCTCATCCCCCACTCTTTACAAGTGGGGTTCCAGTCACTCAGGACTGCATGCATCACCCCCTCTCCCTGACACACCTTGCCCTCATCTCTCAGCTTTTGCAATGGTGTCCCCTGGGTCTGGAATGTCTTCTCTGGCCGCATCCACCCAGGGGAGTCGTACTTGTCCTGGGAAATCCTGCTCCAGCTCATCCTCTTCTGGGAAGCCTTGGCCACTCCTGGGTGATCTAGGACACCTCCTCCCCAGGCACCTGCTGTTTCATCTACTCAAACCCTGGCTCTGGCTCTGCCTTCCCTCCCAGATGGGCACTCCTACAGGCGGACCTGCCTCTCCGCTCTCGTCCCCACAGCCCAGTTGGGCCACAGAGAATACTTGGTGAATAGTGGCTGAGAAACATAATCAATGGAACCTACTCTCTGACCAGGTTAAAGCGCCTGCCTCAATTTGCAGTCACACCACTTCATGGGGGCTGATTCACAGGTTCCCCTGCAACCCTTCCCCACTCTGCACCTCCCCAAAGTAGCCACCACCCAACTTGCCAGCATTAGACACCCCCCCACCCCGGTCCCACCCACCTGCTGGCAGCATGCATGTTCCTCGCTCACCAGGCTGCCATCTGTCTCCACGCTGACTCCTTCACCTGGAATGCCCTGGCCCCCCACGCCATTTCTGAATCGCCTCTGCTATTCCAGGCCCACCCCACGGCCCGTGCTGTGCAAGACCTTCCAGTCGTTGGCTGGAAGTGGCCCCTCCATCCTGCCGCTTTTGTTCGTGTCCCTCCCGTGGCCTTGAGCACACTTTGCTCCTTACTCGGCTACTGGCAACCTGGTGGGATGAGGGGGTGACGGGCTTTGGAGCCTAACAAGCGGGGTTCAAGTGCCAGCTCTGACACTCACCCACCTGAGCTAGTCTCTGTACCTCTCTGAGCCACAGTATCTTCCCCTGTGAAATGGAGTAACAACTATCTTCTAGGTGGTCGTGCAATTGAAATAGTGGCAGGGGAGCCACACTGTGAAGCATCCGCAGCACAGCAGCGCGAGTTCGATCCCCGGCCGGGGAGGGGACCCACATGGCGCGGCGGACCTCTTGCTGCCCGCTGCTCCCCTCAGCAGTGTATTTCACTCAGTCTGCCTGTTCTGCAACCCACTCTGTCTCTGGTGAATCCTCTCATCCCCAGCACCTCTGTCCTATACTCCAGCTCTTGTATGCATGAATAAATAAATCTTAAAAAAGGAAACAATGGCTAGGTCCTGAGGAGGGCTGTGAGGAGGGGCAGGCATGTAGCCCAGCCCTGTTGTCTGCCTGCTCCCCCAGCCCTCTAGCCAGGCTGTGGTCCGCTAGGGCCTGGGGGCAAGTCCCTGCAGCGCACATCCCATAGCGCCCAGCACAGGGCCGCAGCCGCAGTGCTAGAGAGCTGGCTACACTGAGTGCACTCACCCGCTCTGGGTGCGGGTGGAGGGTGATGGGGGTCCTGAGCTAAGGAGGCCCAGGTGGGTGGGGGGTGGTGAGTGCAGAATCCAGCCTGCAGATCATGACAGTAGATGAATGTGGAGGGCGGGCCAGAGCCTGGAGCAGAGCTGCTGATATGCACTGGGGGTTTTATTGGTTTTCATTAAAATTCCTTCCCGAGGCAGGAGCAGCTACTCCCATAAATAACGGCATAAATATTTTATCTGGTGCCCAAGTCGGTCTAAATGCATAGCAGGGTTGGCAAGAATAACAATGGGGAAAGAGTTCAGGGTGGTCCTGGGCTTCAGCGGGACTCACTCAACATGCCCAAAGGGGAGAGGCAGAGGACAGTGGGCAAGAAAGAGGTAGTGTGGGCCCTGGGGGGAGGAAGGGGATCCAGGACATAGGTGGGGGAGGGCAGGGAGGGAGCTTAGCTTAGCAAGCACGATGGGAAGAGAGAAACCGATCCCATGCTTGCTCCGTGAGGGCTGCCTGCCACGGGCATTCACACAGGTCATCTTGGCAAATCGCTGCGATCAGAGAGGTGAAGCAATTTGCCCGAGGCCACTCAGCCAACCAGTGGCAGGGCCAGGAAAATAATCAAGAGTGTACTCACTGCTTCTCAGGGTTCAGGGAGAGGGGGGGGATCTAGGAACAATGGCCCAGGTTCCTCCATAACAGGCTCACAGGCCATTCTCTGCTCCCTAGATTCCGATGGAGGAGAAGAGGAGCTGGTACTTCACCATGGCGACGCTCTTCATCAGGTCAGGCTCCAGGCAGGGCAAATGGGAGGGCAGGGAGAAGTGCGGGGAGCGATGCGGCCTAGCCCCAGGGGGGGAGTGGCTGAATAGATCTCCATGACAGGGGCTCCCCAAGTTCTGCTCCCTGCCATTTGCAGCACTCTGGGGACCGCTGGGAGGGGGCACCTACCAGCCTCCCCACTTGTTGGCCGCAGGCTGGATGGCATCCTCCTGGAGCTGGGCAGCGAGGAGCAGAGGCGGCTGCCTGCCTTCAACCGCACGCTGGCCCTGCTCCGGCAAGTCCTCAAGTCCTCGGACCCGCACCACCAAGGTAGGGCACGTGGGAAGGGTGGGGGAGCAGCCGCTGCCCAGTACACCTGTTCCTGTCGCGTTGCTCTGCTGGGCTCTGTCATTGTCCCACCTCAGTGACTTCATGCCACTGACCCTTTGTCTTCCAGGGGGCTCTCCCCTTGAGGGGGCTGGCCCCTTTCCTCCTCGCCACTGCCCTCCTTTCTCCACCTGACTGCTTCTCCCACCTCCACGGCAGCTCTGGCCTGGTGCTACCTGGGGATGCTGCTGGAGAGGAAGGACACGTTTTCCACCACCCCCATGGGCGTCCACGACTGTGGGTACTCGGGGACTGACCCTCTGGACTGCTTTGGCAAGGTACGAGTCGCCCCTCCAAACAGGGAAGGCGCCTGGCAGCCCAGCCTCCTCTCCTGGAAGCTGCTGCTTCTCTGGTGTCCCCCTCCATCACGTTCCCTACTGGAAGGATGGGTCCTCCAGACCTTTCTCTCCCTCCCCTCTATGCAAAACGAACCCATCACCCTCCCTCTTGGCCCAAGAGTCAGACCCTCTCACCCCCAACCTGACCTGGTCTCTAGCTTTGTCTTCTAAGCCTTTTGCCCTTCCCAGGCAGACCCTAGTCTGCTCCTCCTGCAGCCTTTCTTCTCCTCACCCTCCTCACCCTCCCCCGCCGTGCACAGAGCGGACAGGAGAAGGGTTCAGCTGGGCATTGTTGCAGGCTGGGCCCCAGGCGTGTGACCCTAAGGCTGAGCCTCCATTGAAAGATGTGGTCTGTCTGCCCTCTGGGTTTTTGGGAGACTCACAGGAGGTGGTGGAGGAAACTATTCGCTACAAACTGTAAAGTGCTGTTCAAGCCTTAGCCTTGACACATATTCCTGTGGCAGTTTCCACACGTAGCTCAGTTTTGCAGTCTTTCCTGGAGGCCTGGGACCCTGTGATGTTCACACAGCTGTGCAGCCAGCCCTGATGTGTGCTGGTGGCTGGATTAAAGGGAACAGGCAGAGGCTGATTCCGGCTCCTCCTTCCGCCAGTGCTGCACAGTGGGGACACATACCCTGGAGGTGTCTGAGGAAGAGGGTTGCTGGGATCTGGGGGAGTCGTTGGACATGGCCAATAAATATGGCAGAGAGGCCACGACTCAGTCTATTGGGAGTCACGTGCTAGTGAGTTACACCATAAGCTGTTGGGCTCCCTCTGGCTAAACTTACTGGCAGTGTGGGTCAGGGAATGAGAGCATTGTAGGGACATGGGTTCCTATGGTTCCTTAGGCACCTCTAGGCCAGTTCTGGGAAATGACCAGATAAATTATTTGCTTTTACCTCCCTCACTTACCCAGGCTATTGAGATTGCCAAGGACCAGCCTCCCATCCTAAATCGCCTGGCCAAAATCTTCCACTTCCTAGGAAAGCAGGATATGGCCATTGGAATCTGCAACATGGCCCTGGATAGCCTACGAGATCCAGAGCTAAACTGGCAGGCGTACTGCACGAGGGCCAAGGTGAGTCACCTGCGCTTTCACAACTTCCTGTTTTCAGGAACCAGGCACAAGGTTCAGGGGTCAAGACCCTGCTGCCAGAGACCAAAGGTCACGTGTCCTATAAGGTTGGGGAGTGAGAGGGTGAAGGAGCTCCCACCCACTGCAGAAACCCCTTCAACTGTGACCTGGGCATGCCCCATCTTTAATGAACACCCAGAGTAGTCAGACTGACCCGGATTGAAATGTGGCCTCTCCACTTACCACTGTGGGGCTTGGGGCAAGCCTCTTGCCCCTTCAGATGTCCATTTCCAAATCTGGAAGATACGGAATAAAAACACCTATCTTACGAGGTTGTCCGAAGACTAAGTGAGGTCACATCAGAAGCACCATGGCCAGATCAGAGCAGGTGCTGCTGAGGGCAGCAGGTGTGCAGAGGTGATCTAACGGAGGTCAGAGCTCTGAAGACCACCAGTATGGCTCAGACCCCACAGCAAAACGTGCGTGCCAGGGCACCACAGACAAATGGCCTGAACTCTGAGCCTCGGTTTCTCCATCTGCCACCTGGAGACGCTCACACCTACCGCATGAGTCTAGTTATTGGACTCTGGGCTCACAAGTGATTGATTGCTCTTATTAGGGGCATTCTTACCTGATTCTGTCTTTGAGGCTGTCCACCATGTGGTCATTCAACTCTGCAAGTTATACATTTAGCAGAGAGCTGCCTTGCTCTGGTTTCCCCCCAGACTCAGATCTGCCCCCACAGCACATTTGCTAGGGGACAGGCCTGGAGCTCTGAGTTTATTTTACTTCAGGCTGAACAGGCTAAAACCCCTCCCCACCCTTCCCCCAACACCTTTCACGGTCTAGTAGCAAGTCTGCTCCCTTGGTCTCGATGTCAACAACATAATCATTTTGCCAGCAGATACTGGGCAGGAAATTTCCTCATTGTACTTGATGTGGTTATTATTGAGAGTAATAGTAATCATAATAGGAAATAAAACATTGCTGCACTACTTTGCATTTCACCCAGCATTTTCAGGTTCATGGTCTGATTTAATGCTCACAGGAATATGTGAGAAGCCAGACCTGTGTCATTTTGCAAATGAGCCAAGAGAAATTTGGTCGTTTTGCTCTCTAGCACATCCTTGGTGCCTGGAACAGCACCTGGCATAAAACACCCACTTGATGAGTACTTGTTGAGTGAATGAATGTATGAATGAGTGAATGAATGAATGAACTGAGCACCTACCAGGGGCTGGGACCTTGCTAGACTATGCTCCCTCAATTGTCTTGGTAACTGTCCATGAAGATATCAGCGTACTAATCTCTCAGACGTGAAGAATGAGGCTCACAGCAGTTGACAACCTCCCTGAGTGCTTAAGCAGAGAAGGGCTAGAATCCAACCAAGTCCGCTGGCTCCTAGCCGCCCACCTGCTCCCACCATGATGCTCTCTTAGAACCAGAGCCCATCGTGACTCTAAAGCATTAATACCTGCAACAGCCACGACCAGCTTTTCCTTCCTCCTTCTAACCCCTGCCTCACCCCTCCAGAATCTCTAGATTTTCTACATGCTCCAAGCATAGGGGAAAGGGAGGAAGTGGAGATAAAAGCAAGGGCCTGGGATCATTTGTAATTTGACGTTTGTAAGTTGGGGCCACCTTTCCAAACTGTTTGCTTCTATAGATGCTCACAAAATCAGGCCTGTGTCCTAGCCAAGGAACCCCCTCCTCCAGTCACCTCTACCCCATCACCCTGCTTGGTTTTTTTTAACAGCACTTATAACCACTTGAAATTACACTGTCTACTTGTTGTTTATGATCATCTCCCTCCTAGAATGTTAAGTTCTGCCAGGACAGGGACCTCATCTGTCTTATCGCCACTGTACCCCCAGTACCTAGCACAGATGGCGGGCAGTCGAAACATATCTATTAGGTGAATGAATAAACAGGGGCTCTTACTTCAACCAACATCCTCATTGTACGACCCATAAAGGGGAGTGGCTAACCCAAGCTGGCACCAGACTAGGACCTAGGACTCCTTTGTCTCAGCTCCAAGGGCTTTCTGTGCACCCTAGACCCTCCTCCTCCAGCTGCTCTTAAGATTATCTTCGTTTAGGGTAGAAAAGTGGGTGGGATCCTGGCTTGGAATACCTTCCCTGAGCTGACTCTCTGGAAGCAGGTCCACATCAGAGCCTACCTGCATGACCTGGAGCGAGCCAAGATGGGGCTTGGGGGCTTGCCCGACCGGAACCACCTGGCCTGCGCCAAGGCTGACCTAGAGGAAGTAGTCAAGGTGTGCCCAGGGCTCAAGACCTACCTGGACATCAGCCAGGTAAGGCAACCTGTAGGCTTGGGTAGCCGATGACTTACTAGAAACCTAGTGGCTCTCTGCCAGGCCAAGCCTAGGCACTGGGGGACCCAGGGAAGAGTACAGGCCCTCTGCCTGATGACAGTACCACCTTCTACAGACATGGTCAAGACCGACTGACACAAGAGATGTACAGCATCGAGAACTGGGCCTAGCTCTTTCCAGGTGTGGACCGTTAGGCTTTATCCACAAGTCCGCTCTGTGCCCAGGCAGTGAACCCCAAGAGGTGACAATATCATGACTCTACATATGCGGTCCAGAGATGGCCATGCTTAAGGCTATGCGGGCCATGAGTGGTGGGGCTGGAACCGCATCAGAACTGTCTCCTCTTTTCCAGGAGAGCCAGGCCAAGGGGTGCAATGAATAACTCAAAGGCGGGAGGGTGGAAACGAACAAATGGAATTTTTTGAAAGCAAAAGTGGGCAAATGAGTAGTGGCAGCAACTGCAGCGGTGTGGAGGTGGGGGGCAAGCATATGGAGGGGGCGTGGAGAGAGAAGGCCATCCCATTGCCTCCCACCCTAGGTCTACTACTACATGGGCGTGGATGCAATGCAGGAGCTGCTGGCGGTGGACGAGGCGGCGCTGAACCAGGCACTGGTCTTCCTGGCCAAGGCTGGCGAGCTAGAACTGGGCGCCACGCTGCCGGAGCTGCAGCTGCTGCGTGGCAAGTGCCTGCGCATCAAGGGCGAGGACGCCAACGCGGCGGCTTGTTTCAAGCGCGCGGTAGAACTGGACGACGCGGGCTCCTGCCACACCGAGGGCTTCCGCTGCCTGCTCGAGGTGCTGCTGGCCCAGTGGAGCCAGGCGCAGCTGAGCGACGGAGAACTGGGCTGTGAGGTGGACGTGTGCCTGCGCCTTGCCCAGAGCAAGTACCCCGCGGCGCGCCTACGCCAGGAGCTGCGGCGCGTGTGGCGCGGCCACACAGGCGAGGTGCTGGGGCTGGCCCGCACCTTGGTGGACCAGGGACGGCCTGCGCTGGTGCGGCTGCTTTTCGAGACCATGGAGCTTGAGGGAGAAGGCCTGGGAGCATCTCGGGGAAGCCGGGCACTCTCGTTCTGAGGGACCAGGAGCCCGCCCCATCGAGGCCCACCAGCCATTGATGGGACCAGGTCTGTATGTCCACCCCCCTTAGGCTGCGGTTGAGCAGGCTCCCGATTTTCTTGGTCTTTGGGGAGTCTGGGCACACTGAGGCGCTAAGCCAGTCGGTCACGCCCTGGAAGGTGAAGGGCCTGATTCAGAAAAGCGAGGGAGGCAGGGACAGATGCAAGAGGCCGTTGAGAAACTGCCATTCGAAGGACAGAATTTTGCAAATACGCAGAGGAAATATGCTGGTCTCCTAAGATGCAGAAGAGAATTGCCTCCAGCTGTCTGGAGCAGCTGAACTGAGCAGCTGTCTAGTCCCTGTGCTCAATCCCTGAGCCCCTTTGTCTGCCTCTGGACTCCCTACGGAACGCCTACTTCGGGTGACTGGAGTGGGCTCAAGGCCCGCCGCAGCCGCAGCGCTGTGGTTAGAGCAGAGGTAGGTCCCGGCAGAGGGGCAGCGGGGAGCCACACTGTTTACCTCATATGTAAAGTCATGCTATTGTCACCTCTCGGGGTTCATTGCCTGGGTGCAGAGCGGGCTTGTGGATGAAGCCTAACGGTCCACACCGGCAGCCCCCGTGCATCGCCTCCAGGCCAGATGGGGCAGACGGAGAGGACCGCACACCCAGTCCCGTCAGTGTGCAGGTGAAGACTGAGCGACCGAGAAGGGAGGCGACTTGCCCCAAATCACACTTCCCACCCTCGCCATCCTGTGCCTCAGACTTACTTTCAGCGTTTCTCAGGTTTGGAAAAATACTAATAAAGTGCTTAACACTAAAGCATTAAGGGTTAATATGTCATTTGTCATAAGGGCTACTCTGGGGACGACACTAACGCTGATGGTGATATTTCAGATTTCTGTGAAATCTGGGCCTGAGGCCACCCAAAGGACCCTGGATCCCACTTCCTGGCTCACCATGGCTCAGCACTTTGGGGTGGCCTTGCCCTCCTTCCAGCAGAGTCCAAGAGGGGACTCGACAGCAGACAGCACACACAGCCCTTCACTTCTCCTCCCCCAGCCCTCCTTCTCTGTCACAACTGTCACCTGTGGCTTTCCCGAGCATGGGAGCTCTTTCTTCTCTGTGTCCCCACAGAAACTGATTTGCCAGTTTTCTGGCAAAGCTGGGAAGTTGGTGAAGTTTGTCCACTTCTCCAGCCTTCCCAGTTTGTTCTACCTGTCCCCAGCATCATGTATTCCTCTCTCCTCCTGTCAAACCCAATAACTTTCTTTTCTGATGATCTCCTTCCCACTAATTGTACAGGACTGACAAATATCCAGTAGAATTTTTTGAGGGCTATCTTGCACCCCATTTCCAAACTCACAGGCCAGTGCTTGCTGCCCTTTCAGGCAGCCTCCTTTACCAGGTTGACTTCTGCCAAGTCCAGGACTAGAGGCCAACTTCACTCCCTCAGCAACACTAAGCCCTGCTGAGTGCCAAGCATGTTGCCATACTCTGGGGCTACGTGCAGAACAAAATAGCCCAGCCCTCGCCACAGGGAGCTCACAGTCTAGGCCAGCAGGAGGTTATGTAGGGCTCTGTGGCTGCAGCAGGGACTTCGGCAGATCAGCGGGGGCTAGCAAGGTTTTATCGGCCAGAGCTGGTCACCCAGACCCTCCACACCAGTCACACTCATCCTGCATGGAGCCCTGTCCCCAGCACAGTGGGGTGGAAGGGGAGAAGGCCTTTGGCTGCCCCTCTTCAGCAGGACTTTGCTAAGGCCAGGCCAGGCGAGCCCCCAAGACTAGGGCTTTAGTTGACAGGGAGAGACTAGTGGGTGGATGATCTTTCTTTGATTGCAGCGGAGAGCCCACATGCTGGGAGGCTGGGAGGACAACTGTCTGTCACGCAGCTGAGCAGCATGAGTTCTTAGGGGAGCATTGCGGAGTAAAAGGGCTAATGGCCCCATCATCGGAGTCAGCAAGATGAATCATACCTCGTGCTGCCTGCCCACTCCTTCCTCTGCATCTAGCACCAACATCGCTCAGCTAGAACCTCCTCTTTAGAGTGTGACAAGGTATGTTACAGACCATGAAAACGGGTGAGGTTTTCCAGTTACAGGTTTCTAGAATCTCAGAGTTGGAAAGAAACCCATGGTAACTCCTTGAAGCTTGTCCACCTTAGCGCAGGCCTCTCTCCTCTGAGTGTCCTGTTGCATGCCTCTGGCAGACGGCCAGCTCACTACCTCCCAAAGGAATCAATCCATGTTCACCATGTCTACGTTTTTGGAGTTTGTCCTTCTGTTGAGCTGAATTCTTCTTTTCTCCTGTTCCTATCTTCTGATTCAGAACAGACTAACGAGCACGGTGGCCTTGACCAAGTCCCTTTCCTCTGACCCCCTCTCTGTCCTGGTGTCTGAGTCATGTGGAGGGTGGCTGGCTGTTCTGCCAGCAGCAGGCTGTGTTCCAACCTGGCCCCCCCGCTGCCGGCCCCCAGCCCGGAGCCTGTTCAGGCGGGCGGGTGCTAGCAGCTGGAAGCCAAGCAGGGCTTCTCCCCATCCCTAATCAGGCCCCAAGGGAGCACCCTGTGTGGGTGCTGGTGGCTGGGTGCCAAATGAAGTGAAATATCTCCTTTTCTCAGGCTGTTAACTTTTTTTCTTGTTTAAGGAAGGGGAGGATAATGACATTTAGCACTTTACAACTCAGCAGTAAAATGAGCAGATGGAAACAGAGCCCCAGCATTGTGGGCAAGCTTCCAGCGTGAAGCCTCCCAGCTCCAGGGCCCAAGTCACTGGCAAGGCTTGCTGCTGGGTTAGAGACACGGCCGCCTCTCCTCCCCCAGCTCCCTGCCCACAGGCAGCTCCTCCTGGCTGGACTTTGCTCTCACCTGCCCCCACTTCTGCTTCTTCTTGCCCTGTCGCCCTGTTCCACTACCTGGAGCACCTTCCTGCCTCCCAGTCTGGGTGGGATGTGACCTCTCTAGTGTTGAGCCAAGAAGAGCTAGGGGATCTTCTTGGTCAGCAGTGGTGAGCAAAAACTGCTGGGGAGTAGGATAGCTCTGAGGCACATTCTACACCACCCGTTGGGGGTAAGGTCGTTCTCCCACAGAAGAAACCTGTTTGCTGTTATATACTGTATCCATTTCCTGCCCTTCCTCCCCTCCCTCCCCAACAGTGCTTCCTGGGATCACTTCCCAATAAGTGATCACTTCCCAAATAAGCGGATTACTCTGGCATCCTTGAGTCCCAGTGTGCTTGGGGGAAGCCCAGCTTTAGATACCCTGTAGTCCTCTCTTAGCCCAAGAGGACTCCACCGGCTCGAGAGTCCCATGCCACTTTCTTAGTACCTCTACTATCTTGTTGCATTTATGAAGTATAAACGTCATAAAGGAAGGAGTGCATATTTATTGTCTAAGTACCAGGCATCTTTCAAGTGATTTACATACATAATCACACTTAAATACTTAAAGAGTTAGTTTCTCATTACACACTTAATGAAAAAAAAGAATCATTTAATTATATGTCTATTGCTAATATTTATACAGAACTTTCCGTTGGCAGGAATCTTTTGTAAGGGTGTTTGCTTGCTCTTTATAGCATTTCCTTTAGCTTCCTGAAGAGGGCGCCATTGAGCTGGGTCCCAAAGAGCAGACCTCCAGACAGAAAAGGCCCAGGCAAACAGAAAGGGTCTGTTTGAGTGACTATTCCCACCACCTTGGTCACTAGTAAAGAAGTGACTGACACAAGTAAGTCGCCACTGTGAAGGTGATCAAACTGCTTTCAACAGACCTAGAGATGATGCTCTTCTCCCCCTTTTATGTGTTGGTTGACCGTGGACAAGCTAACCAACCTTCCCAAACCTTGGTTGCCTCATCTACAGAGTGGACATGAGAGTCCTCATTTATACCTCATGGGGCTACTGTAAGGATTGACTCAGATCAGCGTTAAGTGTTTGTTGCGGCCTCTGGCATACAGCAAGGGCCCTGTAAATGTGAGCAGTGATGACGATGTCTGCAATTAGTAGCCACATCCCTCATCCTGAGGAATTCACCTGAGACGCCCTCCCCCATATGCTGCCCCAGATTGGGCCATTAGAAGAGTTTCCCTCTGGCCTCCCTTCCCAACCCCTTCCTCCAACCTGGGTTCATACCTCAGGCAAAGATAGATTTGACCATGAGCTTGTCTGGTGTTAAACCCTTCCACTACTCGCTAGCCTGCTCCTCACACTGGCCAGTATCTACCTAGGAGCCCTCAGCAAAGGAGGTGGCCATCTTTCTGCAATGATAATTTTATTTGTTTTCAAATTATAACAAATACATTCAAAGTGACTAGGGGATTTTTGTCAGAGGAAGGAGTTGTTTTGGGCTAATCCTCAAAATGTGTGTGTGTGTGTGTGTGTGTGTGTTGTGGGGAAGAGACTATTATTCTTCACAGAAAAACTCACTGACCTCAACAGTGAAGAGAAAGTGGCAACCTGGAACCTGGTCCAGCGTGCCCTGCACACTGGCACCTACTGCCTCTCCCAGTGGGTTTCCAAGACACCTGTGTGTGCTCACTGCTCTTATCAGAACCATCCTTAAGTCTTCTTCCTTATGGCCAGCTAAGACTTAATTGCCTTTAGGACTAGACTGTCATTCTTTATGTTTTTTTTTTTCAGCCAAAGCTCCTTTAACATTCACTCTTATGTTCCCTCTTCCAAGAAGCCCTCCCTGATACACCCTGCTCCCCTACCCCCATGCAATGCTACTGTCTTGGTGTCTTGCCTTCCCTCTTCACACCTTATTACTGAAAGATTTTGTGCGGTTGGACGGGAGAGCAAGGGAGAGAGAGAGAGATAGAGGGAGAGAGAAAAAGCCAGGCTGTTTCTGACCAGTAGGAACTTTTATTGCACTTCCAGGCGAGGTTCTCTGATTCCCAGAGTGGGGGTTGGGGAAGTCGTGCCCAGGTTACAGGCTGTGGGGTTTTTACAAGCGGGGTGCTTTGGAGTGGAAAATTTTGAAGTTCCTTTTGGTGGGAAGGTTGTGGTGGGAAGAGGTTTCCATTGGTGGTAATCCATATCAAAGACCCCCGGGTTGCATTCAGGTTCCTGGGCAGCATTACACTGGGATTGAGATAGGTGAATCACATGTCATCCTGTTCCACATCTAGAGCAACTTGCTGTCGCCATCTTATCTTAATTTTTTCGGAACTGCTGCCCTGGGGGCCTGGGTGAGGGGTTTAGGTGAGGAGCCTGAGTAAAGGGCCTGTGTGACCTTTCAGTTACCACAGGGTGCAATGGCCACCACTTTGAGACAACCTCTCCAGAAGGTTATGAGCAACCTGAGGTCAGGGAATTTGCCCCTAACTCTGCTTTCACTTGTTCATTCCACACACACTTGAGCTGCTCTTTGTGCCAGGCCATGGGCTCTGCATGCAGGGAATTCATTGTTTCCTCAAGGTGCTCTAACCTGAGGGAGAGACAAACCATTGATTGATTGATTGATTGATTGACATATAAAGCAAAAAGCAAAACCCTTTGCTAAGCCCTAGTGGGACCAACTCTCTGCTCCAGGCTGGGGATTTCCTCAAAAAAGAAAAGCCCATACCTGTCCCGACAGGTCTCAGTCTGACCAGTGGCCTGTGGAAACCATAAGTGCCCAGTGTGTCCTCAGTGCTGTGAGGCCCCAAGGGAGGTGTGAGTGTTCTTTTGTCTTGGTTTAGTTTTGATAGTAATGAATACATGCATGAATGACTGACTTTTTCCGTGTTTTTTTTTTCTCTGTTAGGGAATGTGTGGGGTGTTGGCCATGAATGAACTGTAAATCAAGGTGCCCAATGAGTGACTGATGAACTGCTTGACTGGCATGTCACACAGGAAGTTGCTAGCAGCCATAGGGCTCAATTCTGGTTCTCCCATCCTAGCCTGTCTCATGGAGACCACATCCACTCGGACTATGGCTGGCTAGAGCAGGAGCTGCAGAGCCTCCACACACTCAGACTCGCAGTAAAATGCAGCAGTTCTCTCCCTGCCTCCCAAGGGGGTCGTGAGCATTAATTAGTTACCATTGGTAAAGTGCTCTGAAGATGTGGGGGTGTACAAACACGGCAAGTCATTAGGCCTCTCCACACCACTATGCTCTACAGCCTGGGAACTGCTAATTGAGAAATAATTAACACCTCAGGGTGCAGAGGACGGATGCCTGGCTTTTCCAGGATTGGAAGGGATGTAATAACGTGCCCGGGGAGCAGGAGAAAATATAAGGCTACTTTGGATCTGGAAATATATCAAAGATTATTCACCTCCTGCCTCCAAAGAGGAGAAGTGGGGCATATTGCCTCAGGAAAACCTTTGGAATTGCACTCCTTGGGGAAAGTTCCAACCACAGTGCTGGGCTGCAGAGCTGGGCTCTTAGAGCAAAGCACTAAGCATCAAGCCAGCTCTTCATGGCCTTCTGCTTGATGCACAGATGCTTTTTTTCAGCAAAAGCTGCTTTAAGGTTCAATCTCATGTCCCTTCTTCCAAGAAGGCCTCCCTGATACACCTCCCTCCCACCATGCAATGCTGCTGTCTTGGTATCTTGCCCTCCCCTCTTCACACCTTATTACCACAGGGTCCAATGACCACCCAAGCTATATTTTTCTCAACTATAAACCTGGGTTCACAAGCATCTACTATCTCCCTGATTCCCCCATGAGGTTGTTCCTCTAGGGCGCTTCCTTTAGACCAGCAGCTCTAGCCTGGGCTGCATACTAGGATATCTGGGGGAATATAGAATACTAATGCCTAGGCCCACACAAATCAATCACCAGCATCTTGGGGTTGATGGGACAAGGGATGGGTGATACCAGAGCAGTCAAGAATGAGAATCACTGTTTTGGACAGTATGTCAAGCACTGTTTGTCTATATCAGGAGCAGTGGGTCATAACGATGTAAACCCTACTATATCCCATGCTCCCCCATGGCTGCGCATTTCCTGGCTCCACTGTGCTCACACTGCCCTTCACTGGCTCTGTGGCAGTGTCTCCCAATCTTTCTCAGGTCACAGACTCTGTTGGAAGCACACCCCCTCAGAGAAGCCCTCCTACCTTGTGCTCACAGGGGACTTTTCTCATTTCCCATTACACCACTGATCACAAGATGTTGCTCTTAGCAACCCTGTTAGGCTGAGAGCTGTTGGGAGCCTGCATCAGAATCACCAGTGTCTTGCACTGGGGACTGGCACATTTAGGCACTCAATAAGCTACAGCTGCTACTAGTCAAGGAGCATTGTATGATTTGTCTCCTGTCTCAGGACATTTGCACGTGTTGTTCCCTGTGTCTGGCACATCCTACCTCAGATATCTGCAAGGCTTGATCATCTTCAGATCTGTACTAAAATGGCACTTTTTCTGTGAAGTTTTTCCCAATCATGCTATTTTTAAATCAGATTCAAACTCCAGCCCACTCCCCTTCCCTATTTTTTCTCCATAGCATTTAATATAATCTTATTCATAGATCTATCTTTATATTAAAAATTTGGTAATTTTTTCACAGTAGATATTTGCATTAATTTAAAATTTAAAGATACTATTTATCTTGACTATAGTTCTTTGAGTTCTGCACCCACCCGCCTTACATTTTACTGCGTAGGGCTACTAGTTGTCTCTTCTTCCATTGTAGAATGTAAACTACATGGAATGCAGGGAACTTGGCTTGTCTATTTGATTCACTATTTCCAGTCTCTACAACATTGGCGAGTACATGGTTGCTGCTCAGAAAGTATTTTGTGAATGAAAGTTTGATTTAGCGTCTTTAAGACTGTCTTGGGCTTTGTAATAAAGGTGCCGTTTTCCAGTTGTTTAAGTTTTTTAAATTTAAGCTGAAAGATTATAATATCATAGAGTAGACTCGGAACTGCCTGGCCCACCGTCGGTAGTGCTTCCATTCTGAAAGAGGGGCGTGCCCTAGCAGTGGGCGGGAACACCAAACTATACCTGGACGACCGCTTTGATCATAGAGATTCACCTTCCTGAATCCTAGAGGGCACTTCCGGAACGGTGATTTACTCATTGACACCCAGGCCAATCCGTGACCGTGGGGAGAGTCGGCTGTTCTCTGTTTGGCTAAGCTTCCGGAAGACCTTTGCCTTGCGCCTAGAGTGGGGGTGGGACCAGAGCTTGAGCGTGACTTTGTGATTGGCTAGGGGCTGGAGGCGGGGTTTAGGGTGGATACGCCCCGACGCTGGCTCACCGGCCGCCGGGTGGTGTTGGAGCGTGTCGTTGCTGGCGGGACCGCACTTGGTGAGAGTGGGTGACTGCGACAGCTGAGGCTGGGCGGGGGCGGCTGGGTAAAAGCCGGACTCGGCTCTGGGCAAGGGGACCTAAGGTTCTGCTGTCCACGTGCGTCGTGTCCTTGGATAGGGTGGGCTCACCGTCATGTGTACTCTAATTCTGGTCTCCTAATACCAGTTTCCCCAGTTCTCAAGAGGGCAGAAGTTGCTCCTTTCCCCGCCTACGATGGTTGACGTGTCACGGTGTTCTTGGAAGGACAGTCAGGTATCACCTGGTGATGGCTGAGCCAACCTCTCCACTTTACGTTTAAACCAAGGTCCGGAGAGTGGAGTTACTTGATCAGGGCCACCTGGCCAGTGGAGGCCGAGCTAGTTCTTAGAACTAGGTCTGAGGTTGCATTGCAGTTTTATGCAGCACGGTCCGTGACGGGAACTTCGTGGGGACCTAGCCTTCCGGGTTGTCCCTTTGCTTTTCTGTTGTGTCGCTTGCCACAGGCGACCTCACATCTCTAAGCCTACTTCTTCCGTGTGTTGGGCACAGTGATAGGAACACTTTGTGGCACTTACTACGAGACCTGGGGTGGTTGTGTTTTATGCAGTTTTCTTGATTGGGTGGCAGGGAAATTGTGAGTCAACAGAAACTTGAAAAAAGGTCTGTGCTGGAAGGTCGGAGTAGGTAATTTGTAAAATTTTGCTGTAACTGAATGCCTCCAGCCTCTTTTCTAGAGTCTGGGGTGCAGGGCACAGTTACTGCTTCTGAGGTTTGTCTGTGGATAACTTTGAACATAGTTCATTACTTAGTAATTCCTATGTGTAAAGCAGGGGGGCTCTCAGGATAGGCATCCATTTGCCGGGGTACGGGGGGCAGACAGCTTAAGGCTCTTGTTTAAATTATCCAGATAATTATCTCCTTGCCACCCTTTACTCTTCATTTACCGATGTATTTGGTCAACAAACATTAACAGCTTAAGTATTAGACATTTTTCAGGGTCCTAGAATCTAAAAGTTGTAGACAGCTTTCTGAATTCATAGTTACTGAGGAGTAGAACTTGAAATATTCACTCCTAATGTCTAGTACATAGCAGTTTCTCAAAAAAAGTTTTGAATTATTGTTACATTATTAATATTGTTATTCTAGTCCACTATTCTATAAAGAGATAATGTGCAGGGGTGCACAAAAGGAGGTGACTGTCTGTGTGGCAGGATTGGAGAAAGCTTGCAGCAAGTGAATCTCAATGATGAATTAGTTGCTGGTGGGAGAGGGGGGCATTGCTGGTTATTCCGGTAATGATGAGCATTGTGAGGAATGTTAGGGGACGGTTAGAATAAGAAGCAAAAAGAAATGTGTTGGGATCAAAATATGAAGAGGCTTTGCTGCCATTCCAAGAAAATTAAGGGGAGCTGTTAATGAGTTATAAACGAGAGTGATTGGGCAGCTATCTCTTTAGCCAGTAATATGAAGACCAGACAGGGTTCAAGAATCATTCCATTCATTGATAAACATTATTGTGTGTCCGCTGTGTCCAGGCATGGATGCTGTGGACTAGAAGTAAAACAGGCATGGTTCCTCCGTGCATAGAGTTTGCAGTAGAATGAGGCAGGTGAAAACCACTACCTACTGGTTTCCTGCATACCTATCCAGAGGCTGCTGGCCCTGGGAACTTGTTAGAAATACAAGTTCTCTACACACACCTCAGACCTACTGAATCAAGTTCTGGAGGGTGAGGCTCCACAATCAGTGTTTTAACAAGCCTTCCAGGTGATTCTGATGCTAGTTTAAGTTACAGAATCACTGGGCTCCTGTAATGTAGCAAGCAGTTATTGAGGGTTAAATCAAGATTGAGACAATAAGGACCAGGCTTGAGAGAAGTCCTGGAGACTCATTTGCTTTAGGAGTTGTCAAGGTTTTTTTTTGTTTTTTTTTTCTCAGGCCACTGGTCTGAGGTGGCACCTTGAGTAGGAGATGGATCCACATAGCCACACAAGGACTCTCGCAGTCCCTCCCAGCCCTTTTCAGGCCATATAGGAAATGGTAGTATTTGTACAGGCATGGCGGAAATAGATGAAGCTGTTTCAGGTTGGTGGACCCAGAGGGGGACTTGAGGTGAGGGAACTACTTGGGGAAGTCCAGCTTCTCAGAGCAGGCTCGTAGAAGAGTTTATGCCCTTTAACTCAGTAATCCTACTCCTGAAAATCTCACCCAGATATAAAATAAGCAAGTCTCCTGTTCATTGTAGATTATGTGTAAAAGAGAAAACGGACAGCCCTCTGGTAGAAGGGTCATTTTTTGACATTGTCAGTCAGGAACTATTGTCCTGCTGTTAGGAAATGTGCGACTGTTTTGTGAAGCCATTGTCCTGTCCCACCTGGCACCCTGAGCTGCCCGGATAGGTTCTGGCCACCAAGAATGCTGAACTGGAATAAGTAGGTTGAAGAATGAAAGAACACAAGTTGCTGTTTATCTTTTCAAGTGTCTGGAGTCTTTATTTAAAAGTGGGTGCGGTTTCTGCACGGAAACATGCCATAGAAATTGAGCCTGTCAACATTAAGGAGGACTTACTGTATTTTTATTAATGGGGAAATACTACTTTTAAAAGGCAGTAGGAGGTAAAAGAAGTAGAACTTTGATCTGCTAGGATATAAGAAATGAAAGGATTTGCATCTACAAAACCAGTGGCTGCCTTAGAGTGCTGTTGGAAACTAGGTGGAGCTGGCTACCTCATGGTGTGGAAACACATTTACACTTCTGCACAACTCATTTTTCTCCAGGCACAATCGCTTTCCTGTGCCAGGGTGACATGGAAGGACTGCTGACGAGATACAGAGTGCTGGCCACCCACAGCCACCATCTCGCTGGGTACATCCCCCACAGATTTTACTGTTCCCCAGGGAGAGGGAAGCGCATGGTGCTGTCCCGTGTATTCCAGCCCCAGAACCTTCGGGAAGACCAGTTGCTCTCCCTGGAGGGCAGATCTGGTGAACTAACTTGTAAGAGTCAGCAGCTGATGCTACGGGTGGGCTTGATCCACCCGGCCAGCCCCGGCTGTTACCACCTCCTGCCGTACACCGTCCGAGCCATGGAGAAGCTCGTGCGGGTCATAGACCAGGAGATGCAGGCCATTGGGGGCCAGAAGGTCAACATGCCCAGCCTCAGCCCGGCAGAGCTCTGGCGAGCCACCAACCGGTGGGACTTGATGGGCAAGGAGCTGCTTAAACTTAGAGACAGACACGGCAGGGAATACTGCTTAGGACCAACTCATGAGGAAGCCATTACAGCTCTGGTTGCCTCCCAGAAGAAACTGTCCTACAAGCAGCTTCCATTTCTGCTGTACCAGGTGACAAGGAAGTTTCGGGATGAGCCCAGACCCCGCTTTGGTCTACTCCGCGGCCGAGAGTTTTACATGAAGGACATGTACACTTTCGATTCCTCCCCAGAGGCTGCCCAGCAGACCTATGGCCTGGTGTGTGACGCCTATGGCCACCTGTTTGACAGGCTGGGGCTGCAGTGCATCAAGGTCCAGGCGGATGTGGGCAGTATTGGGGGCACAATGTCTCATGAGTTCCAGCTCCCAGTGGACATCGGAGAGGACCGATTTGCAGTCTGCCTCAACTGTAACTTCTCAGCCAACATGGAGACGCTAGACTTGCCACATACGAACTGCCCTGCTTGCCAGGGACCACTGACCGAAACCAAAGGCATTGAGGTGGGGCACACGTTTTACCTGGGCACCAAGTACTCTTCCATTTTCAATGCTCAGTTTACTGACGTTCATGGCAAACAGTCCCTGGCTGAAATGGGGTGCTATGGCTTGGGTGTGACTCGGATCTTGGCTGCTGCCATTGAAGTTTTCTCTACAGAAGACTGCATTCGCTGGCCCAGCCTCCTGGCCCCTTACCACGTCTGCCTCATCCCCCCTAAGAAGGGCAGTAAGGAGGAGGCAGCTGCAGAGCTCACGGGGCACCTGTATGACCACATCACAGAGGCACTGCCGCAGCTTCGGGGGGAGGTTCTGCTGGACGACAGGACCCATCTGACCATCGGGAACAGACTGAAAGATGCCAACAAGCTTGGCTACCCTTATGTGGTCATTGCCGGCAAGAGGGCCTTGGAGGACCCTGCCCATTTTGAGGTTTGGTGCCAGAACACCGGTGAGGTGATCTTCCTCACCAAAGAAGGAATTCTGGAATTACTGAGCCAAGTGCAGGTTGTTTAAACCCCCAGCCCCACCTCTCAGGCCCAGCCCCACCACTTGCCGCCGTGGTGTTCAGTGAACAGCGCCCTTCCCCACAGTCCTTCCTGGGGCTGGTCTCTTCAGAAATAGGGAAGCTTGTGGAAAGTGAGATGTGTTAGCAAGCCAGTGTTCATCTCGTCATTTGTTCAAACTACAGTTGACCCTTGAACAACTGTGGTGTTATAGAAACCAGCCCCCCATGCACAATCCCCAGGAACTTGACAGTAGTCATTCTTTGGTGTCTGGGGGGGTTGCTGTCAGAGCCCACGTCCATGGTGGTTTGAATCCATGAACGTGGAGCCCAGCTGTATTTGTTGGCCCAGGCAGTTCAGACCCCGGTTCAGCAGTCAGCTGTATCTGTAGTTAAAGTCATTAACTTGATCCCTTTGTCCGGACTGACTGAACTGCACCTGCCAGTCCTTTATATTCCATGTGGAAGCTTCTGTCAGAAGGCAGGGAGCTCAGAGTTCTCTCAGCCTTCAGGTGAGTCACTCCCTGGCTCAATTGTTTCCCTGTGAGAATGGGAGTGACTGGTGTCCACGGCCCTCTGCCTAGGGCCTCTTGCTGCATTCAGTGTAGAGAACAAGCCCACCAGCCCTCCTGCACTTGGATACATCCCCTCCCCGCACCACGGGTCCCCCATCTATGACGTGAAAATAAACTACATCTGTGAGCCCTTAAGCTGTCACTGGCCAGTTCCATGAGAGATTCATAACAGGCAGCTCTGCGTAGGACCTGAGTCCTCCATCATTTAAGACACACAGAAATTTGATAAAATCCACTGATGGCCAGAATCCACTCCAGAGAGCTGGCCCTGCTGGGCAGCTTAGCACTGAGATCATGTCATAGACTGCATAAAGTTGGGCTGCTGGAATGAGCTTTGCATGTGAACTTGAAGCAGTGGTGACATCTGCCGTTTAACAGCAGTGTCTTCCCATCTTCAGACTTTCTCTGCTATGTCTGTACTACACTCAAAAGAAAACTGACTAGCATTTTTCCTCACAAGTGTCAGGGGCAGTGGGCTTCAAATATCTTGTCCTAGGCATGTGATGAGTGAATACTAAGGTCTCTGTCTGGATTCTAGAAAACGGAGTGGACTTGAACTCCCACAGTAGTGCCACCTGCTTTCCTCATGCCAGGTCCCCACACTGGGAACATAGGTTGCCATGATAATGTTCAAAACTAACAAGAATTAAGGCCAAGTTCAAAAATAGCCCCTCCTGCTGGAAGTGGTTTTCTTCCGGCTCCCAGGACCTTCCTGTTTGGCGTTACTGGCATCAATCTCTGGGCACACACCCAGCTCATGTGAGGTTGGCTTCCTGAGCTGATTCTTCAGGCTCTGCAGTTGTTTTGGCCAGTTGTTCTACCCGCAGTCTCTTAGCGCTGGTGTACCACACCCTCGGGTTCCCTAATTCATGTACAAGTCCAGCCCTAAAGACTCCAGACCTGCCGCTGGAGCCCAGCCTTCAGGCCAGATGTAGGTTCCGGGAGCGAACCTAGAAAGCCTAACCTTTTGTGTGCACATTGGAATCACTAGGTTCTGGGGTGTGTCCTGGGCGTTAGAAATCTCCTGGCTCCTTACGTGATTGTAACGTGCGGAGTCCACTGAGAGCCCCTGGCAGAGGGAGCCCATTTGTATTTGAGCGTTCCTTTGAGTACTTTCGGTGGTCTGTCAGACTGATGGGAGCTTTCCGCCCCTACTGTCTGGTCAGCTGCCAGGGCCTGCCATGCGTCCCTGTGCTGAGGCACTTTCATACACAGTTTCCAGGCTCAGGGTCAGTGCTGCTCTTCTTATTTTAGATTCAGAAACCCGTGACTGTTTAAGCAGCTTTTGCTTAAGGATGCCCACCTACTAAATATCAGCTAGAATCTGAGGAGTGACTGAAACCTATCCCCTTCCCACAGCATCTGCTGAAACAAAAGTGATTTCAGTAAGTCTTTTTTTTTTTTAAAGATTTATTTATTTATGCATACAAGCACTGAGGTACAGGCCAGAGGTGTGGGGTGGGGGTGAAAGAGGATTCACCACAGAGAGCAGGGAGCAGAACAGGCAGATCAAAAGAAGTACACTGCTGAGGAGAGCAGCGGGCACAGCAGGACAGGTCTGCCGCGCCATGTGGGTCCCCTCCCTGACCGGCAGCAAGGATCGAACTCGTGCTGCAGTGGCTGAGGTTTGCTTCATAGTGTGTTGCTTAACCCACTGCACCACCAGGGAGGCCCGATTTCATTAAGTCTTTACTATTTGGTTCTATCTAATCAAGTTAGCCTAAAAGTAAATGAAAAACTGAGATTCATGCAAATGAGTACTCTGAATATATATATAATATATATATGTATTTTCATTTGTGCTCCGTAAATGTATTTATGGAAGGCTAACCTAATGTAAGCACTTTTAGAATCTTGTCATCTCTTACCAGTTAAACTTCATAAATGTGAAAGTTCCAGGTTGATTTGAAGATGATATAAAACCATGGAACTTTAGACAGGAAAGAGTTTAAGCCCTTCCCAGATGGAACCGGAACATGGAGTGGGAATTAACCTGCCACATACATTTGCTAAACGCCCTAATGCAGGCCAGGTGCTACGGGCCCTGAATTGGGCTGCCTCTGGTCCATCTTGTTGCATTGAGAGATCTGGCTGGACAGCTATTGAGCAACATAAAGCCCTGTATATTTAAAGCCGGTACCTGACCTCTATTTTCCAAGGAAGACAAATCCAGGGGAGTATTTTATATACCCAAGGTCAAGCTGAACTGAAACCTAGATGCCGGGATTACTAAGCCAGTGTTTTTATCTAGTAGTCAGGCATAGTATAATTTGGTGGAAAGGATCAGAACCTTGGAGAGACATAATCCTAGATCAACCACTCGCCAGGGATGTGACCTTAGACAAAGGACGTGCTCTTTGTGGGCTCAGATTCTTCATCAGTGCCAGAGCTGCATGTCTTTGCTTGCTTACATGAAATGTTTAACCCTTAGTATGCACTTAGGAAACACTTTCCTCCAGCAGGAAATCCCCACATTGGGAGTTCAGCTTTCGCTATTATCTCCAGATCTGGATCTTAATTTTCTTATAAGACACAACTTTCCTGGGGAACGCGATGAGTAAGAATTAAGTAACACCTTTGACTGGTTCCATCTAAGAGACGAAACCTTACTGTCTCCTTCCTGAACTTGCTAGTGTTACCCCTTGCTGTAAACTGGTGAGGTGCGGATGCCGGCAGAATAATAGGTACAGGCTGTATTATCACTGTTCATTCCTTGGGGAGATCTAGAAGCAACTAACTGGGAAATATTTAGCAGAATTAATACTTGGGGACAGAGGCGGGTGCATAACAAACCCATTGTGTAAATCAAGCTTAGAATGTAAATCAAGAGCGCCATTAATATTCTGTGTTTTAATGGAAGAAACACCTGCTGGGTTATCAGTGAAGGAGCTTTGCAGAAATCTGTTGAAATTGTCATTTCTTTTAACTACTTGCATGCCAGGCCTCTTAAGAGTCCCCATATCCATTTCAACACCAAGAAGGCAGAATGCTTTTTAGGATGGATTATTCTGTGTCCAAGGGCACATAGGCTTTGTTTCATAGTTAGGAAAATGATTTTTGTTTTTCTAAAGTGGAAAATGGGAAAAGAATTATTTTTATGTGTACTTAGGGCGCATTGGAAACAGTATTGGGTGCTTCATTTAATTTTAAAAATGACTCCATCGCGATGATCCAGATGAGACACTCGATAGTCAGACTGCCTGGGCCACTTTATAGTTTCTGACCATGTGCAAGAGACCTTACACAAGCTTCCCCATGGGTAAAATGGGGACAGCAGTGTCCGGCTCCCAGCACCTGCTTGGTAAATAGCCCCTGTCCTTTGCACACAGTAGGTGGGTGGGTAGTGTGTGGATCTGCAGAATGTGCTGGTACCTCTGGGTGTCCGTGGTGCACGGGCGGTGGTCACTACTCTAGCCAGCAATTCTCAAGGCTGCTAACTTAAAGCTTAGTTGCTCTTGGCTAATTAAACATTAGCGCCAGGAGAGTGAGGAGGCAGCACTTACCAGTTCATGGTAACAGCACACCCCACTTGTCAAAGCAGGACTTGCTGTCCAGGCTCACCCACTGGCTGGGTGTCAGGTGCTGTGGGGGTTCAGCTGTGGGCTCTGGCAGGGGTTTCTGCAGACTGAACCCTTGTATCCAGGCAGACAGGTTAGGGACATTGCATGACAGTGAGTGCAAGACTTGACCATAACCTTGAGATGAGTGGAAAAGAGCCGCTGGGTCTGTTGCCAACTCCTGAAAGGCAGGGCTCAGCCTTGTTACCAGTATTACCTCCTGGAAGCTCACAGGAGGCGAAACTCAAGGTCTGCCTTTGCTTTTCACTGGCTTGCCAACTTTGGGCATCCTCTCATGACTAACTTGCCCATATGGCTTCAGAAGCCAAGTTAAACAGCTAAGGCAGAGAAGGACTCTGGGCAAAGGGTAGGCCTTTGTGATGTGGGAAAAGGGGGAGGTCAGTTAGGGAGATTACGGGGAAGACATAGTATAGCATGCAAATTTCAGTTCTGCCTTTTCCGCCGAAAGGATATAAGGAGAGTAGCTCTTGGCACACACCTTTACAGACATTTGTAAGCTAAAATGTTTTTCAAATGTAACTTTCAGAGCCTCTCCCATGGAATCAGCCAAAAAAAAAAACCTTATTTTCTTCATCCCCCTACACCTTCACACACATTACCTCTGGAATAAGCCCATTCAAGATTTCTCTGCTTTGCTTTGTTGCTGTAAATGTCTGAATAAATGTTTTTATTTTTTAATTTAGTGCAGCATTTCCCAAACTTGGCATTACTGACAATCTGGGTCTGCTTATTCTCTCCTGTGAGGACTGTCTTATGCACTCGAAGATGTTTAGCAGCGTCCCTGGTATCTACCCACTAGATGCCAGTAGCATTCCACCACGTTGTGACAAGTCTTTGCAGTGCCAAATGTCCCTGCAGGGGACAGAGCTGCCCTGGTTGAGAATCACTGCTCCAGTGCCACTGGCCTCCATAGATATGAGTCCATATAATTTGGTTGATAGCTAGTTATTGAATAGTCATGTGCCGTAACTGGACTGAACACTTTGCATGCGGTATCTACACAGAAATGCTGTGAACACCTACGAGATGGGTACACTGAGTAGTTTTGTAGCACAAGTCAGTCCCTCCTTCACAAACACAGCAAGTCAGTAGCCACCGGGATCCTAGCCCTAATCTAATAGTCTGCCATTGAGACCCTTTTCCTTCTTTTCCACTCCTGCCCTGCCCTAGCTGGAGGTGACAGGAATTGAAGAGAAAGTAGAAGAGCAGAAGCTGGCTGATAACCTGCCTGCAAGGTCCCTATGAAAGGGCTGCAGGTTGAGGATGAAGGTCACATAACCAACCTTCTCAGGTACTTGTACTTTCGAATGTATACCTTGCTCTTATCCAGTATCCATCTCAGTGTCTGGGAAGAGTCTGTTTTGTCTGATGTGTGGTAGCTGCTGTAGGGAACTCAGTGCCCACTGGGTTGTTGCTGTTAGGCCTCTCACAAAGCATGGAGCTCCTACAGAGTCTCCAGCTGAGTGAGACAGGCCTTGGTATGGCTAAAACCAGGCTCAAGACCGAGGCTGGACCTCAGATTCTGGCCACATGTAGAAACCTGCACCTGGGAGGAAAGCTACATGGTTCTTTGTAAATATGTCACAGCAAATTGTCCTTCAAAGATAATGAAGCACATGACGCAAACCCTAAATTAGTCCATCTTAAGGACAGCAGCTGTTTTCAGTTTAATGATGTATTAGCTAGCTTTGCTATAGTAACAAACAACCCCCAAATCGCAGTGCTTATTACTACAACAAACATTTATTTCCCATTCATGTTACAGTCAATGGCAGCAGGCCAGCTGCTTCAGCTCTGCTCCACATGTCTTACCATTCTGGCACCCAGGCTGAAGGAACAGCCTCTATTTGAGAAGTAAGTTCTCCGGGGGGTGTGGGGAGAGAAGTATGGTATCATGGCAGGGAGAAAGGAGCACGAACCTGCCACTCGGTGGGTCCTCCAGCCCCATCTGGACATGCCCACTCACACTCCTCTGCATCTGGAGCAGGAAGGACATTCCTCCCGGGGTGGGGGGGCGGGGGGGAAAGATACGACTGCAAGTCATCCCATGAGTACGGCTGAGGCCATGTAAGACCCTCTAGGAAGGGGACAGCAAAAAGCTGCAGCTAAAAATACTATGACCCAACATGGACAAAAATTTTCCAATTTAAAAGGCACAAATTACAATGTGAAAATGGGAAAGAACTCAGAGACCCCCTGTTTAAGATTGCAAAGCTCAGGAAATGTGGCAGTTTTTTAAGGTGTTCAAGAGGCTAAATGCAGAGATAGGACCAGGCTTTGCTGGCCTAGTCTCACCCAGGTGCCTACAGCATTCCCCCCCAGAGTACCTTCTATACTCATAACTGGGGCCAGTGACTCTCAGCTTGACTGCCTTAAATTACAGGTGCACTACAGAGGTAGCTTCTCCGAAGCAGCTAACTCCACATTTAGAACATGTCACTGGGTCCTGAGTCAGTGTCCTCAGGTCAGCAAGTCCTCAGGTCAGCTGCTGTGCAAACTGAAGAGCTGGAAGCTAACACAGCTGCAGGGAGTCCAAGGACGTCATGACCAAGGAACAGGTTTTGTATCAACAGAGAGGAGTGAGGACCCAGCTGGAGCTCAGCAGGTTACTCAGAGAATCCACTGTTCAGGGAAGTAAGCAGGCCCTCCCCAGCCATGTCCAGCTGATTGCAGTGTGCTGGGTCCAGGCAGAGGTAAGCGAGGGGGAGGTCCAGGGGCCCTGGTTCCCACAGCCTGGCTCACTTTACCTGGTGCACCTTTCTCCCCTGGAGGTAATTCTTGCAAAAAGGGGAAGATCCTACACAGACCAAAAATGCTGGTGTCAGGGCTTTGACACAATACCTGCAATGCACACGAGGAAAGAAGAGGGCGTTAACTGAACTGCAATCTTAATCATCCACAGACCTTCCCAATGACATTCAAGGTGGACCTCTGGATGTGTGTCAACATCAAAATGCAAGTATAGCACATTTGTTTGTTTCGTGGTTTATAAACTTGGCAAATTAGCACACCCCTTCCCCCCCTCATAATGTGAACAGAGCCTTTGTGCCAGTACTCTAGCATCATGCATGTCTGTGACTAAATAATAAGAACATAATTTCACTCATTCAGTGACGGCTGGCATAAGGCAGGCTTTGTGCTGCAAACAAACCAAAAAAACCCCCACCCCACCTCACCCCCCAGAGTCTCTGCTCTCGAGTCCTGGGAGGAGTGTGGTAATCGATGGCAAAGCACAACTAGAGACACCGTTGTGAGGTACCACAGTAGCCCCAGGGACATGATTCTTTTGATGGAAAAGGGGAGTCCTGGAGGATTGACTTTAATTTAGAAAAGGGGCAGTGACGGAGCAAAGTCAAGGGCACAGGTCACCAGAGCACTGCTCCTGCTGGAGCGCACAGCACACAGTGAGGCAGGCGGGAGAGGTGAACAGGGCCTTGGTCCCCAGGTCAAGGGGTGTGCATATACCCAGGGGGCTTGGACTTGGATAGAGGAACCTGCATCTCAGCTAAACCAGCTTCGCCACATAATATTTTCAAATTACTATTTTAGATAATGAAAACTCAACGGAAAACAAAATACATAGGAACTATTTTAAATAGCACTTGAAGTGGACACTTTTAAAAAGGTAAATTTTTTTCATTTGTACTAAATTAATAGAATTATTTTTTTAAAAAGCAGAATGACAAAGTTGCCAGAAAATTGGCTTTTTGCCTATGCTAGTCATTTAAAATGTAATCACTTCCAGTTTCCTGAGAAGCATGAAATTGGTTTTCCTCCACATATCCATCTGCTTCTATTTAGATTTCTCCCCCACTTTTTGGATGAGACAGAGTGGACTTCAGGTCCTTATGAATTACGGATAATTTGCTAACAGAAAATGAAGAGCTAAAAATCTGTCTATAGGGTAGAAGAGATTTAGGGCCAAAAGAAAAAAAAAATGCCCCAAGAGAAGTTATCAGTCATATCTGAAAAAACTGTCACCTCCCAGACCAAAGCAGAAGCATCAAGACCAGCTAGACACCCCCACCAAGTCAGTCAGCACATAGCTGATTCCCATCCAACCAGTCAGTGTCCTACACTTATGGTGCAGGCTTTTAGTAAAGTCTCAGTGCTATCGAGCTGTCGCCAGGCACTGCAGAATGAGTTTGATCCCAGGTCAGGGAGCTGACCCACATGTGCAGCAGACCTCCCCTGTCTCAATTGCTACTCCCCCCAGCAGTGTATCTCAGTCGATCTGCCTGTTCAGTTCCCCACTCTGTCTCTGGTGAATCCTCTCCCTCCCCACACCTCTGGCCTATATACCCCAGTTCTTGTATGCATAAATAAATAAAACCTTTAAAAAAGATTTAACCTGTACACTAGTCTGTAAACTTTACCTCAACCAACACCCTCTATGGTGCCACATACCACTGCTCAGCAGGACACTCAAAGCCTTCGCAGATGGCCCTAATTCAGCTCTCCAGCTTCCTGGGTCCAAGCCCCCTGGGTATATGCACACCCCTTGACCTGGGGACCAAGGCCCTGTTCACCTCTCCCGCCTGCCTCACTGTGTGCTGTGCGCTCCAGCAGGAGCAGTGCTCTGGTGACCTGTGCCCTTGACTTTGCTCCGTCACTGCCCCTTTTCTAAATTAAAGTCAATCCTCCAGGACTCCCCTTTTCCATCAAAAGAATCATGTCCCTGGGGCTACTGTGGTACCTCACCCAACTACCCTCATTCCCCTAATACATCGGCCCCTTTCAGCCCAATGCAAGAGCATTTGCTTTGCTCAAAGCTTCAGGAAAAACTAGTCTGAGTCAAATAATAAATCTAATAAGGGCATTCCCAGGAATATTCCAAAACTAAAGCAGCAACTGCCACATCCAACTGTCACGACTACTATCAAAGATGCCCTCTTACAGCAAGATCACCCTCTAGTTTACAGAAGCACTTCAGCTCTCACTGGCTGTCAATTACCAGAGAAATAGCAAGAGTTATTATTCTCATCCTACAGATGAGCAGCATTGTGTAGAATCACAAGCCAATAACTGATGGTGTGTCTGATTTCAAGAACCAATGCTCTATTCATCTAACAGGCCCAGAAGACAAGGCTCACTTAGGAACAGGAGGGTCATCACAATTGTCTTCAGGTACAAAAGTCAGCAACTTTCCCTCCTCTACCAGTCCTCGCTTTTCCCAGTCTGAGGGTGCCATGGCTACGGTGCAATCACATGTACCCTGTTTGGTCAGTGGTCCCGTTTAACATGTCAGATCAGTTTCCATGGTGCCATCACACAGTTTTGCACCCAGGGCAGAAGGGGAGGAGTACAGGGCAGTAATGAGTGGTGGAATGAGAATCTGGCTGTATCCCTGGGATGGTGCCTGTGCACCTGCATCTGGCCCACCCATGAGGCTGACTCACCTGGGATGCTGCAGCACCTGCAGCAGGGTACTCCTGGGAGGCACCCGGTATAGTTCTGCCCTGTCCTCATCTTCAAAGTAGACCTGCAAGGTTAACAGGAAAACAGGAGTCAGACACAGAAGGACTCAGCAGCACTAGGCATGTTGAGGCCAAGTCCAGGGAAAAGTTAGAGATAGTAACTGTTATTACCTAAATGTCTCCTTTATACAGAGTTGTAGCCTATAAAGCATTCCGTCCACCCCCTCACACCGTCAGGTATTACTGACTCCCTCTTCCGAAGACAGAAGCAAGGCTCAGAGACGGGAATAACCCACCAACAGTTGCCAACTTGTAAATAAGGTGTCCAGAGTCAAGCCAAGCCTATGGGCCTTCCTTTCCCCAACACTTCAGTCCTGGAGCTGTCAGGTTTCGAGGAAGACAGTTGGGGTGCCTAGAACAGGAAGAGTCGAGCAGGACAAGAAAGAGGTCCATTCAGGATGGCCCAGCGTAAATGTCAGAGCCCAAGCAGGGTAAGGGAGATGTCTGCACAGAAGTCCAGCCTGGGGGAGGGCTCCTTCACTGGGAGCCGGGCAGTCTACACAGGGCAAGAAGGGCTCCTGGAAAACAGCTGTCCAGAGTGGCCATCAGAGCCCAAGTGGCATGAGGAGGGTGTTCATGCTTGGAACAGCCAACATGGAATTCTGGGCCCAGCCACGATGAGGATGTCAACCATTCAAGCGGGGGTTACTTCTTGTGAGAACTGGGGATCCAAAACAGAGCACACTGCAGGGTATCAGTCTGTGGAGGGCACCCATGCTGGGGCAAGAGCCTAACGAGGAGTCAGAAGTCTCAATAGGGTGAGGGAGGTTCCCATGGGAGAAGAGACAGTGGCAGTCACAGGATGGGGATTAAATACAGAGGACTGATCAAAAGAATACAGGTAATAGAAAGTCACTATTATAAAAAGGAGAAAACAGTCCTCCGGTATTAACCTCATGTTTTCATACACACGCCCACACCACACCTGTGTTTCCTAGTTATGTAGCATTGAAAAGGCACCAAGCAGTGAACATCCCTCCCTTAGCCCCATACCAATGAGTGTGCCCGTGGCACAATCTTAGCATCAGCACTCCTTGGAAAAGAGGGCTGACTTCCAGAGCACTCTGGAAAGCACAATTTAAGCCAGCAAATCCTGTGTCAGAAAGCTCTTAAGATTGAGACAAATCAAAAGGATACTGAAAGAATTTGGTCAAATCTGGGACAATGAGCATAAAATAATCACAGTGACAGATTATAACTTGATGAAAGAGGAAACTACGTCTACTTATAAAGGTTGACTGCTGAAAGTGATGAACAGGATATTTGTATCATGTCATAGCACCTCCCTATGACATACTAATTATAATTACGAAGGGAAGAGAGTATCTTTACATTAGAGACGCCTGGCAGGCCTCCACTGTTATCAGGAGGTCAAGTGACCCTCATCAGTAATGACAGGATGTGATAGGGTATGATGTGACAAGAGCACAGCATCACGTCCGCTATTCATGTGTAACCAAATACACACAACTAGGTCCAGTCACAAGGACAAACAAGACACACCCACACTGACGGACCTTTCTACAGAATAACTAGTCTGTAATTTTCAAAAGTACTGAGACTAAGCTGAAGAAAGAAGAACTCTTCTATTGCCTGAAGGAGACTGAGAGGACATGAAAGCTAAATACAACACAACTTGCGACTCTGAAGAGAATCTCTTTGCTATAAAGAACATTGTTGGGGCCTCCCTGCTGGCACAGGGGGTCAAGCACCGCATTGTGAGCATCCGCCGCACAGCATACCCGGCCACGGAGGGTGCCCACATGGCACAGTAGACCTCTCCTGTCTCACCCCACCCGCACTGTATTTCAGTTGATCTGCCTGTTCTGTTCCCCACTCTATCTCTGATAAGTCCTCTCACTTCCTGTGCCTCTGGCCTGTACCCCAGCTCTTGTATGCATAAATAATTTAAAACAAAACAAAACATTGTTGGGACAATTTGTGGAAACTGCAAGGAGTCTGAGGGTTTTGTATCAAAGTTAACTTCCTGATTTTGATGGCTGTATTGGTATTATGAAGGAAAATGTCCCTGTTTGCAGGAAATACACACTTAAGTAGTCAGAGATGAAGGGGCATTATATGGGATCTGACTCTGAAATGAATAAAAGATAAATTCTCTGTATTGTAAGTTGTGACTAAAAAAATTCCTTTGTTTTCTGATCACAGTTTCTGTGTGTGTGTGTGTAGGGGTGGGGCCTGTTTGTCTATGAAACCAAGGAATTCTCTGAAACCAGTTGTGTCTTACAACTCAATTCTGACACTATCCAGAGATAGCACCAGATTCCACAGGTTAAGGGCTCAGTCCCACCAGGTTAACCCCAATTCTGATGCCAATCATGAGTTCAGGTTGTCACCTATGCTTCTGATAGATCAGCTCTATAGACTGGAGGTTCCAACAGTCCCCATTCTTGGATTCAATTCATTTGTTAGAGCAGTTCACAGAACTCCTATTACTGGCTTATTATAAAAGAATGTAACTCAGGAGCAGCCTGATGGGAGAGCTGTATAAAAGACAAGTTACGGGGAAAGGATACAGCATGTCCAAGCTCTCTCCCAGAGGGTCGCTCTCTCCCAGAGGGTCGCTCTCTCCCAGAGGGTCACTCTCCCCAAATCTCACCAGCCCACAAACTCTCAGAACTATGGGTTTCTCAGAATGTGGGTTTCTCTGGCAGCTTCAATTCACTAGCCACTGTTGACCAACTTTCAGCCCATCTTCCTTCCCTGAAGGTCAGAGAAACAAGACTGAAAGTTCCAAGCCTCTAATCACATGGCTGGTTTACCAGCCTCATCCTTAGGTGCTCCCAATAGTTCCCTCCTAACCTAACAAAAGACACCTTTATGGAGTTCTAGGAGCTTCATACCAGAAACAGAGATGATGACCAAATATATATATCTTCTTATAAATCACATCACAAATCCCAACAATGGAATACTATTCACTTAAAAGGGAAATTATCACACACACTACAAGATGGATGAATCCAGAAGACATTGTACTAGCGAAATAAGCAGATGAGGTACCTAGATCAAAATCACACAGACAGAAAGGAGAAAAGAGGTTGCCAGGGGCTTGAGGGCAGGACGAATGGAATTGACCATTGCATGGCAATGAAAACGTGTTTGGTGGTGACAGTACACAAAAGATGAGTGTACTCAATGACACTGATCAGAGTATTTAAAGATGGTTAAGATGGTAAATTTTGTTACGTTACCCATTTTTCAAAAAGGACAGTGAGTCACTCCCTCTTTCTACCTCCCCAAAATCCCATAAAGGAACAAAGTATCTCTTACCTCTAAATTATCAGGACAGTATTTCTGTTCTAGGTCCCAAGAGGGTGCTTCACCAAACATCACCATTAAGTGATCCATAAACCTAGGATGTAACGTACTTTCTAGGTATCAATAACTCATGATCTATTTCCCCCCATCACAGCCCCTAGACACCTATTCACAGAGGTATCAAGATCGTGTAAAGCACAAAACGCAGGCCTAAGACACCTAAACAGCAGCTCCCGAAACATGCATGTCTATCACTTATCGTATTAGGACATAACATGGTTTTCCTTACACTAACTCAGGCTTAACGATTCCTCACATTTTGTCACATTCTAAGCGTTAACCCTATGAAATAACACTAAACTTGCTGTAGTTCTCTAATAAATACATACTTCAATTACTATGCAGATACTGCCTACAATGATTTCACGTCTCAGAGGTATGTAGCAGAGCTAGGCAAACACTATATTGTGTTATCTTACCTCAACAAAGGGAAAAAAATTTGCTAAACCAGATGAAACCCTCCAAACTACTCTCTTTCCTCCTCAAGAGTATGACCTTCCTGCTGAAATAGCAGGAAAAGAGCATGCAAGCAAGAGCATATGACTTTTGTGCAAGTACCTGGAGTCCTCGTGAAAAGCAGAGATGAAGTCTGACTGCGAATACTCCGGATACAGAAAGAGCACAGGCCAGCTCAGTCTGCCTTGGTCATCTATGCCCAGCCGGGCTCCGTAGGGGTTCTCAGAGCTGAGCCCATCCAGGAAAAGCTCACCTAGACCTTCTGAGTCTGAATCTTCATCTTCATGAGCAGCTTCAGAGACTAGTCTGATGTTCCTTGCCTGTTTAAAGACAGAAACACACATCCCTAAAGGCGTAGAAAGATACAAATCCATTTCTCTAAAACAGAAATTGTAGTATCGCCAGCTCCCTGAGAGCCAGCACTGCACAATTTATCTCCATTATCCCTGAAGTCTGGCACACAGTAGGCAGACATCACTTGTTTAACTCAGCTTCACTTCACTTACCTTTAGAGTCCCTTTGCTGGGCTCTGAGTCAGAGAGGAACTAGACATGGTTCCCACGCCTAACACCGTGTTCTCAGTCGAGAAGTCATGAAAATAAGTAAAAGATACGGTAAGAAGTAGAGCTACAAGCTACAATAAGTAATGAATACAGTCTGGGGCTAGACATGCCTGGGGGAGTACTAGGCCTTGAATAATAACTGAAAGGCACAGAAGCTGGAGTTGGGGAAGTGTGAGAAGGAACACTCCAAAAAAGAGCATGTGCAAAGGCACAGAGAAGATCAAGAGTGTGGCATGTACAAAAAACGGCAAATGTTTCAGAAATTTAGCCAGAACGTGGAATACTAAAAACAATGTAGCCTGACTGTCTCAAGGAAATCAAAGGCCTGAAGTGGAGACTTGCCTCTTAGGTATGCGTGGAAGTTCCTTAGGCTAGCAGTAGGATCATTTCACGCAATCAAAGTATCTTTGAGGACATCTCCTAAATCAGAGGTGGGCAAACTTGTTTTTAAAGGATTAGGTTCAAGAAGTGTGTGAAGTTTTGTGAGCCACAAGGCCTCTATGGAAAAAGTTGACTAGTCAACTTTGCCCCTGTACAGGCAGAGCTGTGAGCCTCTGGCTATGGTTTGCTGAGCAGCCCTGCTTTAAAATAGCGTGCAAGGTTTTGTGTATACAACTGTTGAAAGTAATTCTTATATACATTAAAATTTGAGAAACAAAGGTATGTATGCAAATGTCTAGGATGTCCAACATTCTGTATTTTAGAAAATGACAAATTCTTCACTGTGATTAAGAATTAGATGGAGAACCTGGAGTGTGTCGTTCTACTTAATCCAATAATTGCATGTTGTGGGGTCTCAAAGTCAACAAGTAACTTAAATGGGTATATGATTTACCTCAAAGAATGAATTAAAGAACCTATCCCCCAATCTCACCACAGATATGTTATCGCCCTCATGAAGACTAAACAAACCAAGGCTCAAATAGGTGACTTGATGAGCAGAGAAGTAAAGTAAGAGTTGGATCAGACTACATTCATTTAAATTGCAGGGAAGGTTTTTTGCTCCTTCTAGCTGGACAGTCTCTTCTTCTCAGCAGTGCCAATGCCTCCCTGAGATATCACGGTGATGGTCAGAATGAATGGGTTTGGCGGAATTGGGCATGTGGAACTACATGATTCCACCCAAGTCAAGTTCAATGGTATAGTCAAGGCTGAGAATGGAAAGTTGTCAACGGGAAGTCCATCTCCATTTCCAGGAGTAAGACCTTACCAATGTTAAATGGGGTGATGCTGATGCTGAATATATTGTGGAGTCCACTGATCTCTCCACTACTCCAGAGAAGGCTAGGGCTCACATAAAGCGGGGTGGGAAGGCCAAAAGGGTCATCATGTCTGCCCCTTCTGCTGATACCCCCATGTTTATGATGGGCATGAACCATGAGAAATATGTCAACTCCCTCAAGATTGTCAATAAGGTCTCCTGTATACACACTGCTCCCCACCCCAGCCAAGGTCACCTATGAAAATGACATTGTGGAGGGCCTGATGACCATACTCAATGCCATCATCCACCCAGACAACTGCATGATGGCCAAAGGGCTGCCCAGAACATCATCTCTGCTTCTACTGGCACCACCAAAGCTGTAGGCAAGGTCATCCCTAAGCTGAATGGGACTCACTAGTATGGCCTCCCATGTTCCCACCCATTGGTTGTGGATATAACCGCTGCCTGGAGAAAGCTGCCAAATACCATGACATCAAGAAAGTGGTGAAACAGGCATCATGGGAGCCCTCAAGAGCACCCTCAGCTACGCTGGGGACCAGGTGGTCTCCTGAGACTTCAACAGTGACACACACTCCTTCACCTTCTATGCTGGGGCTGGCAGTGTCTTTAACAACCACTTCATCAAGCTCATTTCTTGGTATGATAATGAACCCAACTGCAGCAAAAGGGTGGTAGACTTCATGGTCCCCATGGCCTCCGAGGAGTAAGAGCCCCCTGGACCACCAGTCCCAAAGAGCACAAAAGGAAGCTACTGAGGAGGCCTTCCCCCACTGATAAAATACACTTAGGAGTCTCTCCTTTCTGGACTCCTGAAGGGGAGCCCCATTTAATACATGCACCATCAATACATTACAGTGTACACAGAAAAAAACTAAATGTAGGAAAGAGCAAAGGGGAGCTAGAATTTGTTGTTGGTATTACAGCAGATCAACATTCTAAAGATTCACTTTCTCAGGATGCAGTGTAACAGTGGGGAAGAGCAAGACCTGGTTCTGACACATATTAGCTGTATGAGGTTTCTTCGCTTCTCTGCAACTGTGCCATCATCTAGCAAACGAGGAGCAAGAACACCTACCTCAGAGGCTACTGTGAAGAGTAAGTAACACTCAACCCATAGCTACAACATACAATACTCAGTACATGTTAACTGAGACCGGCCAACACATGTACACAGGTAGGAGAGCTGACCAGTCTGGGTATCTGACTCCATGGTGCCTTCATATACTGCTTCACTGAAAGCAGGATGAAAATGAAAAATCATTTAGGTACAGTATGCCAAGAAAGGTTCCCCAAAGGCTAAGGGTTAGTGGATTAACAAGATCATAATGACCTAAGGTTTAAGAACTCACCTTGATGGCCTGAAGTAAAGTATCATTCTGATTCTGCTCCTTCTTTTCTTTCAACTTTGCTTTCCTTATATCCCTCTGTTCAGTTCGCTGAAAATGAAATTCAGATGCATCAACTCTAGGGATGTTGCTTCCTTCTCTCTTACCTCAGCCTGTCCCTAAATTCCTAACTGGTCTATCTAGCCAACCCAGCCTCTAGTATCAAAGGTTGCCAGATGCCAGATTCGGTTCAATAAACATGTCTGGGTGCCAGGACTGGTGGCAGCAGAAATTTCAAGATCTATAGGTGCTGCGCCAAAGGAACGCGCTGTCTACTGAGGACAGACAACCAGAGTCAGTAAGAGGTCCGTTATGTATTACCCTAGCAGTGAGAATCGAGTGCTGTAAAACAGAAAAGGGTGACTAATTCTGCCCTGTCAAAGAGAGGGGTTAGCAGGCAAGAAAGATTTCACCAGATACAGAGAAAGGGCACTCTCAGTGGAGGCTGACAGGGAGCTTATTGGGCATACCAACTCTCCCGACATGGCTGGAGTATAGGAAAGCACAATGGAAAAACCCAGGACAAGAACTTAGCAGACTCTGCCTTTGGCACAATTACAGTCCGTGAGAACAAAGTACCACCCGTCTGGCAGAAATACAATTTAGATCTCCTTTTCCTGCTAATCTACCCCAAACAGACTGATCCTGCTCTTACCCTTAGGATTATGGATTAATAAGGGTCAGCAAACTTTTTCTGTAAAGGGCCAGAGAGTAACAGATTTTAAGCTTTGCAGACCATGTACAGTCTCTGTTATACATTATCTGGTTTGTTATTTATAACCCTTTAAAAATGTAAAAACATTCTTAGTTCACCAAATGTACAAAAAACAGGCTAACAAGGGTTAGCTTACTGATCTTGGCTCTAGAATGAAGCAGCAACCATCCCTCATCAGCCCCACAAAGACAAACACAGATTTTTTTTTTTTCTTTCTTGTAAACAAAGTCTATACCTTTTAGGAAGACCATGGCTGGCAATTCTTGGCCAGTCCTCTAATCCAGCTGGCCAAGAGAGCTGAGAAATCCTTTCTGTTGTTAGGAATTTTGATTATGCTATCAGGAGTGTCCCACTCCTCGGATTCCACTAGAACTAGATCCAATTCTACCTTTACAGATCAGCTATACTCAATGACAGTGTCTGGTCCACGTTAGAGAATGATTAAGATGGATGATTAAGAAGGATGACTTCAACTCTGTTCCAGTTTGTCTTCACTCTGACTTACAAGCTGTGAATGGGTAGGTATGGCTTCCTGTGGTCTCACTTGAAGTTTTTGGTCTTGGCAGCCCACATAAAGTAGAATAAACACAAGGTCAGAGTTACCCTGAACTGTGCAATAAGCTGCCCTTAAAAACAAAAACACAAACAAAACCCAACTTTGTTGAGATGTAATTTATAGGTTTTAAGTATACAGTTTGATGAGTTTTGACAATATATACCCTGAATACCCAACACTCCAAGAGATTCTATCCCCTAGAAAGTTCCCTTGTGCCACTTTTCAGTCAACCATTCTCCCATTAAGTTTCACTTTATTGCCAAGTAATATTCCATTTATGAATATAGTCATGTGTCACTTAACAATGTTTTTGGTCAGTAACCGAATGGCAATAACCAACAGACTTTACTGTATGGTCAAGGTGTGTAACTGGCTGAACTATCTAGGTTTGTGCCATTATGCTAATGTTCACACAATGATAAAAATCACCCAACAATGCATTTCTCAGAACATATCCCCATTGTTAAGGATACAGTCTATACACCACTCCTGTTGTTGGACACAGGCTGTTTCTGGGCTATCATGAGTAAAACAGGCTACAAGTCTTCTTTATGAACATGTTATTTCTCTTACATAAATACCTTAGAATGAAATTGCCAAAAAGTTCTAAAGTGGTCATACCATTTTATATCACACTAGCAGTAGAGGAGAGTTCCAACTGCTCCATGTCCTCACCAGCACTTGCTATTGGCATCTTGTGAACTGGAATCCCCAGCAAGGTTTAATTTGCATTTCCCTGAAGACTAAATATATTGTGCACATTTTCATGTACTTATTTCTTTTGAGAAGTGCCTTCAGCCACATTCTGATAGACTTCTGTGCATTCTGGATACATATCCTTTTTAGAAAGATCTTTACCCATTCCACAATTTGCCTTTTAATCTTCTTAATGATGTCTTTAACACAGCAGAATTTTTGTAGTTTTCACTAAGTCCTGTTTATCAATAATTTTGACTTTCATGGTTATATATTTTAACACTTTAAACATGAGGTGAAATTCCCATGACCTAAAATTAGCTGTTAACCATTTTAAAATATACGGTTCAGTGGTATTTAATATAGTCACTACATTGTTCAACCATTAGTTCTATTAGTTCCGAGGCATTTTCAAAAGACTAAAACGGGAGTCACAAGCCATTAAGCAATCCCTCACAATTTACTCTTCCCCACAATCCTAGCAATCCCTAGTCTGCTTTCTGTATCTATAGATTTACCTATTTTTGGTTGCTTCACATAAAGGAACATCTGGCTTTTTTTCGTTGTTGTTCCTGCTTTTTGTATCTTATCTAAGATATCATAACCTAATCCAAGATCATAAAGGCTTATGCCTATTGGGCCTCCCTGGTGGCACAGTGGGTTGAGTGCCACACTGTGAAGCATCAGCAGCACAGCAGCATGAGTTCGATCCTCAGCCAGGGAGGGGACCCACATGGCGCAGCAGACCTCTCCTGTCTCGCCCATTGCTCCCTCAGCAGTGTATTTCCGTCAATCTGCCTGTTCTACTCCCCACTGTCTCTGGTGAGTCCTCTCACCTCCTGTGCCTCTGGCCTGTACCCCAACTCTTGTGTGCATAAATAAATCTTTAAAAAAAAAAAGATTTATGCCTATGTTTTCTTCTAAGAATTTTATACTTTTAGCACTTACATTCAGGTCTATGATCCATTTGGAGGTAATTTTTATATATGGTATGAATAGGAGGTCTACATTCATTCTTTTACATGTGGCTATCCAGTTGTTCCAGCATCATTTGTTGACTCTTCCTTCTTCATTAGATAATCTAGGTATCTTTGTTGAAAATCAATTATTTACAGGAGTGTTTATTTCTGAGTTCTCAATTCCATTATCTACAATTCTACCCTAATGCTGGTACCACATCTTGATTACTGTAACTTGGTAGTAAAATTTGAAATTGGAAATGTTAGTCTTCTTTGTTTTTCAAGATTGTTTGAGTCTGGATCCTCCATATGAATAACAGTATTATTAGTCTGTTAACAGTCTACAAAGAAGTCACTTAGAATTTTGATGCACGTTGAATTGAGTCTACAGAGCAATTTGGGGAACACTGTTAACATATTAAGATCTGTCCCATAAACACATGGTATGTCTTCCCATTTATTTAGATTTTCTTTAATTTCTTTCAACAATGTTTTATAATTTCAGAGTATACATTGTTACTTTTAGTTATTCCTAATATTTTATGCTACTGTAAATGAAGTTTCTTAATTTCATTTTCAGAATGTTTATTAAAAGTCTATAGAATACAACTGATTTTTGTGTATCTTAATGTGGCCTACATGCTAGCTGAGCTAGCAGTCATGCATCATTTGTTGCTGCTACATGCCAGAAATGAAGCATGTCATTAGCATGTTATAGGTATCTTAATGTTGGGAATTACAAAATACTGTAGAAGCTTAAGGTTTTGTTAAAATGTTTTACTTTCTTTTCCTACCTCTCAAGACCTTTACAGAGTCTTGAGACTGCCATAAACTATGACAGTATTATTTATTTATTCAAACCGTAATAGCCATAAACTGATCAGGTGGCTTATTAAATGTCAAGAAAAGTGCGAAGGAATACACACACACATTCTCTCCCTCCTTCCCCCTGCCCCCACCACACAGAGTCTTTATAAAACCTCTCTATATATATAATATATATATTATGTTCACCATTTTCAAAGCAGGGGGAATGAATTTCAGAAATATCAAGAATGTACTCAAAGTTATATAGTCTAATTTCACCTGGAAATGTCTGGAATGTCCTCATTCTACCTCTCCAATTCCACTCAAGTAAGTAAACTCCTGCTCAATCTTAAGAGATTAGGCTCAAATATCACCTCTTTTTTCAAGCCTTCTCTGCCACCACTATTTCCACCCTACTTCTGGCCAGCGAAATGTTAAATACTACTACTATATATTAATACTATATATACACTACATATTCTTGCTTGCCTCCGTCATATTCTTTACTTATTTGTCTGAGTCCTCTAGACTTCCAAAGGTAGAAACTGGCTTTGGGTTTTGTTTTTTAAAAAGGAAAATTTACAATGATCCAAGAGACGCAATCTGACAAATGCTAAATAATTAATGTTAATTAACAAATGCCACTGTTTAGTCATTGTGCCACCAACCTTCAGCTTGTCTGCTTTAGCCCTCATTTCCAGAAGCTTCTTCTCTTTGGCATCTATCTGCAGGCCCTCATCACACCAGTTCACGGCCGCAGCAAAGTTTTTCAGTTCCAGATGGCATAAGGCACCTGCAATACCCAGAACATTTAGGATCCAGACAGCATGCACGGAAAGAACCCTCCTTCAGCAGGGAGTACACACACACGCACACACGCTCACACCTTTGCCAGCCAGCACCCTGCAGGGGATAATGGATGATAAAGCCCCTTATACTGCATTCCCCAGATGTGGAAGAATCTTTTCTGTGTCTCAAATCAGGAAGGTTTCTAGGGTTCATTCAACCTAATTCTCCTATAAGCTTCTGTTATTAAGGACTCATAAAATAAGGAAGGCTACAACCTAGTGGCAAAGAACACAGGCTCTGGAATCAGCTGAGTCAGAAACTAGCTGTCATTTGTCAGCTACACATTAGATAAAGGACTCAGTATCTCTAAGTTTCAAGTTTCTCATCTACAAACAGTAAGAAAAAAGCCCATTTCAGACGATTTTTTTTAAAAAACAAAGCCAAAAGGCACATTTTATCCCAGGCATTTGTCAAAGCAGTGGCAAAAACCAAGGCTATCAGATCTCTTAAAATTGGTCTTCATGGCTATAAGCTTCAACTACCTCTCCTTTAATCGTGTTCATTTTTTTCCAATTTTCTCTAAATTTTTCACATAATTTCAAATATCAGAACTATAAGGGCTTAGATATCAACAGAATCCACCCGCACCTACCAGAGATGAGCAGATTGGTACTCAGAATAGGAATAGGTCTAGCCAAGGTCACATGGCAGAGAAAACAGTTCAAATGAGGATTATAGACTTCTAGCCTAAGGCCAATTCCCCAAAGACTACTCAATTTACTTGCCAATCTTTGTTTAATACTTTCTTTCCTTATAGCTGAGGGACAGAATCAACTTACCACCCCTTAGTCATGAACACCTAAAGACGCTTACTTTGATAAACCATTTTAAGTTGGTCCATATGGACATAGGGAAGATTAATATGTCATGAATAAATTAAAGTTTGCAAAGCGCCTCTGAGCTTCTCGGAAAAAAAAAAAGGTAAAATACAAAAGTAATAAAAGCATGATTATTACATAGAAAGGTCATACTACAAGAGAAAAAATAATCTGAGAATATCTCAGCATCAGGGATATCAGCAAAGGTCCTACAACTTATCTTTTAATTAACATTAACATGGCATTTACAGATCATGCCTTTCAATCAACTCATTTGGAAAAAAAATAGAATGTGGCTTTTGGAACTGCTTTATTTTAATTAATTTTATTCTTTATTAATTTAAAATGAGGAGTTTCAATTTCTCTACAAATTCTTAAAATACAAAGGCTTAGATTATTCTCTGAGGAATTCTTTTTAAAATGGCATGTTGCTGTTGATAAAGAACAGGTACTTAGACTGCAAAAATAAGGTGACTTTATTAGTATCTTAGCACCTTAATATCAAAGCTTAAATGTCTCAACTTCTGGTACAGTAGGTTCAACTTTTCTATAATAACAATCATACCGTAGTTGTAGACTTACCTCTTACTATTGCTTTGAGGTGGCAGGGTTTTAGCTTTCTGGCAGCTGTCACATCATTGAGAGCAGAACGAAAATTGCCTAACAAAACACCATTTAGTAAGAAAGAAGTCCTGAGATCAGAATATTTCCAAAATTTTGTATGTATACAATCTTGAAGAAATATAAAGCAGAGCAAATATTTTTAGAAAAATATATAGCTGTGTTCATCAAGAAAAGTTTATGAACACCAGGTAACCTATATAAAAACTATAACTGGCTAGTAAGTACATGAAAAGCGACAACATAACTAGTGATTAGGAAAATTAAAATTATGAAAATTTTAAGTTGGCCCATATGGATTTAGGAAAGATTAGTATGTAATAAATGAATTAAAATTTGCAAAGCACCTTCACAAAGTATTAAAACCAGATAATATCCATAATGAATATATGGGAAAAAAGGATTCTAAGGGTAATCAGAAAGCAAATTAACATGCACTTTGTGCATATACTTTGAACCAACAACAGTCTAGGTAATTCTTCTTAAAAAAAACTTGTGCAAATGGGCATAGATAAATGTAAAAGCATATAAACTATATTATGTTTACTAGCGAAAAGCTGGATACCGAAATTTACTCAATTTGGTAATTATACATATTATGGAGAAACCATACTGTTGACTACTATAAAGGTACTAAAAAGAGTAAGCTAGATAAGCACATAAAATCACGGTAGATTATGCTATAGTGTTTTTAGGTGGTGATTCAATCTATATAAAAGCCTATTTTTGTAAAACAAACCAATCTAAATACAGATACATATATACAATACATATACACACATGTATTTGTAAGTACACTAATAAAAGGTATACAATCATACCTTTTGGATACACTAGTTATCCAAAATAGGATGCCAACGGTAGTCTTGTTTTATAGTTTATATTGTAAACAGTTTCGTATTTATCTATTAATTTCACTTTTAAAACTCTAGCCCACAGGTCAGCAAAATTTTTCTGTAAAGGGCCACACAGTGAATATTTTAAGTTTTACAGACCACACATGGTCTGTTACACATTTCTCTTTATTTTACAATCTTTTAAAAACCTAAAAAATACTTTTAGTTCACAGCAGGCTAAAGATCTAGATATGGCCTATGAACCATAGCTTGCTAAATCCTGCTTTAGCCTAAAGAAGAATCAGAATTATTAGAGAAACATTATCACTCTGAATAACTGTTCATTTTTACATTACTTAAAAAGAACAAAAAACCCTAAAAGCTGGTATATGTTCAACACAAGAACAGTAACCAAATAGTGTAAACATTGGTATGTCCCTATGATACAACTTATGTTATTAAAATATTATTCACAAATAATTTCAAAGACAGGTGATAATACGTTATAAAATGAAGTGAAAAGAATACAAAATTGGAAAAACAGCTTGATCTCAACTATGGGAAAAATGCTTATAAAAGAGACCCAAAGACTTCCTGTTAAAAAATGGTAGTCTGAACACATATATTTAACACAACCCCTATAATTCATGTCACCTCCCTCACCCCTCACCTAAAGAAAGCCACAAACCATGAGACATGAAGAATAAGAACACAAAACACATTTTAAAGGTGGAAAACTACGGGGAGAAAAATAATAATAAAGAAGGAAAACAAGAGCCTCCCTGGTGGCGCAGTGGGTTAAGCAACGCACTATGAAGCAAACCGCAGCCACTGCAGCACGAGTTTGATTCCGGGTGCCGGCCAGGGGGTGACCCACATGGTGCGGCAGACCTCTCCTGCTGTGCCCTCTGCTCCCCTCAGCAGTGTGCTTCAGTTGATCTGCCTGTCTGTTCCCTCCTGTCTCTGATAAATCCGCTTACCTCCTGTGATTCTGGCCTGTACCCAGCTGTTGTATACACAAATAAATCAATCTTTAAAAAAAAAAAAAAGATGGAAAACAAAAGGCTAATGACAAAGGAGTAAAACTGAATTCTAAGCCAGAGAAGGAAAGCCCAAAAGCTACCAGGCTAAACTGTAGAACCTAGTCAGAATACAGGAATTGAGGGCCTTGTTATCTATGAAGACGGGGTCAAGGGTGTCTTCCATTTAATGCAGTTTGAATCAAAACTGATCTGACAGCCTAATCTCAGTACTATGTACCCTTGGGCAATTTATTTCACTACATTTATTATATTTTACTACAGTTTTCAGTCTCTTGACTAAGGGAAGTTGTGAACCTCACCTACCTTACATATTGTTATGACATCAAGAAGGATAACAAACGCAAAAATACTTTGTAAGCCACACCACTGGCACATCATTTAAGGAGTGACTATGATTATACATACTCCTCTGGTAGCAAGCATACAAGTTTTGTTTTGCAAAAGGTCTTATTAGCCTTGTACAAGGTATTTTTAGTTGTCTAAGGAAAGGAACTATGTTGCTCTTATTCAGTGTAATGGCTAGCATACAGTAGATGCATTATATATGTTTAATGGTTCAGTAAGCAAATAAATGAAACTCCTTTAGGGAAAGGTGAGGTGTTACTCATAATCTTGACTCTAGATGCTTGCACAGCATAAGTACTACTGTCTGCTGGTGAAAATAAATGTATTCCTCCAGAAGTTAGAAGACTTGGTTTCTGATCCAGGTTCTGACACTAACCAAAGAATTCCTATCTCTGGGCCTTCATAAAATTAGAGGGTTGGTTGCTCCAAGTAATCACTGAAGTTCTATACTACTCTCATTTTTTTTAGAATTTTACAGTTAAACAGGCTAAAGGAGAAATCCCTTGAAGTGGTTTATGGGAGAAGAAAAACTGTTCAAATGGTGTTGAATCCTTCCAAACTCACTCCAACTAGATAGCAAGGCTTGTTCTCTACCAGTCCCTCAGAAATGCCTGTGTTCATTCCCCAGTTCTCTTTAACGCTGTGATAAGAAACACAGGCCTAATATGACCAACACTAGTCACTGGTAAAAATACCACCCTAATAATCAGTGTTTCCCAAAGTCATTTCTATGGAACAGTTCTACATAATGTTAATACTTGAAAAGAGTGCTTACAAAACTTGATAATCACAAGGTAAGCATCTCAGAATCTTTAATACTCTCACATGCCCTGCAAATTTTCAAAAAAGGAAGCAGCAATCTCCAATTATCTGAGGAATATTTTTTCACTTTAAGGGTCCCCCAAAATATTCTGATAAATTCTCCCTTAGAGTACTATCATTTTTCTCACACAAAGCTCTAGAATGCTGTGACCCTTCTAACATCCTTGAGAAAAGAATAAAAGATCAGAAAAAAATTTTGAGAACAGAAGCAGTTGGGCTCAAAAATTCCAAACCATGTATCAAGGTACTTGATGCCACACATTTGGTTTAGATAATAAGATATACAGTCTGGACCTCCCTGGTGGCACAGTAGGTTGAGCACCGCACTGTGAAGCATCCACGGCACAGTAGCGCAGATTCGTCCCCCAGCCAGAGAGAGGACCCACATGGTGAAGGAGACCTCTCCTGCCTCACCCGCTGCTCCCCTCAGCAGTGTATTTCAGACCATCTGCCTGTTCTGCTCCCCACTCTATCTCTGGTGAATCCTCTCACCTCCCATGACTCTGGCCTGTACCCCAGCTCTTGTGTGCATAAATCTTTAAAAAAAGAAAAAAAAGAATTATATTGTCTATCTGGTTTCCCTTTTCACCCAGTCTATCTAGAAGATCAGCTGGTTCAGTCAGGGTAGCCTAGGTTTCTGAGGAATTTCTCCTTTAAAATACTTGCACATGGACCTCCCTGGTGGCACAAGGGTTAAATCTCAGCATGATCAAGCAACTTCCAGACTGCAGCATGAGTTCGATCCCTGGCTAGGGAGCTAAACCACATGGCGTAGCACAGACCTCTCCTGTCTCGCCCGCCACTCCCTTCAGCAGTGTATTTCAGTCAGTCTGCTTGTTCTGCTCCCTACTCTGTCTCTGGTGAATCCTCTCATCTTCAACACCTCTGGCCTATACCAGTGCTTGTATGCATAAATAAATCTTTCAAAGAATAAATATTTATACAATATGTAAGGATAAAAGTTAAAGTATGAAATTAGTGTTACTCTTAATTGTGAAAAGGTAGAGATAACCTAAATAGCCTCAATTAGTATGACTAAATAAATTTTATTTAATACAACTGAGGAGCTTCTCCCTTAATTTAAGGGAAGCTCCTCTTTTTCTGACACTGTCAAACCCTCCCAGCAGCCATCTTAATAGCTCTCATCAGAACTTAGTTCTTTAGAAAATACTAAATGATAAAATAAATTACCCAGATAGTACTGTGCTGCTGCCCTGTTGGTGTAAAGGACAGCATTCAACTCAAGATCTGCACATTTCTTCTTTAGTCCTTCAGTGTATGAAATCACAGCTTTTTTATAGTCTTTTTCTTTAAAGTAATCATTGCCCTCATCTTTATAGGTCTTGGCCTGTTCTGCAAAAAGAGAAGAAATAGTCAATATTTTCTATTTTTTAAAAGGTTCATTAAAAACGGCTTCAAATGATTTGATAATGCAATCTATGAGAAAATAGGGAGGAAAAAACATGCTATAAAACTGAGCATCAACATGGAAAACAAGGTTGAACACAATTTAATTCTACAATCAGTTCCAAATATCCTACAAGCGGATTATTAAGTGCTTATAATAATGACGCATAAAGGGAAAAAATTATACTATCCTAGCTCTTGAAGAACTTTTTAAAAAATTACCAAAGAAATGGGGGGAAATTATGCTTTTGCTCATGTTGTTTTATTCCCTGCAGTGCAAATTCCCCTAATTCACCCTAAGAAGAGCCTACAAAATTGTTAAGTTTCAGTTCAAATTTCCAATACATTATGATCCCACTTAACTTTCCCTGGCCTTGTCCGTGTTCCAGCTGCACCTAATTTATAGCTACATGTTGGCACTTATCAATTTCTTTTGATTCTTTAGGATAATTTGGCTACCCACTTAAGTATAATCTTTGAGGGCAAGATCTTATTCATCCCTATATCCTTAATACCTAGCATTTTATAAGTATCCAAAGAAGTACATGTGAGATAAACAGTAAATTGTTAACTCAGGTAACTATCAATCACAAGTTTTCTGGCTCACTATTTCAATTAAGTGGAGGCACAAACAAATGTTAGTCGTGGAAGATACCTTCTGGAGATCGCTCATCATCAAAAATAATTGACTGGAGACAAGCCAAGTCAGGATTCTCCTTGGGATCAATTTCTGACGGCGCTTTCTTCATAAACAGGGGGATCTTTTCAAATTCCTGCATATTAAGAGGAAAATGAACAATACAACTACAATTTTTTCACTGAGTAGATGTAATTCAGTGTCTCTATATCAAAGTTTTCTTATTCATCGTGATTTGCAATTAGTCATTGTTGGCTGAATCTCTCCCTACCCAGGCCTCAGTTTCCCATCCGCAAAATGAGAGTGTAGGATAATGACCCCTAAAGATTCTTTCATTTCTCACATTCTACAAAAGGAGTAGTAATTACCACTAATCGAGGGCTCTTGGTTTCCTGGCGCTGTACCGACCACCTCATTTCGTGTTTGCCACAGCCTTGCAATACTGCTGCTACAGCTGGGGCGCTTTTAGTGATGAGGGAACGGGCTCAGAGAAGTAAAGTAACTGACTCGAGTTAAGAGCCCGAAGTAATGGAGTCACTTGGTCCGTCTGACTCCAAAACCTGGACTCAAACCCGGAAGCTTAAGATGACCCTCAAAACCTCGCGGCAGACTTTTTGCACCATGTAGAAACCACCTATCCGCTGGCAGCCCAGAAGTCTGAGGGGGTGCCGGGCGCGCGGAGCCCTAGGAATCCGACCGGCGCCCGCCTTGTCCCCCCTCATCCTTTACCCACCTCCTCGTTTACCACCCTACACCCCACCTGACACACACACACGTGAGCCCAGACGCCCGCCCACCTCCTCCCACTTGTCCTGGTGGAAGCCTCCGCGGTAAGGCTGGCTCTGGAACTTTTCCAGGAATGAGTCCATGGCGTCGTCGGAGGGGGCGTCTGGCTGAGGCTGGGCCATTACTCCTCGGCTCTCTCCCACTATCGGTCCAGGTGCCAAGAAATGCGCAGCAACTTCCGGCGGCGCGGTGCTCTCCCCTCAATCCTCCGGACTGCGCCGGCCCGCGTGCCTCTGGTTCCGCCGAACTAAGGGCGTGGCCGGCCCGGCTCCGCCTCCCCCGTCCCTACGCCCCAGCACCTGCCGCTTCAGCTGCGCGGCTGAAGCAGTACTTTGGAAGTGCTGAAGAAACTCAGGGCCCAACAGTTCCCCTCTACCACTTCATTCACGCGTTTGTGGACTCAGTCAACACATTTCCTAAACTCCTGCGTTTCAGGCTTGTTCTAGAAGCTGGGTATAGAGTGGTGGGCAAAGAGGATAAAACCCCTGCCCTCTTGAACTTGATATGCTAGCGGAGAGAAACACACTATGAACACATAAGTGTGAGATTTCGTCGGGAAGTACCAAGAGCTACTGGTGAAGTTTTAAAGTGGGTGAGCCGTGATTCAGAGGAAGAGGAATGTCTGGGGAGGAGCATTTCCCACGGGGAGAGGGTGGTCAGAGAGTGGGTGGGGTGGGGTGGAGCAGAAGGAGAAAGGGGGTGAGTAGAAGGTGAGATCAGAGCAGATGACTCTCCAGCCTGTTTCTGCCTCACAGCTCCCGTGCATGCTGAGCTCCACCCGGTGCAGCCAGACCTCTGGCCATCTCCACTAGCATGGCCCCCAAGCCCCTCAGTCTCACCACCTCCAAACTCAACCTCCATCCCTCTTCAGATCTGCTCCTGGAGCTGAGAGGCCACTCAGTGGGAGCAGGGGGGGGGGGGCACCACCCTTTCTCCTCTCACTGATTTGCTGCTGGTCTTAAGTCCCATGTGCCCTGCTTTGCTCCACACATGTCCAACATGTGGTCATCTTTGTAAACCACCCAGAGTGGTGGCAACGGGAGGTTCTTGTCTGCGAAGCCTCCCCTGACACCTACTGCAGTTGACCTATGTATTTCCTCTGGACTCCAAAGTTCTCCATTTCCCTCCACCACTGATACACAGGGCTGTTGGTATCTTTATATGTCTCTGAGACGTCCATTCGACCACAAACCTTTCAACCTCAGCACTTTTAACACTTCGGAGTGGATAATTCTTCCCTATGGAGGCTGTCCTGTACCTTGTAGAGTGTTGAGCAGCGTCCCTGGCCTCTACCCACTAGATGCCAGTAGCATCCTCCTCCCTCAGTTGTAACAACTGTTGCTAGACATTGCCAAATACTGCATGGGGGTCAAACTCAACCCAGTTAAGAACTATTGCATCAGTCTATGAACTGCCCAGGGCCTGGGTCTTGTTCATGTCTATCTCTGGTACCCAGAGCCAGCCTGGTCCATCTTAGGAGCTCACTAAATGTTACTCAAATGAGTGGCAGCCAATCTCTGGGCAAAGACCCAAGGGTGGCACTCTGCAGTCAAGGTTCCAGGCTACGCATGATGACATCGGGGCAAGCTGTCTCCCTTTCTCCCCTTTTGATCCCCCAAATGCAATACAAATCATCATCTCCTTTTGTTGTTCTACTCTCCCTGTAGGGAAGGAGAACTGAGACGGCCAGCAGATGTGCTGTGTGACCCTGAAGAAGCCTCTTCACTTCTCTGAGCCTCAGCTTCCCCACTTACAAATGTGGACCAAACAGCCTTTGGAAGTCCATAAATATTGACTGAGTCAACGTGAGGGCCATGATCATCTCATGGATTTGTCACACAAAGGGATGGTGCTCCAGACCACTGGGCATCTACCACCTGAAAACGGTGACGGTGAACCAAATGGCATTGGGGCTGTGACTACCCGTAGGAGGGCTGGGGGCTCAGGGACATCACTGCTTCAAGGACATCTTCCAGGAGCTCAGTGCCTGCATGATCCAGGAGCGCCGCTGGTGGGAAGTGGGCAGATTCTCACAGCTAGGGTTCCAGCGGTGAGTGGTGGCGGGGTCACACACCCACGAATCCCCATGTGGCACTGGCCAGGAGTTCCGCCAGTAGCTGGCCAGGATGTGGTCCCGTGCCTGGGATGCATAGATGCATACAGACGCCTCTGGGTCATGTCTCAGGCTCTCCAGAGCTGGATCATGGGGAGGGAAAGGTCAAATGTTAGACTAAGCCCCATGTGGGTCCCACACGCATCCTCCCTTCTCACTTCCATGCCTTGGCTTTGGCATTCTGCTTGGCATCCCTCATCTCACTTTCCTCCCAGTCCTTGAAATTACCATACCTTTCATAGCCTGACTGTAAACCAGTCTCCTCCAGGAAGCCTTCTTGGACTGTCTCAATCTACCTTCATGTTCCTATCATTTTCCCCAGTTACAAAGTTAATCTGTCCCCCCAAGAGTCTGAACTGCTTGCCCTGTGCTAAGTGGCTTTTGGTTTTGTCTTCTGAATTGAGATTATAAGCTCCCCTGGGGTGGGCCTGTGTGTTCTGTCTCTTGGTGACCCCATGGTACCAAGCCAGCACTCACTGAAGACTGGTACAGCTGAAATGAGTTGAGGGCCTTGGGGCATAGCCCTCCCCTTTCTATTACTCACTGAAAGCCTACTCATCCTCTCATTGTCTGCTCCCGCCAACCCTCCCCAAAATCTCAGTAGCGACAGCCATGACTTACTGGCTTTAACTTCATACAGACGCTCTTCTGTCATTATGTTCTCCATGCAGGGAACCAGGGACCCTTGGGCATAATCCAAGAGGTGAGTGTATCCTCCTCCTGACTCTGACCCCCAACCTAGAACAGGACCCCCCCAGGGAAGCTCGCCTCACCATCCTCCAGCCCCCAAATGAGGACACAAAAGGACACAAGGGGTGGGGGAGATGGGTACAAAGGACCCTGGGAGGGACGGCAGTATCGGGGCAGGGGTGGCACCAGCACAGGAGTAGGATCTAGGCTGCAGCTGACTCACTCTGACAGCGTGGCCCTAGCGTGGCCCTACTCCCGGCTGGCCCTCAGTGTCCTCATCCGAGTTGCGGGGGGTGCTGCCCTGACTGTCCAATTCCCCAGGGAGTTTGAGCAGCAGTTACATGAAGGACACCTCGTTCCTGGCATAACTTTCTGGGGCTTAGCCTCCCGGCACATTGCTACGTCCTCCCCTACTCCCGACCTGAGCCCCAAAGTACCCGCAGGTCCTTGAGTAGCGGGCCCACCTCATAGCAGGCCTGACTCTTACTTCTTTGCCTGGCTTATTTCTATTTATCCACGAGCAGTCATGTGTGGCTGTGTCAGTGATGTGCACGTGTCGGTGAGGGGTCTCCCAGCATCACTCGCAGGTGGCGGTGGCCCCTACCACCAGCCCGAGTGTGCAGTAGGCATATCTGCCATGTGGGCGTCTGGACTGTCACGTGATGACAAAATCAGGATGCATCCTGGTGGTTAAGCAACAGCTGTCTGTTTTCTGCTTAGCATTATAGTGCTCCAGGAAGCCCTGCCTGCCCCTGTCCCCAGGCTTAGGTCACTGTCGGGGTTCCCAGAGTACCTGCGAGCGTCTATCTGTGTATACTGTGTTGTATTTTACTTATGACTTATGACTATATCCCGTCAGACCAAGGGGTTCTTAATTTTAGATCCACTGGGGGCCAGACAGAAGGGGCATTCTAAGGACCTGTGAGTCACATGCTTCACTGTATGCCTCTACCCCATTGTCCTGGGAAGGTGTTCATAGTCTTTTCAGGGTGTCACAAAGTCCCGTGACCACAGGAGTTGGGAACCCGCTGGGGATGGTCTGCAGGCAGATGCAGGAACCACTCTGGCTCGTGTCCCAGCACAGGCCCTGCCTGGTGCTCAGAAGACTCTCCGGGTGTTAAACACCAACGTCTTTAGAAGTGACTCATCGTCATTCCTAGAGAACTCGGCGTCTAGAAAATGATGTCACTCTGTATGAGAACTGTCTCTGCGCAGGACCCCACATTCTGAGGGGTTGCCCTAGTCCCACGTATCGCTCCATGTAAGCAGCCCCCTCCCACTCCCCACTCTGCCATCAGCGTCGCCTCCTGAGGAGATCTCTGCTCCTCTGACGAAGCACAGTGGGTGACACCGAGCGGAGGATCCACCATAATCCAGGGGAGGGGTGCGTGGGTGCAAATGCCTTGGGGAAAGGCCCATCACTTCACTGAGTGGACAGCTGGGGGGTCACCCTCTCAGAGGTGTTTGCGGCGGGGTCTCCTGGTCCTTTGTGAAAGGTATGTGACTACTGGGTGGGGGGAGCACCTGAGAGGAGACCAAACCACCAAACCACCAGAATGATCCTGGGGGCGGGGGCTCGGAGAGGAAAATCTCTTTGTACTTTCTCCCCCAGAAGGGCAGAGGATTAGATTGTGGGAAGTAGAAGAAGGATAGTGACTAGCAAACAGTGAACACCTTGTCAGTCCAGGCGGCACACTTCAAAAACTGTCCTCATTCGGTCTCTGACTTAGGAGTTGATCCCCGTCTTACAGATGGGAAGACTGAGGCTCAACGGGAATAAATGACTCAGCTGGGGTCACACAGAGAGGGTGCCTGAGCTAAGCTCCCACTCCACTCTCTGCTGAGCTGCCTGGCCTCTCCTGCGACCGTCAGCAGCAGGCCCTGCTGGGCTTGGGCCTGGCTCTCCTCCAGGGGAAGTGGCCGTTCTGCTGTGTGTGGATGCCAAGGCTGTGACCTACACAAGGACTTGGGCTGAGTGCAGCCTGTGCTGCAGGTTCAGGTTCAGCCGAGTTCACTCCCCAGGCAGTGATCTTAGAGGAGGGAAGAACTTTCTAACTTGCATTGTGCTGTCTGCTGGCCAAGCCTCGTGCCCACAGGAGGCATCTGCGCAGGTACCCAAAGGGGAGGAAAGCTGGCAGCTTGCTTCCAGGGGAAGGAAACACACCAGAGAGCAGGCAGAGCCCAAGTAGCAGGCTGAGCTCTGCCAGGCCAGGTTACCTATGAAAATGACTGAGGACTTCCGGAGGGAGGCCCGGGAATTCTTGGCGTACTCCAGGCTCTGGTTGAGAAAAGTGAAGGCACTGTCTCGGTAGGTGGACACCTGGAGCAGAGAGAAACCCAAGCGCCTGGCCTTTGGAGGGACTAGTTACCCAACCGACCCTCACAGAGCTAGGACTGGTAACCCCAGGCAGCCAAGCCCTGGTCCCTGCCTCCGAAACAGCTCGGCTCCCCATCCTAGCCTCTGCCTAGGCTCCTGGAGGACAGGCCTCCACTCGGTTGGTTGCAACGATTGCTTCAACAGTCCTCTTGCCTTGGGTCTCTCTTCCAATCCACCCCACTGCTGCAACTGGAGGGAAATTCAAGTCCAACGAGAGATGAGAATGACTGTGGCGGGCAGGGACATGATAGATGATCAGACAGTCTGACCAGGGCAAATGATTCAAAGTATAGAGCAGTGATCCAGGAGAGCAAGCTGGAGAGTTGTTAAGGTTTTAAAAACTCTTAAAAGGAAATGAAGTAGGGCTTACTTGTGCATTAGAAAATAGGAAGCCAGGGCCTCCCTGGTGGCACAGCGGGTGGAGCGCTGCACTGTGAAGCATCTGCTGCACAGTAACGCGAGTTCGATCCCTGGCCAGGGAGGGGACCCCCCTGGTGCAGCAGACCTCTCCTGCTTGCCCACTGCTTCCCTCAGCAATGTATTTCAGTTGATCTGCCTGTTCTGCTCCCCACTCTGTCTCTTGTGAATCCTCTCACCTACTCTGCCTCTGGCCTGTACCCCCAGCTCTTGTATGCATAAATAAATAAATCTTAAAAAAAAAAAGAAAATAGGAAACCAACATTCATTCTTGATAGAGCAAGACAAAACAATGTTTTGGGGAAACTAATCTGACAATGGTATTCGGGACGGGTTTGATCAGATATAAAATAGGGGGCAAGTATCCTGCTAAGAGACTGCTGAGGAGATGAAGAGAAATCTGATCTGATCACTCTTCCATTGATAACTCCTGCAGGTCAGGATTCAACTCCTGGGCCTGGTATGCAAAACCTCCGTGATCATATTCCTTCGCAGTCTGAACGCCCACGACCGCCTCCACCTGCTGCAGGCGCTAAGGCCAAGGGAGTGCTAATGGGATCATCTGCATGTTAAGTTCTGCTAGAGGCTCTGTCCGGAGGAGCCCAGCCCATGACCACAGGGAAGGAGATGGCAAGAGACGGCAGAGTTTCCTAAAGATTCTGTGGCAGAAAGTGGCTGCCTGACAGCCTGACACTATGTGTGTGCATGTGTGTGCGTATGTGCACGTGTGTGCATGCATGTGTGTGCGTATGTGCGTGTGTGTGCATGTGTGTGCATGACTCCTACTGCAGAACGGTCTCGAGTATTCCCTAGAAAGGGTGTTCTGTGATTAAGTTAGTTTGGGGATCCATGCATGCATAGAAGAGCCATGAAACATTCCCTCAGCACAGAACATCTCTGAGCCTCTAACACATGGCTGGCATTGCAAATCTCCAGGAGAAAGATGATGATGCAGCATGTCCCAAATTTATTTGTCTTAGAACCTCTTTTCTCCCTGTGGGACAGGACTTGGGGGTCGGTGACATTAAGAGTCACCCTTGTAGAAAAGGGAGCCGCTGAAGCCCTGCAAGTAGGAAGCACCAAAAATTATTGTCTAACAACGCCCCAGTGAGTGTGGACCACACAGATGACGGCAGCCCCCACAGGCTGTACCCTCTAGCCCAGGTGTGCCGACCATCCAGGTTCATGCAATTACAGCCCATGATGTTCACATAAAGATGAAACCCCCTTAGAACACATTTCTCAGGACACAGCCCTGTATGAAGTGACGTGAGAATGTAAAGACAGATTCATGTTTTAACCAGACCACTCTGGAGCTGGATGGGATGGGTTGGAGTGGCGAAGATGGAAGGTGGCAGACCCACTGGATGGCTGGACCCGGCTGACCTGAACGAAGGGCAATGACGGTGGTGACGGGGAGGGCAAAACACATTCAGAGAGATTGGGGTATTTAAGATTGATCAGAGTGAAAGGCCAGGATGATGGAGGAGCCTCAGATGGTTCTAGAGTTCAGCTGTAGGAATCTCGAAGGACACAGCAGAAGGGAAGTGAGGCTGTAAGTTCAGAAGAGACACGCTGAGTGTGAAGAACCTGGGGCCTGCAGGGTGGCGGCGCTGAAGTGGGCAGGAAAGCCTGACCTAGAGACCACCATTCAGAGACCAACACCTTGCAGGTGGTAACGGAGTGTCCGTCAGAGGCTTGTATAAAAAGAAGGAAGCAGGGCCTCCCTGGTGGCGCAGCAGGTTGAGCATCACTCTGTGAAGCGTCCGTGGCACAGTTTGATCCCCGGCCAGGGAGGCGACCCACATGGCATGGCGGGCCTCTCCTGCCTCGCCTGCTGTTCCCCTCAGCAGTGTGTTTCAGTCCATCTGCCTGTTCTGCTCCCCGCTCTATCTCTGGTGAGTCCTCTCACCTACCCTGCCTCTGGCCTGTACCCCAGTTCTTGTATGCATAAATAAATAAATCTTTAGAAACAAAAAGGAGGAAGCATGATGGAAGCATTGTCCCCTCCGACGTGCTCATAAGGAACTTCTGTAGTGAGGGGAGCACTCACCAGGTACTTGCAGATTTTGGCCACTGTCTGTTGCTTGTTGTCCCAGGGTTTCCGGCTATAAGCTCTTTTTGGCAATTCCCAAGCCATGTAGCAAGAACAGCGGAACAGGGTCTTCACACATTTCTGGGGACACATTCAACAGGAAGAGAATGTGGGATTCCAGCACAGCTGGTACATGTCCCAGAAAAACAGATCGTGAGGCTGGATTTTTGAAAATCAATTCCTTGTTGAAATTATACAAGTGACATTGGCTGTTCTGAGGAGAAACACTGACATGGTGCCTCCAGAAACAGACTCGGCTGTCCTCAGCAACTCAGTGACTGCGCTCAGTGCATTGTTAGTGATTCCAGCTTGGTTTCTCTGAAGGGAGGAGCACCCACAGGGCCCGGGGCCGAGTGCACTCACCTGGGCCACCTTGGCATTGCCCTCTTGCATGGTCAGCAGCAGGGGCACCAGGGTGCTGATGAGCTGCTCCTCCACAGCCGGGGTGCGGGGCGACCGCAGCTTCTGGACCACCTTGCCATACAGGTTGACGGAGGAGCAGCGCACGTCTTCCCGAGGCTGGGGCAGACCTGGAGGCTCAGGGGCGCTCCCTCCTCCCAGAGGCTGCCCGGGCCTCTGTACCCCAGCTGGGGACACAAAGCCTTCCTTCCACCCCAGCCCACCCCGGAGTGCTCCAGGATCAAGCAGCACAGTAACGGCACAGGCCAGCTGCAACGGGGTGGGTATGCTGATCTGGGCTGGAGCACCCTCACTGTGCCTAGGCTCGGAGCTCTGCCCTCTCTTCCCTGTCAGGGTCCCGCTAACCTAACAGTGCCTCCATGCCAAGCATCAAAGTGCCCCCTTTGTCAGGACCAATTAAAAAAATACGTACCCCCTGGGGCCTCCCTGTGGCGCAGCGGGTTAAGCAACACACTATGAAGCAAACCGCAGCCACTGCAGCACGAGTTCGATCCCTGCCCCCGCCAGGGGGGTGACCCACATGGCAGAGCAGCAGACCTCTCCTGCCTCGCCCGCTGCAGCCCTCAGCAGTGTGCTCCAGTCGATCTGCCTGTTCTGCTCCCCACTCTGTCTCTGGTGACTCCTCTCACCCCCTCCTCTGGCCTGTACCAGTTCTTGTGTGCATAAAGAAATAAATCTTTAAAAAACAAAACAAAGCCGCACTCCCTAGGTGAACCAATCACACGGAAAACCCCGCCTGGGAGACTGTCTGCTAAAGCAGCGCTCCCTCTGTGTGGACCCGAGACAAAGCTCACGCTGCAGCTGGAACAGCTGCCCCTCGTCCTGGGTCGACTGGCCCTGCCCAGGTCCAAGTGGGGCTTGGGAGTTATTGCAGACCCGCAAGTGGGCCCCACACACCAGCCCAGCCCCCCACAGCCCCCGTGGGACTCCTTACGTCACAGAAGTGCAGCAGGAGGACCTGCAGCATCTCCACGCACACCAAGTTGTCCGTCAGCTTGCGGTCCTGCCCCTTGAGGATGGTCTTGAGGTTGTGGATGGCCTCCACCACCAGCAGCCCGTCCATGCCCTTCAGGCCCTTCACCATGGAGGGCAGGAGGGCCTGGACTTTGGCCGTCTGTGGGGCAGGAGCATTGGGTTGGGTTCCCACCTGGGCTAACCAGGGGGAGACCCAGCCTCTGGCTCACTGAGATGCACTGCACGAAGCAAGTCCCACCTCCAGGCCTTTGCCCTCGCCATCTCACCAACGCGCTCGCTCAAGCCCTGCGGCTTCCCGAAGCCCGCTATGGCCTCGCTGACCCCGGACCCGGAGGCCCTCTGCTGTCTGCTCCCGCCCCTGGCGCTGGCTGGCAGATGACTTGCTCTGCTGCTTGGGTTTTGAGCCTGTGTCCTGTCCCTTCATCCTGCTAGATCAGGAGCTGCAGCAGTGGCTGGGCGGGGAGGGGGGATCGAGGGAGCCAACGGCACACCAGCAGTCTGGCCCTCACTGCCACGGCAGCCCCTCCTTTGGGCCACTGTGAAAACCCTGGATTAGAGACTATTTCAAAGGTAATAAAAATCTAGAGAGATGGTTCTTGAGGTTTATCCATTTTAACATGGGCATCTGAGGCGGGGCAGAGCTGGGCTCTCATTCCAGTGCCCAGCAGCTGAGTGAAGGATGGCCCAATTCCATCCCCCCTCCAGCCCAGGGCCCGGCCGGGCCAGGCATCCTCCAGCCTCCACCCACCTTCTCAGTCCTGCTGGCCAGGATGACCAGGCCTCGGATGGAGAGCACCTTCATGATGGGGTTCCGGTGGCTGAGGCCCTCTGCCATGCGCCCCAGAGAGTACTCCTCCGGGATCCGCCGCACCTGCTCCATCTGAAGGAGCTAAGGGAGTGGCCGGGGTCACTGTCTGGGCCCAGGGCCCGTCTCCACGCACACTCCACAGGGACTGGGGGGAGAGGCGGGCAGGAAGGGGCGTGGGGAGCGCGTGAACCCCACTGTCTCGTCAGCACTGTCCACTGTGAGCCACAGTCACAATAAGAAATTTAAAAGAAATAGGTGAGATTCATGTTAATAATGTATTATATTTAACTCAATATATCCAAAATGTTATTTCATCATGTAATCAGTAAGAAAATTATTGATATATTTTACTTTTTTTTTAGTGTTGAGCCCAGTCTGGCGCGGCCCTTACACTTAGAAAACACTTCAGCTCGGCCGGCCGCACTCCGAGGGCTGCGGGGGCTGCCATGCTGGCCAGCGCTGGGTCTGGTGACGACAGCCAGCGGCAGCCGGTCTGACCCAGCCCGCAGAGCTGTGACGCCCGTCTGCTCTGCCCCTGCCCTGGCCCATTCTCCGCCAGGAGCCCCCCACTCTCGGGAGTTCAGCTACTCTGCAGGGCCAGCTCCAAGCTCTTCATCTCCAGTCTCAGTCTTGGTCCAGAGTCTGACTTGGAAACCATGACCCATCCTCTGGATACTCCACCCAAAGTCCATCAGCTCCCACTGCCAAGGTCGCTCGTTCTCGAGCTCAGAGCTCCTGTGTCCCCCCTTTCACCGCCAGACTCTACTCACCGCTGGGGCCTCAGTCACCCTCTAGGCTACACCCTGACACCACCCCGCTCCTGATGGGCCCAGCTGATGCCCCTGCCCTCACCTCAAGACTCCTGTTCTCTTACCACCCCCATCACAGTGAATGCCACACGGTGGCACCCCAGGGCTACACAAGCAAAGGCGCACAAGGGGCAAGGATACCAGGGAAACTGGGGGGCATGGAACTGGGTGGACGAGGGAGAGAGAGGAAAAAAGGGAGAGAGTGGGGAGGCCTATACAAGGTCTTTATTTTTTAGAGAATCACACTTGGAAGACTGAACTCTTAAGTACAGTTCTCCTGGGAGAAACGGTCAGTCCTGTGAGCCGAGACCCGCGCCCGGGGGAGTCCCGTCCTGTGTGGGGCCCAGCAGGTACCTCCACGAAGAAGGCGGTGGCGGTGATCTTGTGCTTCTCGTCCCCTCGCTCTAGAAGCGGGATGAGCAGGTAGAGGAGGCGGCACAGCTCCTGGCAGGAGTACTGCACCATGGCCCTGGGGCGCGGGAAGAGGCGCAGCCCTCAGGCTCTCCGGTCCTGCGGCGGCCGCTATGTCTGCGGGCGCATCGGACCCGAACACGAGAAGCTCTGGGCGAGGCGCGTCACCTGGCTCCTGCGAGCCCAGGGTTTCCCTCCTGCATCGGATCTGGATCTCAGGGGTCATCTAGCTTAACTGCTGTTTTACAGACGGGGAACTGAGCCCGGGGAAAGCTCTCTCCCCAGAGCACAGAGCTAAGTGTAAGGGAGACCCCAAGTGTGTGAGGCTGCATGCCAGCTGCCTCATTCGTCCTACGAAGCCGGTGGCTCTCAAAGTGCCAGGACCAGCAGCAGCAGCAGCAGCAGCATCCCTGGGGACTTGTCAGAAATGTATGTTCTCAGGCCCCCACCCAGATCAGCTGAATCAGAAACCGAGGCTGGGAGCAGCAGCCAGTCTCTCTGTGAGCCTGTGGGTGGCTGGGAGGCGCACACGTGTCTGAGCAGCAGTGCACAGCTCCTGGGGATCCCGGAAGGAAGGGCGGCTGCAGTCGGCAGGACACAGCTTGGGTCAAAGTCTGGCCCTGCCACTAGCTGCGAGACTTTGGGCAAGTCACTTAACCCCTCTGTCAGGGGTAACACTGGACTGATCATAACACTACGTCATAGTCATGGTGCGAACTACAGGAAATGACCCATGTATGCACAGCTCTTTGCATAGTGCCTGGAGCGTGGCGAGGGCTTAAGCAACATGGTTGGGTCCTGAGATCCCTGGAAGAGCATCGTTCTGGGCCTTAGAAACAGGCTAAGAAACAGGCTGTTCTTGCAGGACTCACATCTCTGAAATCAAGGTCTCTCCTCCTGACCTCAGGGAAGGCTATGTGCGGAGAAGGAAGAGCCCTAGTCTGGGTCTGTAGGTCATTTCCCAGTTTTGCCACTTCCTCGCAGTCCTTCTCTGGACCTCCTCTGTACAAAGTGCATTAGTCTCCCTGCCATTCTAGCCAGTAAGAGCTAAGCTGGGTTGAGCTCTTATATGCAGGTGGCTATTCAAAGAACTTCGTGCAACCCTTACCCTAAACCTTAGAGGTGGTCCTGTGCTATTTCCATACTATTGATGGGAAAACTGAGACACAGGAGGGTACCCAGCTGTGGATTACAGCTGGGAAGTGGGGAGCTGGGGTTCACAGCTGCAGGCAGACTGACTCCAAGGCCACACTCCTGACTACTCAGCTCTACCACCATTTCTGTAATTAGGGGGTCTGCAATCATAACGTGAAGCTTTGGTGCAATCGCTGGGGCCACAGTGTGCCTCTGCAGCGTGTGCCCGCTGTCACGTGTGTAAGTGTACCCGCTGCGGCGGATGGCCCTCTCTGGCTGTAGGGATGGGATGGATGGGGCGAGGGTCCTCCCAGAAAGAGACCTGGGCCAGCGCAAGTCCTCTGGAGATGCTCAGTCTCTCGCCTCCCTCTGACCCCCGCCTGGCGGTCTCCTCACCTCGCCAGCAGGGACACTCCACGATGGTGGTTCTCCGCCTGCTCCAGCAGTGCCCAGCCGCCCTGGTCCTCCAGGAAGGTGGCCTCGTAGGAGCAGCCCATCTTCAGCAGCAGCGTTTTCACCACCTTGACCACCCACCTGCCAAGACCAGAAGGCCGAAGCCTCACGCCACCCCGCCCCGGAGGACGGCACCTCCCACGACCCCAGCCTCACCAGCTGTGGCCCCAAGTGACCAGAGAAACTCCTCTCTGTCCCCAGATACTGGTGTTCGCTGCAGCTACAGAGCAGTTTTTCAAAATAATGATTAGTTTGAGAACGAGAGAGTAAACAGAAGCAAGATCCACCTCTCTTTGGACGGGGCGCTTTTACCCTCCTCCGTCACCGGGGTCTCCATTCTGGAGGGAGAGGTCTGAGCCAGCTCACAGGGCCCCAGGTCCTGCCTCCCTGTCAAGCCCCTGAGGGCAGGAGCCCTACAGGACAGTCCTCTCTGCTCGCTTGGACACAGTCCCCTATCCACACCCGAGTGCTTCACTGCCTTGAACCATTTAAAGAGGGATTCCGAACCCGAAAATCAGCACAGCAGACGTCCTGAGACCTTCCACAGACCACGGACTGATTGGGTTGGGAGCCAGACCTCAGTGCTTTTTAAACTCTTAGGTGCTCTCGGGAAGCCTGCCTGGTTAATCCAGGATCATCTCTCCTTGAGGTTCTTAAACTCTTTCCAAATAAGGTCACAGTGATAGGTTCCAGGTGGACATATATTTGGGGGTGGGGGAGGCACCATTCTGTCCACTATACCCAGCAACCACCACATGGTCTTCCTGGTCCCTTCAGCACGGCCTTTGCAGGACTCTGCTTGTCTGTTTCACAGGCTGCTTTCTGTGGTGTGGAGGTGAGGGGACATCAGACTCTCTTCCAGCCCCCTTGTGCGGGCCTCAGCTGGTGAAACCCAAGACGTCGGGAAGTCTTGCCCTTCGTGGCCTGTCAGTCAAGAACTCTTCTACTGGGGCCTCCCTAGTGGCAAAAGGGGTTAAGCACCTCACGATGAAACATCCACAGCCACTGCAGCACGAGTTCGATCCCTGGCCAGGGAGGGGACCCACATGGCGCAGCAGACCTCTCCTGCCTCGCCCACTGTTCCCAGCAGCAGTGTATCTCGGTCAATCTGCCTGTTCTGTTCCCAGCTCTGTCTCTGGTGACTCCTCTCACCTTCCACACCTCTGGCCTGTACTCCAGTTCTTGTATGTATAAATAAATCTTTGAAAAAAAAATCTACTACATGGCCCTCTTTGTCCTCTCCCAGGCCCTCTCCACTTTCCTCACTTTTTGTTTTGTTTTCAAGGGTCACACCTTCAGGGCAGCACCCACAAACGTGAGGTTAACCAAAATTGGTGCCACAGCCTTGGCATGAAGTATTGCACTGATAGGCTCCAATTTGGCTCTTACAACACACCAGTGGGGTCGTCACTTACCCTATTTCACAGGCAAGGAAACCAAGCTTCCTGTGAGGTTACATTAGGTGCCCAAAACACAAAGCACTAAGTGACAGGGCCAGGACTCAAACCCAGGGTGTTCTGACTTCAAGTCAGGTCACACAACCACATGTCCTCTGCCCCCCGAGTATACCTCCCTGAGAATAACACAGCAGAAGCCAACAAAGGAGAAGACATACATAAAATACATGAAGATGTATGGTACATAAAAGTTTTAAATTTCTGGGTGATAAAAGACCACAAAACAGTTGTAGTTTCTGTAGCAAACTGGAATAAAATGACAAAGTTAATCCTCAATATGTAAAGAGTTCTTACAATCAAAACAAAAGTTTCCCAACAGTCATGTATCTAATTGGGGAAACAAAGGAAACTCAAACAAATAATATTTAGACTGCAAGTAACATTTAGACTGCAATCTCACACACAGTAAAAGAAATACAAACTGAAATCATAGCAAAATACCATTTTCTAAAAAATCTCTCCAATAGACAAAGTTAAAAGTGATTTATGCTATATTGTGCCCGGGAAGATATAGGGAAACAGACGCTCGTGCACCACTGGAAGAGTACCCTTTGTGGGAGGCAGTTTGGCAAATTCGGTGCTTTAGAAGTTCCCTCTCATCACTCACTGATCAAGAACTTTTTCCACCACATATTTCTGTTCCACTCATATTTAAATGCAGAACACACTGATGCACCGTAGTGCCAGGTAGGGCACAGAGCAAGTTCTCGATGATTCCAAGCGACAGGTCAAGGAAAGAATCCTGGAGCCCTCCACAGCTTTTTAAACTTTTATTATCAGAGGTGACCAGGTACACAGCAGGCGAGGGGCGGGGGCCGGGGGACCAGGAGCCTGGCAGGCCTCCTAGCCCCCCGCGCCTCTTCACTCTCTCTGGGCTCTAGCCTCTCAGAGGTGCCTCTGCTACTATTACTGCTTCTCTTCCTCTTCTCCACTTGTCTTCTCTCCTGCTGGCATCCTGGTGACACCGCCCTTATACACCCGTGTCTAAGCCCAGGTGCACCCACTTGCTCATGCCCACTCAGGCATGGTGCAGAACCTCAGGTGTCCATCATCACACCAATGGCGGGAGGGCAGAAAAGCCTGACAACCTTTCCATTGACCCTACATGCACCCATTCTACTTTCAGGAATTCATCTTGCACACGGTCACATGTGAGCATGTGACACAATAGCAAGCAAACTCATGGCAGCATTTTTTAAAATTTCAAACAGCTGGGGAGAACTTACATCGAGAGAACCCTAGTGACGTAAACTACAGTACCTTAGGGTTCTCTCCAGGGGGACATTATGTAGCTGTTAAGAAGAATGTAACAGTGCTTTAGGCAATGATCTCCAAGACATAGTCTATGACCATAACAAGCAAAACTGTCGGTCTGTGTAGGCCCACTACCATTGGTGGAAAAGTACAGACTGAAAACACGTGCTTATCTCTGCACAAACCACCTCTGGAAGGACGTGAAGAACCCAGTTATTTTGGGGAGAGTAACTAGGGCAAAGGGAGGGAAGGAGACTCACTTTTAATGATTTTTTTACCCAGGTGCATACATTACCTATTGTAGGGTAGATGAACTACCAGGTTTTTCCGCCCTCCCGCCTTTAGCATCAGTGATAGACCCCTGCGGTCCTGCTCGCACACCTGATGCAGGCACCTGGAGTGGGGTGTGGGCGTGCATAGGTGGGTGCACCTGAGCTGAGAGACTGGGCACATAAGGACGGCGTCACGGGGGTACCAGAAGAAGTAGCGAAGCAGCAGCAGGGAGTGAAGATTTGCGGGCCTCCGACCCCCTGGCCTCCCCACTGCTGTGTAGCTGGCTGGCCCACTACAAACGATGTAGAGAGCTCAATCAAAGCCTGAAAAGACCACCGAAGGCTCCAGGGCTCCTCCTTGACCCGTCTGCCAGACCATAGAGAACCTGGCCCTGCTTCCTGCCACCACACCTAACTAATAAAAAGTTAAATGATTGAGTCTTAGATACAAACTAATGCAAACAGGGTCTCTAGGGAGCAGACAAAGCCCTGGTGAGAGACAGTCCTTTGGGGGAAGGGAGCTTCTTTTCTGCTGTCCCACTCAACTTTGGATACACAGCAGGCATCACAGCCAGGCTGAACAAATCACTGGCGCTCATAAAAGTGGCTTCTGTTTTCTCATCTTAGCCCTCAAGTTCACTCTATTGCTCAGTTACCCTAAAGACGTCCAGGACTCCTGCTGGGAGACCCTCCCCGGAGCCACAGGCATACCGCACAGGCGCGAACACGGCGGGCTCTGGGTCCTTCTTGGGGTCCTTGTGGGAGACCATGCGGCCCGGCAAGTTGAGGCCAATGTGGTAGTGGACCTGGATGAGCAGCGCCAGGAGCAGCTGGGGGTAGATGCGCCTCACACGGCCCACGCAGCTGTTGACAGACAAGAGCTCACACAGGCCGCTGGCTGCCTGGAGAGAGGGAGGGAGGGAGGGGCTGGTGGGCATCTGGCCATCACCCCAGTACACCTAGCAGGGCCTGGACTGTTTCCAGGAGGTTGGGCCTGATCTTTGCTCTTCTCCAACCCAGCCTGGGAAGTCTAGAGCCCCCACCCCACCTTACGCACCAGCCCTGCCATTCTAGCCAGTGAGCCCTGACCCCAGACAACAACAGGCTTGTGCCTCTTTGGCTATAACAAAACCCTGGAAGAGTCACGGTGGAGGGATCCCTTCCCACCGCCTGTGAGGCGAGCAGTCTTGGTTTCATAGTGCAGGTGAGGGGGAAAGCACAGAGGCGAAGCAACTTGCCCCAGGTCATCCCGTGCAGGCCTTGGGCACTGAGCTAGCACTTGAGCCAGGTTTTCAGACGTGGCTGTAGCCTGCCCTGCCTCCTCCTTGCTCATACACAGGCACACAGGCCATGAGGGGCACCAGTTACCTCCTCACTTTGAGCCATTAAACAAGGCTGTGCTCACTGCTTCCCCACATGGCCATCAGCCCAGAGGAACAGCGCCCAGCCTCAGCAGGTGCCAGGGACCCAGTCCTAGACTGTATCACTCCAAGATGTCCTAGGGACTTGAAGACAAACTTCGCCTGTGGGCATTTGGCCCATGGCATTCTCTGGGACCTCCCAACTTCTCCACCTGCCAGTCCAGCTCTGGCCCTGGCCTGGGCCACTCCTCACAGTCAGCTACCTCACCAAGTCCTCTCTAACTGGCAGGAGGACAATATGGTGGCTGAGGGGCATGAGGAGGGAATGGGTTGGGGGTCACAAGACCAGATGGCTCATTGCAGCCCCACAACTCCCTGGCCTTTCTTTGCGCCCCAGATTCATCCTCCATCAAGTGCGGTTACTGATTCTTTTTCCAGGCAACTCTGCAGGTTTGGTGGCAGTTGAATGGGAGAGGAGGTAGGCATGGTCAAAACCCATGCCATCAAGACCCCAGACAGCTGGCCCAAGACCTGCGTTCAACTGTGAGGGTAAGGCCTCCCTGGGGGCCTGGGGCTTAAGTCTCAGCGCTATCACCATTATGGCCTGAGTTCGATCCCCAGCCAAGGAACTAACCCACATAGGGCATAGCAGACCTCTCCTGTCTCACCCGCTGCTCCCCTCGGCAGTGTATTCAGTAGATCCACCTGTTCTACTCCCCACTCTGTCTCTGGTGAATCCTCCCACCCGCTGCACTTCTGGCCTACACCCCAGTTCTTGTACACAGAAAAAATAATAAATAAAATGTCTTGGCTTTTTTTTTTTTTTTAAATAACCATGAAGTAAAAGAACCCATGACATGTTCCCGGGGAAATGAATGGCACAACGCAGCTGGAGGCCAACAATAAATGGTCATTATTTGTATTTTGTAGTTTAGAAAGCCCTTTCATGAAGATTCTCACTCTTCCACTAAACAGATCTATTTTACAGATCCAAGTGTCAAGGCTACAGAAGGAAAGTGACTGACGGGTGAATAGCGGGGCAGGGACAGAGCTAAGACAAGCCTCTTGGGCACAAAGTCTGCATGTTCCAGTAGCCCAAGGCTAAGGACTGTGTCCAAGAACACAGTCTGTCATGCAGTCTCTAGAGGCATGCCAGAGGGCCCCGCTCAGGACTCAGTATCGCTCAGATGGCTCTCAAAGCCATAACGCACAAGTTAGCCTAGGCTGTGTAGATGCTTAGACTGTGCTTGTTGAACAAGAAGCACGAATGAGTGATGAGAAGGTGCTCACACACTGGCTGAAGGAGGAGCAGATGGATGCAGAAGACAGAGAGGAATGAATGCTGGAACTGTGCTCAGGAGGAGCGATCTGGTAGTGTTCTCGCTGGATACAGGATGTTAAGGCAGGAGACCTGGCTCTGAGTTCTGACACTGTCCCTCGACAGCTGTGCAACGTTAGGTGACACACGGCCTGTCTCTGACAGCAGCACCCACTCCTCAACCCACCAGATTTCTATTTGCTTCCCTCGTCAGAATGTCTTGCTCTCTGCTGAATCTCTAGAACCTATGAGTGTGTCTGGTACATAGTAGATGCTCAATAAATATTTGCTGAATAAATTAACCAGTTCAACAAAAGTAAGTGTCTGCTATGTAGACATTGGGAATATCATGGTGAGCAAAACAGACTCAGGCACTGAGCTCATGCATCTCACAGAGCAATCAAATGATCACTCACACAACCATCAAATCACAATAGGGATAAACTCTCTGAGATCCAGCATGGAGTGCTAAGTTTAGTACAAGCAGATTTGATCTGATCAGGAAGATCAGGGGAGGGTTCCCTGAGGAGGTGATGCTTGAGAACTAAGAGATAAGGAGATGATAGCGGCATGAAATAGCCTAGGAGAGCAGACAGCGCATGCAAATGTCCTGTGACAGAAAACAGCATGACATCCTCACAAAGGCCAGAGAGGCTAGAGCTGAGCAAGCAAAAAGACCAGGAAGAGTGGTGGGCAGAGATGAGAGAGCCTCTGATGAGAGGGCAGAGCCTTTTCCCCTAGAGAGCAATGTTAAGTGATTGAGGAGCTTGAGAAGAGCAGATGTGCTATTTTCAAAGATTTTTTTGGCTGCAGCACAGGTTGGAAGGGCATGAGCAGAAGCAGGGAGACGAACAGGGCATTATCCAGCTGACTCGGACCAGGGAGACGGCAATAGAGAGAACAAATCCCTCTCTCCAGTCCAGACAGAGCTGGCTGCCTTTTCCAGGGCTGAGCTCCGAGTCTGGCAGCAAAAAAGCACTTAAGTATTTTGTGCTGCCTAATGAATGAATCAGTTACCTCTTTTAACCTTCACGACTGCCATATGAGACCGATAGTATTATTTCCATTTATAGATGCAGAGATTGCCCCTCAGAGAGGTGAAATGACTTGCCGGATCACAAAATAGTAACACAGCAAAGCCAATTCTCAGCTGAGGTCTGAGCCGGGATCTTCCTGTCTCAGCATCCCAGGCTCCTGCCGTCACCCAAAGCAGGGGTGCTGTTAGTCCAGTGGGCGAACAAGAGCTCAAACCCAAAGCCACATTGCTAGCTCCTGATGTGGGGGAGAGTGGGGCGGGGCACTGAGCTCAGATATGGGAAGCGGGGGCAGCTGGGGCAGTTCTCACTGCGAGGGGCACAATGGAAGCCCGGCCCTTCTTGGTGACAGGTTTCTCCTTCAGGCTGGTCAGAAGCAGGTCCAGGAGGTCTCGGATATCACAGCTGGGCTTACGCAGTATCAGCTGCCTCCACATCTCCGCTCCATTGCTGGAAAGTCAGGGGTGGGCTAGTTAACAGCCCGCCATGCCACCCATGCTTTGGGGAGGGAAAAGGATATCCATGAGCACATGGGCAAGGAATGGTCCAGACACATTCCCCAGGAGGCAGGGAGCCAACAACGATTGAAAATCCTGTTTCCCAGGTACCACGCCAGGTGCTTTCCATACAGTTTGCTGCCTCAGCAATTATTGAGCAGCTGTTATGCCAGACGCTAGCCAGATCCCTGGGAATACAGGTTTGGACAAGAGCTTCAAGACCTTCAAGGTTACAGAATTCTCACCAAGACCCTCGAGGTAGGTGGTTAGTCCAGTTTTACAGATGTGGACTTGAGAGGGGCAATCCCAGTTCAAGACCATGTGGTCCGTGAGCTGCAGGGTCAAGTGGCCAAATCCAAAGTCTCCAGAGCCTGTGCTCTTTCCTCCACGCCCAGGAGCCGGTCAGGCCTGGAGCTTGCACGTGTCACGAGGCTCAAAGAGCACCCGCTCCTGCCCCCGAAGTCTGTGCTCCAGGCAGATGAAGGCTGTGCTCCAGGCAGACACCCGCCTCCCATAGCGGGGAACTCAAGTTCCCAGGGCAGTGTGCTAAAGAGTTAACAAAACCCTTTCCCCTTCTGCGAGAGCATTTGAACCTTCCATTAACTTTCTAGCTCTGTTCCCCTGGAAACCTGATAAAGATAGTATGTCAACTATGTTGCTAGGCAACATTGCTTATGGTAAAAATGACCAGATTGGTAAATTGCATCTGGACTGCGAGGAACTATACATTAACTATAGAAACGGATGGTGACGCTGTAGCGTCGAGTTTCTCGGGCTGCAGAACCTCTTGTGACTGGGCTTGCGTCTGTGGGAACCTTGAAAGCAAAGTCTAGAGACTTGGAAGAGGGACGCGCTCCTGTGGGGGCTGGGCAGGTAAAGCAGAGCCACTCTGGCACCCAGCCTGCGGGTTTCGGTCCTTCCCACCTGAGCTTTCACCTGGAGGTCCAAGTGGACCTTGGATCCAGAGTCAAGACGAGGGTGAGGAAAGTGAGGCATCCAGGGCACAAAATTTAAGGGGACCCTCGCTCTAAGGCTCATGGAGGTGCAGGTGGGATACCTGAGGACAAGGGCGTCCCAGTTCTACGCGGCCTGCAGCTGGGCCTGCGGCAAAGATTCCTGCAGACAGGAGGCCCTGACACCTGTGAACAGTGCGGCCAGAAAGGGTCCGATCCCTCCAGGCGGGAGGACAGAGGTACCCCCGGCCTCGCCACCGCACTGCTCTTGCTTTCTAAGAGTGGGGCCCACTGTCCCTAGAAGCACAGCTCCTCCTTGCAGTCACCCTCCAGCACCCATCTTAAGATGTGGCTTGCACGCCTGCTCCCTTGCTTTATTCTTTCAAAGGCTTGGACCATTTCCTGGGCGAGGAGACTGGAACAGTCAGACTGGCCTGGCCTGCTCATGAACTGCGCTCCCTCTGCCCACGAAACCACAGCTCCCCGAGGACTGGGAGCACGCGCACCCCCTGCACAGGCCCAGCCCGCAGACAAACAGTGCAGCTGGCTGGAACACTCGTCACAAGCACCCATCTGGGATGGGGAGGCAGACATTATTCTCTCCTTCTGCCCATGGCGGAAGCTCAGAGAAGGCAAGGGACTATGCAAGACCACACAGCAACGGAGGCAGAGTCAGGAAACACGCCTCCTTCTGCAGCATCATTACAGAGCTCGCCATTAAAGACTTAGAGGGGGCCAGATCTGTGTTCGGGTCTTGTCAAGTTGCTTGTTCACCGGGTACCTAAAGCAAGAAAATGGGGCCCTCCCTGGTGGCGCAGTGGGTTAAGCCACGCACTATGAAGCAAACCGCAGCCACTGCAGCATGAGTTCGATCCCTGCTACCGGCTGGGGAGGGGACCCACATGGCGCAGCAGACCTCTCCTGCCTCGCCCACTGCTCCCCTCAGCAGTGTGTTTCAGTCCATCTGCCTGTTCTGCCCCCTGCTCTGTCTGGTGGATTCTCTCACCTCCCCGCACCTCTGGCTTGTACCCCAGTGCTTGTATGCATAAATAAATAAATCTCAAAAAAATAATAATAAAGCAAGAAAATGTTTCCCAGTTTCAGTTTCCTGGTCGTCAGACGGGCTTGTGTGGACGAGAGCACACCAAACACTCAGCGTGACGACCCGCCGAGCTCAGGAAGCACTCACAGTTGTTCTAGTGCCACGGATCGTGGAAGAGGGGTCATCAAGGAGGGCAAAGGACTCCTCTAGGGAGGAGGGGGCCCTGGCCTGGGAGGGGAGCTGCTTCCACTCTCTGAGACACACTGGCTGGAAACCCCCCTCATAGGGTACCTGTCCAGGGGCAGGGGGCACATGAGCAGGGCCACGACGACCTCAGTCATAAAGGAGCTGGCCAGGAGAGAGACGGGCAGCAGGGCCACCTCCCGGGCCCGCGGCTCCTGGATGTAGCTCAGCTGCACGTAGATGCTCTGCATAATTTCGGGGATCTGGGCACAGAAAGGCATTCGTGATAAGGAGGGGTACAGTGGGAGGAGTCAAGGGAGGCATGTGGGGAGCAGGGAGACTGGAAGAGAAGAAGAGGGGAAGACAGGGTGACAGGACACAGTGACGGGGGAGGGGCAAGGGGATAGGGAGGCGCCCAGGGGAGAAATGGGGTGAGAGAAGCAAGTGGAGAAGCAAGCTCACCTTCTTAGGGGTGAGCCAGAGCCTCCCCACTGTCCCCATCCTCACGATTGGGTGTTCTCAGGGGCTGGTAAGTGAATCCTTTCTCACCAGCCAAGTTGGAGCACCCAGAACTCAGCAACCATCGCCCCCACATGCCCCGGTGCATAGGGACCCCGACACCCCTCAGTGTGCCCACTGCCAGGCGGCAGTCCTCGGGGTCTGCAGGCCCTGTGAGGTCTACCACCCCAGCCTCTACCCCCAGGGGCCTTACCACTTCCACCGCCCTGTGGCGGTACCACTCCAGCACCGAGCTCAGTGTGACCTCCGAGGCCAGCTGCATCATCTCGCCCAAGTCCTTCCCTTGAGCCTCTGAGCCACCCTTCAGCCCTTCCAGGGCTGCTAGGAGCAGGTCCTTTACCTGCTGGGGCCCCAGGAAGTCTCCGAATTCCTAGAACAAGGTTCAGTGATACTGACCCACACAGACCCAGATGGAGCCGTACAGACACACAGACAGCAGCAGAAACAGACGTCGGCAGGGGGCCATGCACACTGCTAGTGCTGAGCCCTCCAGGTTCAAGGACGGGGTGAGAGGCCCCGTCTGCAGAACTGGGCAGGCTCCCAAGGAAAGGAGGTCGGTGGGGCGGGCACCAGGGTCGTCTTCCCGCCAAGGGGACAGACTTGAGCCAGCCCGGAAGGGTGGACGGAGGACGAGGCACTGGGGTGGATGGCACGGCCCCTCTTGGGCGCCCTCCCCCACCTGCCCCATCCCAGGAGGCCCAGAGCTAAGAAGCAGCAAGCAGTCACCGCGATCACACGCAGAATATTCTGGCACGGGTTGGCAGGGTTGTAGGGCCCCAGGAAACGTTTGTTGCTCTCATACAGCTCCTTCTTGTTAGTCTCTTCCTTATCTCTGATTCCTGCAAGGCGAGGACCTTTTCAGAGAGGCCTGACCTTTCTGCTAAACATTGATGTAGGCAGTGCATAAGTCATCAATAGCTAGTTTGATAAATTTTCACATAGTAAGGGAAAATTTTTCACAAAGTGAGATGCATTGGTAAAACCAGTACCCAGGTCAGAAACAGAATATGACCAGCACGTACCAGGAAACCCCTCTTGTGCCCCACTTTCTTTATTTTTTTAAAAGATTATTTATTTATGCATACAAAAACTGGGGCACAGGCCAGAGTCCAGGGAGGTGAGAGGATTTACCAGACACAGAGTGGGGAGCAGAACAGGCAGACTGACTGAAACACAAAGCTGAGGGGAGCAGCGGGGGATACAGGAGAGGTCTGCTGTGCCGTGTGGGTCCCCGCCCTGGCCAGGGATCGAACTGGAGCTGCTGTGCAGCGGATGCTTCACAGTGCAGCACTCAACCTGCTGCACCACCAGAGAGGCCCATTGTGCCCCACTTTCTGTTCTCTATATTCCCCCCCTCCCACTGTCCCTCCCACACCCAGGATAACATCTGACTTCTAAATGCACAGACTGGATTTCCTGGCTATGGACTCGGCATCAATCGGCTAACAGCATGCAGTCCTCGAGTCTGGCGCTCACTCAGCATCATGTGGGTGAAGTACCTCCACACTGTTGCAAGGAGAATTGATTCATTCTCAGCACTGCATCATTTTCCAATGAATAAACCTACTACAGTTTATTTATCTGTTCTGTTCTTTTTGATGGGCATTTGGGTTGTTTTTGGTTACTATGCACAGTGCTCCGAGGCACATTCCCCGTATATACCTAGGAACTGCTCCGTACTAGGGCAGGTACGGGTTCAGCTTCAGGTGACTCTGCCAACCAGTTTTCCGTGATGGGACATCAATTATTCTCCCACCAACAGTGTCAGAGTTCCAGGGGCTTCTTATTCACCAGCATGTGGCATGTCTGTTTCATTTTTGCCATTTTTTTAAAAGATTATTTATACATACAAGAACTGGGGTATAGGTCAGAGGCATGGGGGATGAGAGGATTCACCAGAGGCAGAGTGGGGAGCAGAACAGGCAGACTGACTGAAATACACTGCTGAGGGGAGCAGCAAGCAAGACAGGAGAGGTCTGCTGCGCCATGTGGGTCAGCTCCCTGGCCAGTGGCAACTCATGCTGAAGTGGCTGTGGATGCTTCATAGTGCTGAGATTTAACCCCTTCCACCACTAGGGAGGCCCCTTCATTTCTGCCAGTTGAGTAGGTGAATGGCAATGCCACTTTTAAATCACATCACCCCTACATCAGGCACTTCCAATTCCCTTTTTTGCTTTTGTTTCTTTAGTACTCACCATCATCTCATTTGCTATATAAATTATTTCTTTATCTTGTTCATTGTCTCCTGACAAGAAGGTAAGCTCAAGACAGGAGGATTAGGGCCTCCCTGGTGGTGCAGTGGCTTAAGCAACACACTAAGAAGCAAACCGCAGCCACTGCAGCACGAGTTCAATCCCTGCCTCCGGCCAGGGAGGGAACCCACATGGCACAGCAGACCTCTCCTGTCTCCCCTGCAGCTCCCCTCAGCAGTGTGTTTCAGTTAATCTGCCTGTTCTGCTCCCCACTCTGTCTCTGGTGAATCCTCTCACCTCCCTGGACTCTAGCCTGTACCCCAGCTCTTACATGCATAAATAAATATTTTTTTAAAAAAAGGATTACTTAATCTCTTTTCTTCAAGTCTGTGTCCCTGGTGCCTATATATATATATATATATATATATACCTATATATACACCTATTTAGTGATATATATATACACCTATTTAGTGATATATATACACCTATATAGTGATATATATATACCTATATAGTGTGTGTGTGTATATATATATATATATATACCTATGTAGTGTAGATATATATATATATAGAGAGAGAGAGAGAGTAGCTGGCACGTGGTGCCTCCATGTTTCTGTTAAAGGGAACACATTTCAGGCCCATTTCCTATGCTCTTAGTGTGGCTTCCGGGTGCTAAAGGATGCCCCAATGTATGCAAGGGACAAGCATAAAAAGGGCCACTGAGGCAGAGTGACCATATGAACCACATTTTGGGATTGTCTGTAAATGGAAGATGATTAAGACCTGGGATCCGGTAATTCCAAGTTCAAATTTTAGCCTTGTCGCTTCCCATTGTTGGAGGATCTAGACAAATCACGTCATTCCTCAAGAATCTAATAGTGCGGGTTTAGCCTAGAGTCACCAAATAAAATACAGGATCTGCAAATCTGAACTTCAGGGGAAATGATAATTTTTAGTAAGAATATGTCTCAAATATACCAAAATTATTAACCATTTATCTAAAAGTTGAATTTAACTGGGTATCCCATATTTTCATTTGTTAAACCTGACAGTGCTGATTTGGCTATGCCTGCCCCTAAAACTGATTATTAATATGGCTTATACCATCTTCACCAGCAATGAGGACCTCTAAGTGGTTTCCAAGTATTGGGAGAAAACTCCTAAGGGTTCAATCTTTGCCCCAACTGCTACAGCTGGAGTCTAGCAGGTATATTTAACAGATTGGAAAAGACCCAGGGCCAGTTGGGTCAGAATATACCTATCACGAGCTGCAAAAGCTGAACCCACTACACACTTTAACCACTCCAGACTCTAGCATTTTTTGTTTTTTGATTCAGTGAATATTCATTAAGCATGCACCGTATGCCAGATGCAGGGCAGACATTGGAATATATGATAAACAAGACATAGCCCTGCTCTGCCCTCAAGGGGTTATAGCCTCATGAGGAAAACAAACCAGAAAACAAGATATTCAGGTGATCAGGTCTGGGTATACATAATGATGGCATGGGAGTGTGGAAACGAGAGTTTTTGCAAATTAAACTCAGAAGGATAATAAAGATCCTTAGATAATAAAAATCCTTAGATAAAAGGATTTCTTAAGTCAGAATAGATTAGTTTATAACCTCTGTCCCTGATTGGGTGAGAACTAAGTTTTCATACAAGTTTCCACAGATCCCACCAAACCCTGTGCTTGTCTCTTCCAGCTCCAACCAGTGCATGTTGGGTCCTAGTCACTCCCTGGGTGAGCACCTGCTGAGAGGCCCTGCTCTACAGATGCTCCAAAGGGCTTACGTTTTTGGAGCTCCAGGATGGTATAGAGAATGATGATGCCGTCCAGAGCCTCCCGGCCAATCTCCTCATCAGGATCTCCAATGCGAAGGATGAGCCTTCCCAGCAGAAGTCCCAGCGTCGGGAACCCAGAGGACATCTGTTTGTGTTGTAATCTTAGGGACTAAATCCTATAGGTTCAATAATGCTATCTAGTAAATGGCGAACAGAGCTGCTTTGTCTGGCCCTGCTAAAAGAGTCCTCTGGAGGTAGCAAGGGCCAGCTGGGAATCTCTGGCAGATTCACAGGCTCCCTCAGAGCTAGGAAGATCCTCCCCAAAGGAGAGAATACTTCCCAGGGAATACTCACAAAAAAAGGCAGGGTGAGAAGGGTATGGTTCAACACAGAAACATTGCTGTTCACAGCTCGTCTTCGCTCATGGGTCTTCCCAGAGTTCATCCACGGTCCCAGGGGCTGTGAGGACAAGGGGAAGACTCAGAGTTACAGGCTGGACCCCAGCCCCTTCTGCCTGCGTGAGTAGGCCAGCCTTCACCAATCAGCAGGAACTTTCCAGGGAGGGCATAAAGGTAACTTTCCATATCCTCTTTCTTCTTGGAGCATAGGGAAGCTGAGAATAAGACTGAAAGATCACAGGGAAAATGGAGGTCAAGGAAGAGAAGTGACAGGTGGAGAACCACGTGGAAAGAAGTAAGAGATATGAACACAAAGGGAGAAAGCAAAGAAATAAGGGCAGCTATAGTAGTAGTATGGGGTGACAGGAGAGAGTGGAAAGGCAATAATATGAGCCAGGACCTATAAGCGGGGCAGGAAAACAAATACTGGCACAAGATGAAATCCTGAAATCAAATCAGTCTTTCACTGTCCTGAGCCAATTCTCCTTTTCCCTCCACCCTTTCTTCCTCCCTGCCCCTGTACCTCCAAGATGCTCTTCAACCCAGCAGGAGTGGGGTCCTCAACAAAGAGGGCATTGAGCAATGTCTGCAGGGCATCCAGGGTCTGACAGTACAGTGTCTGTGAAGGAGAGAAAGAGCAAGCCACTAGGGGCCCTCTGGAGCAGACCACAGTGGCAGAGCACCCCTGGGTCAGAGGATAAGAGGGCATTTGGATTCAGGAGAGCTGCTTTTGACCCCCGCCTTTCAGACTAACTAGGTGTATGATCTTAGACAAATTACTTCTCCTCCATGGATTTGTTTCATTATCAAAACATAGGGAGGAAGCAGAGATCCAGCACTTGCTGAGGCTCTGCCATAAGCTGGGGAGTAACTGGTGACCTCACAGCCGTATCACTTTGTCCTCAGTGTTTTCCTTGCTTCACAAATAAGGGAACACAACAAGGATGCTTCAAGTTATCAAGAAGAAATGAGAGGATGCGTAGGAAAATGCTCTGGAGCGGTACAGTCAGGTAACTTTTATTAATGTCTCTGATTCTTTTTACTTGCTACTCCTAGAATCAAATTGATTTTCCATGTTGCCCCTTCCAGGGACATCTCTTCCCTGGCCAGGTTTCTCTTCCCCTGGCTACACTACAGTCCTGAGTTGTCTTACAATAGTGCAGGCATTACATATGTATACACAAGGCTGAGCTGTGGTTTGAGCCACTCTCCCTTGATTCCCCTCCTCCTGAGAGCAACCCCCTTCTGTCTCCCTGGTAGCCACTGTCCTGGCTCCCTGAGTCTGTGTGCACTAAGGTTACTCCACAACCACCAAGCAAACCTCTCTCACCAACTATCTCCTCCTTCCCATCTATTTGCAGCCCATCGCTGTATGACACTGCCCTCTACTGGCTGGGTCTGGCACTACAAGAGGGTTAAAGGCTCTTTTTCTCACCTGCCAAGAATTGCCCGCTTTTCCTTTGGGGCTTCTTTCCCACCTCAAAAAAACAGAATCCTCGTGCTGCCAGTACGGTCTGGCCCTGTGTCTCTATTCTTGCTTCCCAGAACTCTTAACTCACCCTGGGTCCAGCCACACAGCCTCCTTGTCATTCTTTCAGTCACGGAAAGGTCACCCACGGCACAAGCTGGTCTCTCCGCCTGGCATACTCTTCCTTCTGCCATCCCCTTCAGCAAATTGAGCTCTTCTTTCACCCCTCGGCTCCAGAACCACACCCCCTGGCCCCATCGATCAAGATACCCCAGTCCAGGTTCCTTAAAGCACCAAGGAGTTCTTGCTTGCAACATTTACCACCATTGTGATTTGGCATTTATTTGTGTGATTCCTTAATAATGTCCATCTTCTGCCTGCCCCCGCCTTTTGAATTTTCCCCCTGTACTTCCATGCAGGCACGCATTTAAAATTTGCTGAATGAAAAGACAGTAGTGACACCCTGTGTGCTGAAAACCCTCGTCTGAACCCCTGCCCCCAACCCTGCCTCCTACACAAAGGGTCGCCTGTCAGCTCTCCTGGGACAGACTTGCAGAGTTTGAAGACATCCACAGGAGCCCCTTGAGATTCAGCTTTTCCAGACCTCAGCCCCCACTCACCCAGTTTTTCTTCTCAGAGTCTAGTCCTCAATGTCTCCTCCTAATCCCAGCAGCCTCCTTTGGTTGTGCCAAAGGTCTGCTTGTATGACAGACCCAGAGGTGGACAGAGCTGGCCAGATGACAGAACCCTTATCCCCAAAATTCATTCGTTCACCAACTATTGAGCACCTACCGGGGTCAAGACAGGTGAGGTGAATTGCCCAAGGCCACGCAGCTTAAGTAGGAAAGTGGGGGGTGGGGGTCCCATACATGCCCCCCGGAACTTTTCTGCTACCGGTTGGTAATCCAGAAACCCGCCTCTCCCTGAGGACACTGCGCCCCCTAAGGATCCGCTGGGAAGGCTGCTGCCTCACCTGTATGGCCTCAGCCTTGGCCGCGTCTCTCTCCTGCATGGCCTGCACCGAGGGCAGGGAGAACACGCTCTTCACGCACGTGCTCACCAGCTCTGCCCGTTCCCGCACGCCCAGGACGGGCTGCGAGTGGCTGGGGAGAGACAGGGAGCAAAGACACGGAATGAGGGCTCCTGTGGTCGGAGCCGGAAGTTAGGATGTAGGGCTGGGGTGAGGGGCATAAGTGGGGGCTCCTTGTGAGAGTCAGGTCCACGAAAGAGCAAGATGAGGTGGAGAGGAGGGAGTGGGTGTGGAGGGCGGACAGCCCTGGCGGGGACTAGGCAAGGAGAGGAGAAGGCGCGGGAGCAGGCTGGGGGCACAGCAGAGAGGTTCCGGAAGAAGGAAGAGGGGAAGAGGGCGGGGCCGGGGAGGGGGCCATGGACACCTCAGCTCAGTCAGGGTCTCCATGGCCTTCTGGCGGGTGGGGCTCGAGAGGGAATCCAGTGGCTCCTCCTGGATCTGCCTCTAGTCAGAGGACCACAGAGGGGCCCGTTGAGAAGGGGGCAGGCCACTAAAGACCCCAGGACCCGGCACCTCCTCTCAGGGGGCAGGTAATGCAACCCTCCGCCTGGGGGCAACTGTCCCACAACTCCACAGCCTCCTGACTCACCCCTCAAATCCCATTCTGAGTCCTTAGTTCAAGGCCACCAATAACACCCCCACCCTAGCCAGCTGCATCCCACACATAGGGTTCAGAAGGAATTGTTTCATGGGGGCCTCCCTGGTGGCACAAACGGGTGAGCGCCACACTGCAGGGCTTCGGCAGCCACTGTAGCTCGAGTTTGATCCCCAGCCAGGGAGGGGACCCACATGGCGCAGCAGACCTCTCCTGCGTCACCCGCTGCTCCCCTCAGCTGTGCATTTCGGTCCATCTGCCTGTTCTGCTTCCTCTCACCCACCCCCACCACCACACCTCTGGCCTGTACCTCAACTCTTGTATGCATAAATAAATAAAGTCTTTAAAAATAATAATGTTTCAGCACAATGGGAGAGACATTTAAACCATGGCCTGGTTACTAAGAGAAGTCTAGTTGAACTCCTTTTAAAATATTCTAACTTAAATAATGTTACAATGCAATGTTACTGTAAAAAAAAAAAAAGGAATTGTAAATAATTAGGAAAAAAAAGTCCTAATTACTTCTCACCTTTTGATCTAGCACCTACACATAATAGGCGCTCATTAATATCCATTAATGAAGGTATCATGGCAAAGGGTTTGTTTCTCTCTTTAAGGGATCCAAAGATAAATCAATTTTGAAAAATTTGGTGGCTATCACTGTCCATCCCGTGTTGGTGGATAAGTGAGGCATGCTTGTATTTAACAGATAAGGAAACTCTAGGAAGCACCACCCCAGGAGGATTTTCTGGAGCGAGAATGTGGTGGTCACATAACCACCCCCAGGTGTGTGAGGTGCTCCAGGGAACTAACCAGTCAACACACATTCTACCGTCTCCGTCATTATAGAGATGAGGAAGTGGCTTGGCCGAACTCTCGTGGGGTGGTGGAAGGCAGTTAGCAGGGAAACTGAGACTCAAGTCCTGCCTGCTCATCCTGTCCTCTTCCTGCCTCCAACCCAGCGCTCCCAGTCTCATCCCAGTGGGTAGGTAGACGCAAGGCCCCCGCCCCCACCCCAGAGCCACAGACCACTGTGGTTCCCACACCATCATCTTCTTGATCATGGTCTTCTTTCCGTCCACGTCCAGCAGATCCTGGTTCTTCTGGAAGGCGATGGCATTCTCAACCTTGGGGATCACAGAGGGCAGAAGCACAGAGTGACAGCCACAGGGGCTACCTGTTGACCCCCACAGGCTACCTCTCACCTGCAGGCTAGTCAGCCTGCCCCGCCCAGCTGCCAGCCCCCACCATCGGCTCCAGAGAGATGAGAAACAAGAGGAGAACTTGGGGGTTGGGGTGAGGATTTGAGAAGATCATAATGGCCTGGGAGAGTGGAGAGGTAGATAGTCCCTGAGGTCAGCATTTAGAGGAAAGCTAGACACCAAGGACTGCAAAGCACTCCCTTCCGCTGAACTATGGGAGCGGAGGCAAGAGCTGATGGGGCAGAAAGGAGCCCAACCCTTCAAGCTGAGATCTCATTGTTAGTAACCACTTCCTTGGATCCCCAGAATCTGCCCTTCTGAGGGTGAGTATTAACTCGGTTAAGGCATTCTGCTACCTGAGAGAGGAAATGCATTAACCAGGGTCCAGTTAAACTATTGTCTTTAGCTTAAAGCAAAAGAAGAAACTAACATGAAATAAAAGCATTTCACATAACAAAGAAAGCAAAACAATGGAAAGTGTGGTGGGTTAAAGGTAGCACAAGTTCTCTCCCATTCTTCCCATCAGAGGACAGGTGACCCTGTCCCACAGCTCATCTCACCACTTGCTTGGACCAAGAGAACCCTGCCAGGGGTGCTATGCCAGGGGAGCTCATAAGGGAACTGACAGTTTCTACTTTTCCCCACTGGAACTCAGCTGCTGCACTGTGAGGAAGCCCAGACTAGACTGTGGAAAGATTGCACCAGGTGGAGAATGACCCTAGAAGATGAGGGTCGTCTTGGATGCTCCCGCTCCCTCCCTGTTCTCCAGTAATCTCAGTCTACCTCAGGCAGAATACCCCACAGAGCCCAGTCAAATTTCAGAACCGTGAAAAATTGGGCTCCCCTTAGCTTTACTCCCCCAGCAGTCAGAGAACCTCTAATGATAAACTTAATGGTAAGTTTTGGGGTAGTTAGTTCAACAGTTGATAACAAACGGCAAACTGATGGTAGAAGAATTGTTAATTTGGATCAGAGAAGGCCTATTTGTGGAGTTACGTTCTGAATGACAGGTGTTGAGGTGGCAACCTAGGGGTAAGTTCCGCCTATCTGCCCAGATTAGAATGTTGGTGCACTGTTGTATCTCTTTTCCCTCAAACAATGCCTAGCACAAAGTAGGGGTTCAATCAAATTTGTTGAATGATTGTGGTAAAAACTCCTTTTTGTGAAGGTATCGTGCACAGAGTTGTGCATACATTACCTAACCCAGACCTTACTTCAACTTTATTATGCCTGTGTTACAGAAGAGAAGAACATTCCTAGCAGAAGAAACAGCAAGTGCAAAGGCCCTGGGGTATGAATGAGTTTGGCATGTGTTACAAACAGGAAAAGGTCAGTATGGCAAGCTCAGAAGAACACCATAAGATGAAGAGAGATGCTCCCCAAATTCAGGGAGGACCTCCTCTTAGTCTTGTCACCCTCACCCTACCCTATACATCCCCCAGGTACAGGAGCTTACCTCTGAAAAGCCACAGGCCCTGGCCTTCCTTCTGGTCCTAACCCGGGTAGATCCCCTGACACCTGACTCTGTCTCCCAGCTGGTGTCTCCCACACTCTCTGTCACACCACGTCCACCAGCCTGTCCAGCCTGCCCCAACTGGCCCATCACCAAGCCATGCGGACGCCTCACTTCCCTTGTTGCACTGATTTTCTATGACCTCCCAAATAAGGTCTGTTGAGGGGCCACAATCTGGGTCGGGCCTGTGTCCTACAAAAGGCCATTTCCATTCTTTCTGCTCCCCACCCCCAAAGAGATTTTCTCACAATTCATTCAATTATTTTAAAACTTGTACTGAACTCCTATGATGTGACAAGCACTGTTCTAGAAGATGGGAGTAAAACTGAATAAGAGAGACAAAACCCCCTGATTTAGGAGGGATATGTTCTAGTAGAAGGGACTAACAGGATAGAAAGTGAACTAGTGAAGCTCACTGTGCATCAAACAGTGATAAGAATGGAACAGGGAGGGCTTGGGCTAGGGGCAAATGGGGGTAGGGGTAGAGGAGGAGTGAGGGAAAGGTGGGGTGGGGTAGGTGGAAATCCAGGAAAGTCGCTGGGGATTGGGCAGGAAGCATACCAGAGCCATTTTGTTGCCATCCTCTCTCTTCTCTGGCACCTTCACAAGGCATGCAGACACCTCTCCGAAAACCCCTGCATGTCAGTTTCAAGGAGAGAGGAGAGTAAGGACATGGTGTACCTAGGGTACCACAGTCAAGGTTCCCTCTCCATGGGGCCTCCCATTCTTTTTTAAGATTTATTTATTTATGCATATGAGCGCTGGGACACAGGCCAGAGTAGCAGGAAGTGAGAGGATTCACCAGAGACAGAGTGGGGAGCAGAACAGGCAGATGGACTGAAATACACTGCTGAGGGGAGCAGTGGGTGAGGCAGGAGAGGTCTGCTGTGCCATATGGGTCCCCTCCATGCCCGGGGATCGAACTCGCTGCTGCTGTGCCGTGGAAGCTTCACAGTGCAGCGCTCAACCTACAGCGCCACCAGGGAGACCCGGGGGCCTCCCATTCTTACCCAGCAGCCAAACTGAGCCCCTCCCTTGATGCTTAGAGGCACCCGCTTCACTGAGCCAGAACAGCATCTTCGTCAGGACCTCCAAAACTCCGCCAGGGCAGCCCTCCTCCGCCACTTGCTAGTCTTATTTCCCACTGCTTTCCCCTCCATCACCCGCTGTGGCCACACCATCCCCTTCCAGACCCGGGCAAGCTTCCCCTTCAGGGTCTTTGCACAGGGTCTTCTGGGTCTTCTGCTGCCACACCCCCTAGCCAGGTCTCTGTTCTTGCCTGCCACCCCTCAGAAAGCCCCCTCCTTACCAACCTTTAGACTAAAGGAGGGCCCTCTGTGATCCTCCCATGCATCTTCCTACTCTCTTCTCTCAGTCAGTTCACTCTTTATCATCAAACACATCTGTTAGTAGATATCCACGGTTTTGTCAGCCCAGGTGTCATCCTCTTTGCCCCGTCCCCTGCAGCCTACCCAGTCAGGTAGCTCAGGCCAGGCTGAATTCTGTAAGCCCCACCCATCAGCACTTCCTTCAAAAGGGGGGGAGGGGGCCTCAAGCCTGGCCAAGAAGGGAGTCCTTTGTCCTCAGCTACTGTGAGTGCCAGGGTGGGTGCTTGGCCGAGCAGGGGCACTACCCCTCTTCATTTCAAGGGGACTGAGGACAACTGGAGGGGCAGTAGGTCTCTCTCCTTCCAAGGGCTGCATCACCAGGACCTATGAGAGTTTGGAGCTTCAGAGCCATCTCGGCCTCCAGAGGGTGTGGATGATAAAGCAGAGACACTCCCTGCCCCCAAGGAGTAGTCAGCTTCTAATGCCAAGATCTTGTTTTTAAGTTCCATCTTTCTATTAACAAAGCTGGGAGGAATGGATGGTTCTAGGATTTGAACAGGGAAAGTACAAGATGGGCCCAAGACATCTTATTCTATCTAGAAAACAAGGAAGAGCCCTCAGAGAATGATGGGGAGATGTCAAAGGGACACCGAAACTTTCTTGAAGGAGAATCCACTCGTCCAATCAGGCAAAATTTGAGTATCACTGTAAATAATGGTAGCAACATAGTACAGTCCACTGAATAAATGAGGAAACCACATGTTCATGTCAACGTATATAAATGGATAAATTGAAAGTTTGCTGAGGAATGGGATATTTACATAGCTTCAAAGTACCTTTTGACATAAAATTTATTGCAAAGGGGTAAATGATGGCTGCGGTGCAGAACCTTGTCAGCAACCCGGTGTCAGATCACTTAGGGGGACAAAGTGAATATCATCAGTAAGGAAACAAATCAAAGGTGCCAGACAGGCAGTGAGAAAACCCAGCAGCACCTCTATGTTTATTGCCAAAGATGCATGACCTGCACCTGATCGTAAGGGAAGACGAGACAACGCCCAGGGGTGAGGCACCTCTTCCAAAAGAGCTGGCCTGTCACCCTCAATGTACAAAAGTGAAACTGAAGGAAAAGCTGGGGTTGGAGGAGATAAAATGAACCAGGCAAAACAGTTCAATGAGTGATTCTGAGTGGATCCTTTTTTCTAAAGAGAACATTACTGGGGTCATTGGGACATTTGACTGGCATCTAAGGGTTAAATGGCAGGCGTGTAACAATATTAATTTCCTGCATTGATGATTAACTTTTGCCTTTTTTTTGTAAGAAATACACACTAAAATTCAGGGGTGATGGGGCCATATTTTGGCTTATTATGCTCAAATGATTCAGGAAAAAGGTACTGTACTCTCTGCTTTTCTACAAGTGTTATTGCTTTAAATTTTTAAAAAAGAATATAGGCACAATAGAGGCATTTTTTTAAAAAAATTGAAAGACTTTTGCAATAAGCAGAACTCATTCAAGGAAAGTCTAACAAATAGGCTTCAGGCAAAAAGAAGTCAATCCCAGAGGGAAAGTCCGAGAGGCAATAAGCAATGATAAAAAGAAAGAGGTTAATATTTAGGCAGGTGGGGCCTCCCTGGTGGCTCAGTGGGTTAAGCAACGCTCTATGAAGCAGACCGCAGCCACTGCAGCACGAGTTCGATCCCTGCTGCCAGCCGCAGGGCGGGACCCACATGGCACAGCAGACCTCTCCTGCTGTGCCCGCTGCTCCCCTCAGCAGTGTACTTCCATTGATCTGCCTGTTCTGCTCCCCGCTCTGTCTCTGGTGGATTCTCTCACCCTCCACACCTCTGGCCTGTACCCCAGTGCTTGTATGCATAAATAAATAAATCTTTAAAAAAAAAATATTTAGGCAGGTATAAGAACTTCAGCTGTATGAAATAATAATGCTGTTTATGGAGTAAAGAAAAAGACAAAATTAAAATACATTACCATGATAAATTGGGGGAGGAGGTTAAATGGAGTTAAATCATTCCTAAATCAAACTCACTGGGAGGTGAATAAATGCATGGATTAATTTGGACTTTCATTAGTTATATATGTATATTGTACCTTCTAAAGAATCATTAAAAAGCTTAAAATGGTTTATAAGATCCACACGAGTAGGGGAGGAAACAGGGAGAAAAAAAACAACACAAAACCACAAGAGGAAAACAAGCAGAACAAAGAACACAAACATAAGATGATAAATAGATAACCAAATTATCCATAATTATGGTAGCTATAAATGGACTACAATTTGGAAAGCACAGTATTGTAAAGAAGACAATGCTACCTAAATTGATCTGTAGGTTCAATGAAATCCAACAAAAACCCCACGGATTGTTATTTACTTAATGGAAATTGGCAAACTGTTTCTAGAATCTACATGGAAAAGTAAAGCACCTAGAACAGACAATCTTGAGAAAAAGCAAAGGTGGAGCACTGAGACTACTAGATAGCAAGACTTAACTCTAAAACACAGTAGTTAAGGAACTGGTTAAGGAAGGGCAACCAAAGAACAGAAAGAGTTCGGAAATAGACCTACATAATGTACAGTCACTTAATTTACCTCATAGGTACCCTGTAATTAGTGGGAAATGGTCTTTTCAATAAATGACCTCAAGCAATTAGATATCTCTGTGGGAGGAAATGAACCATAAGTCCCTTTTCACACCACTTTCTAAAATGAATAGTTTATTAAATTTATAAATTTAATGCAAAAGACAAAACAACAAAGATTCTAGAAATAAATATGTGTCTACTTTCAAAACCTTTGATACACAACAACTTTTTAAACAGAAGACAAAAAGCAATAGCCAAAAAACGTGATTAGGTTCTTAAAAATTAGAATATCAAGTCACAGACTTGGAAAAAAGAGTGCAATACATATATTCGAGAAAGAACTCCTACAAATCAACAAGAAACAGATAACCCAATTTTTAATCAGCAAAAATATTTAAGCAGCCTCTTCATAAAAGATATACAAATTACCAATAATTATATTAAAAGATGCTTAACGTCAGTAGTCATCAAGAAGTACAAATTAAAAGCACAAAGAAATATCACTAGACACCAAAATTATTGAAATTTTTAAAACCGACATTACTAAATGTTGGTGAGGATAAAGAATGATCTAAACTGTTACATATGCAAAGATAAATTAATTCAATCACTTTGGAAAAAAAAATATCAGGCAATATCTATCAAAGCCAAGCATAGGCTTATGCTATTACCCAGAAATTTCATTTTTAGAAAAGTGTATCTTTGCACCAAAGACATCTACAAATTTTTTTATTTAACTTCATATATAATATGCAAGAAGTAGAAACAATCCTAATGCCCAGTAGAAGGAGGCTAGATAAAAACCAATTTGTCTGTTTATACAGTGGAAAACTATAAAAGAATAAAAAAGAATGAACTGAATATATAGAAAACAACATGGATGAATCTGACAGACATAATGTTAAAAGAAGCCAGAGTCAAAACAGTATTAACCTATTAGGATGAAGTTTAAAATCAGGGAAAACTCATCTACAGGGATGCAAGTCAGACAACTATCGCAGTAGTAATCTACTGCAGGCATCCTGGACCCACACGAAACATTTAACCACCTCTGAAGACATTTTTGGTTGTCACAGCTGGAGTGGGGTGAGAGTGTGCGCCTAGCATCTGGTCTGTGGAGTGGAGGGATGCATGTTACAATGTGTAGAACCGCCCCCCCCACACACACACACACCCTAAAGAATTATTCCACACAAAATGTTGATGGTGCCAAAGCTGTAAAGCCCCACCCAGGAGAAGAGGTACTCCCCAGACAGGGATACAAAGGAAGCCTCTGGACTAGTGAAAAGATTTGCGCCCAGATCTGGGTGGTAGTTACCAAGGCGTATATACATATGTGAAAACGTATCTTGTAATTAGTAGTGTACTTTACGTATTTCACTGACACATGCTATATTTTGAAAATGTTTTTTTAAGGCAAATACAATTTGAATTTTTCAAAATGCTTTTTTAAATGCTCCTACTATTTTTTAATAAAAATAGTTACTCTAAACAGTCAAAACAACCTTGAGAAAAAACAAAATTGGAAGACTCACATTTTCTGATTTTGAAGCTTAAACAAAGTTATAATAATCAAAACAGTTTGGTACTGGCGTAAGGACAGACATTATCAGCCATATGGAATAGAGAACCCCAAAATTAACCTCCACATATATAATCACTTGATTTTTGATAAGATGCTAAACCATTCAGTGGGAAAAGGAGATTCTTTCAACAGATCCTGCTGGGAAAACTGGATATCCATAGGTGGAAAAGAATGAAGTTGGACCCCTACCCTACAAAGATACTAAAATTAATGTAAAGACTTATATTTCGGAGTTAAAACTATAAAACTCTTAGAAGAAAACAGGATAAAGGGCCCTCCCTGGTGGCGCAGTGGGTTAGGCAACGCACTGTGAAGCAAACCACAGCCACTGCAGCATGAGTTTGATCCCTGCTGCTGCTAGGGAGGTGACCCATATAGCACAGCAGACCTCTCCTGCCTCACCCACTGCTCCCCTCAGCAGTGTGTTTCAGTTGATCTGGTACAGAACTGGTGAATCTCCTCACCCCCTACACCTCTGGCCTGTACCCCAGTTCTTGTATGCATAAATAAATAAATCTTTAAAAAAAAAAGAAAACAGGATAAAGTCATTTTATTGGTCACAATAACTTTTTTTTTAAAGATTTTATTTATTTATGCATTCAAGAGCTAGGGTACAGCCAGAGTCCAGGGAGGTGAGAGGATTCACCAGAAACAGAGCTGGGAACAGAACAGGCAGACAGACTGAAACACACTGCTGAGGGGAGCAGCGGGCAAGGCAGGAGAGGTCTGCTACGCCATGTGGGTACCCTCCCTGGCTGGTGGCAGGGATCAAACTCGTACTGTAGTGGCTGCAGTTTGCTTCACAGTGCGTAGCTTAACCCACTGCGCCACCAGAGAGGACCCTGGTTGCAATAATTTCTTGATTATGACAGCGAAAGAATAGACAGAAAAAAGTTAGACAAATTGGACTTCAAAATTAAAATCTTGTGCATTAAAAGAGACTATCAGGAGAATAAAAAAGAAGTCATGGAATGGGAAATCATATATTTAATAAGGGCTTAATATCCAGAATACATAAGGAACTCTACAATTTAATAACAACAAAAATAAATTTGAAATGGGTAAATGATTCGAATGAGTATGTCTTCAGAGAAGATATACAATGATCAAAAGCACATGAAAAGATCTTCAACATCATTTCTCACTGAATCACAATAAGATACCACTTCACACCCATTAGGATGGCTATAATAAAAGTGTTTACTAGAAAATGGAAAAGAACAAGTGTGGCAATTCCTCTAGAAGCTAAACATGGAATTGCCATATGATCCAACCATACAATACCACTTCTAGGTATTAGCTAAAAAATTGAAAGCAAGAATTCAAACAGATACTTGTATGTTGATGATTGTAGAAGTATTATTGACAATAGCAAAAAGGAAACGACTTAAGTATCCATCCATGGGCAAATGGATAATATAAAATGTGGTAAATATGTTGGAATATTAGTCAACCATAAAAAGGAAGTATTGATATATGCTACAATATGGATAAGCATTACACTAAGTGAAATAATCAGACACAAAAAAACAAATACTGTGATTCTACTTACAAGAGGTATCGAGAATAGGCAATTCATGGAGACAGAGGGTAGTTTAGAGTTAGCAGGACTGGGAAAACAGGAACAAGAAGTTACTGCTTTATGGTTAGAGCTTTTGTTTGGGGTAATAAAAAAGTTTTGGAAATAGTGTTAACAATTGCACAATACTGGAAGTTTGGCTTTTGCCACTGAATCGTACACTTAAAATTGGTTTACATGGCAAATTTATTTATATATGTATATGTGGCTAGATAGATTCTACCAGAATTTGAAAAAAAATTAATAATGTAATTAATATACTAAAACTCACAGCATTATATACTTTAAGTGGGTAAATTGTATGATATGAGAATTATATCACAATAATAACTGGACATTTACATTCAAAAGAATGAAACAATTTCACACTATAGACAAAAATTCATTCAAAATAAAAGTCCTAAATGTAAAACCTAATTGTAAAACTCTTAGAAAAAAACATAGGCATAAATCTTCATGATCATGGATTAATGAGGTGTTAAATATGAAACCAAAACACAATAAAAGAAAAAAGATAATTTGAATTGCATCAAAATTAAAAAGTGTGTTACAAAGGGCACCATCAAAAAAGTGACTAGACAGCCCACAGGTTCGAAAGAAAATAATAGCAAATTATATCTGATAAGGGACTCAATCTAGAATATATAAAGAACTCTTACAACTCAATAATAAGAAACACATAACAAAGTTTTTTCAAATGGGCAAAGGATTGGAATTGACACTTCTCCAAAGAAGACAAGCAAGTGGCAGATCAGTACATGGATGGAAGTTCAACATCGTTAGCCAGCAGAGGATCACAGGTCAAACTACAACAAGATACCTCTTCACACCCATTAGTATGACTGTAAACAATAAGGCAGGCAATGACACATACTGATGAGGAACCCTCAGACACTGCTGGAGAGGGTGTAGAACGGTTCAGTCACTTTGGAAAACGGTGGGCAGTTCCCCAAATGATTACACACGAGATGACTACATGACCTAGCAATACTATTCCTAGGTATATGTCAGGGAGAAATGACATATCCACACAGGGCGTCCCTGGTGGCGTAGGGGTTAAGTCTCAGTGCTATCACTGCTAGGGCCTGAGTTTGATCCTCAGCCAGGGAGCCGACCCACATGGCCTCTCCTGTCTCCCCCACGGTGCCCCTCAGCAGTGTATTTCAGTAGATGCGCCTGTTCTGCTCCCCACTCTGCCTCTGATGAAACCTTTCAGTCCCTCCCCCTATGTCTGGCCTACTCCCTAGTTCTGCTATGCAATAAATAAATATTTATTTTAAAGATCCACACAAAAATGTCTACATGAATATTCAGAGTAGTACTATGCAAAATAGCTGAAAGATGGAAACAATCCAACCCAACTAATGAGTGGATGAATAAAAAATGATACAGCCACAGAACAGAGCATTATCCGGCCATAGACAGAGATGAAGTGCTGATACACGCTACAACCTTGAATGAACTTTGAAAACACTATGCTAAGGGGCAATCACAAACAACCATTTATTGTGATTCCATTTATATGAAATGTTCCAAAAACACTAAATCTGTAGAGCCAGGAAGTAAGTTAGTGGTTTTCTGAGATCGGAGGACATGGGTTGAGGGTGGTATCTAAGGGGTTTGGAGGTTATTTTTTAGGTGACAAAAATGTTCCAAAGTTGATTGTGGTGAAGACTGCACAACTCTGTATTTTAAAACCACTAAATTGCACATGTTAGGGGCCTCCGTGGTGGCACAAGAGGTTAAGACAGCACTATGAGGCTATCCATGCCACTGCAACATAAGTTCAATTCCTGGCCAGGGAGCTGACCCACATGGTGCAGCAGATCGCTCCTGCCTCACCCACTGCTCCCCTCAGCAGCATATTTCTGTCTATCTATCTGTTCTGCTCCCCACTCTATCTCTGGTGAATCCTCTCACACACACATATACACATACACCCCACACCTCTGGCTGTACCCCAGTTCTTGTATGCGTAATAAGTAAAATCTAAAATATATAAAATTTAAAAAATAAAATAAATTGCACACCTTAATGGGGGATTTCTATGGTATATAAGCTGTATCTTCAATAAAACTTTCTTTTTAAGTTGCAAATAAAATTCTTCTATAGTATCAGCATTGTTAGCAAAAAACAAGTTTGTATGAGAAAATAGATATGATCCATGACAGCAATAACAATTATAAAATATCTAGAAATTAATTTATCAAAACATATCTTTGTGGAGAAATTTTTAATTTTATTAGAAGGTATATCTCCTGGGCCTCCCTGGTGGCGCAGTGGGTTAAGCAACACACTTTGAAGCAAACCGCAGCCACTGCAGCATGAGTTCGATCCCTGCCGCCAGTCAGGGAGGGGACCCAGCAGACCTCTCCTGCCTCACCCGCTGCTCCCCTCAGCAGTGTGTTTCAGTCAGTTTGCCTGCTCTGCTCCCCATTCTGTCTCTGGTGAATCCTCTCACTTCCCTGACTCTGGCCTGTGTCCCAGCTCTTGTATGCATAAATAAATAAATTTAAAAAAAAATAAAAGGTATATCTCCTATAAAGAAATATTTGAATCAATGGATCAGTACATAATATTCCAATAAAAATGGGCCTCTCTGATGGCTCAGTGGGTTAAGCAACACACTGTGAAGCAAACCACAGTCACTGCAACATGAGTTCGATCCTTGGCTGCCGGCCAAGGAGGGGACCCACATGGCACAGCAGACCTCTCCTGCCTTGCCTGCTGCTCCCCTCAGCAGTGTGTTTCAGTCCATCTGCCTGTTCTGCTCCCCACTCTGTCTGGTGAATCCTGTCACTTCCCGCAACTCTGGCCTATACCCCAGCTCTTGTGTGCATAAATAAATCTTTTTTAAAAATTCCAATAAAAATAACCAGCAAGATTTTTGAAAACCTAGACAAGCATATATAAAGTGTATGAGGAAGAAGGAAGGTTTACTAATAGCATCTAGGGCATGATGTCCAGAATAATTTTAAGAACTTTAAAGAGGAATTCTTACTCTATCAGATAGGAATCTATATTTACAAAGTCATGATAATTTTTAAAATCACAATATGATATTGGCACGTGAACAAACAAAAATATTTGGAGTTATAAAAAAAATTGGGAAAATAGTCACACCATCACAAAGTGGCAGGAGATTAATTTACAGAGCTCCTGTATACTACAAGTGACCCCCCAAGCAGGACCCCCAGGTTTCACCCAAGTGGGGACCTTAAACACTCTCTGCTGGTGAGCTCAGCCTAAAGCCTGCCTGCTCCGCTGGTCAAACTTTGACTTTTGGCCTGAAATCAGGAAGAAATATACATTCTGAAAGGAAGATATAGTTAGTGGACAGAATAAAAAATATTATATGGAGATATTAAAGTTAATATTCTCAGAGGAATTAAGTAGCTTGTCCAAGTCACAGAGCAAGCAGAGGCTGAGCGCTAGATCTCTTGCATGAAATGAAATGTGTTGCAGGTTATCCATCGCTTGCTCTTCCCTTCCTTTTCCCCCTCCTCTCTTCCACCTGCCCTACAGGTCTGAATACAGAAGCTTTTCCAAATCAGTGCCCTCTCTGAGGCTGTCACCCTTACTCACCCTCTGGGACATTCTGGAAGGCCGTGGCGTCCTTGTCCAAGACATCACAGGCAGGAAATCCCAATGGGAACTGTCCTACCTCGATGCCAGCCATCTGATTCCAGGACCCCCGATTCTCCTCCAGGAGCCCAGCGGTGTCGTCCTCAGAGTAATCTTGCTGACTGCTCAGCGTCAAGGTGGAGGTGTCACTGAAGATGAGGCTGGAGCCCATACTCAGAGTCTCACTGGAGCCCAAGACCAGCGTCATGCATGAGGGTGGAGAAATGGTGGCGTTGGGTCTGTGGGCGCTGGAGTGCAAGCTGACGCCATCGCTGGAGGCAGGAATCAGGGTCAAGCATGAGGCCTGAGTGACAGTCATGTTCAAATCAGGCTTGGGGTTGCCATTTGAAGCCATGTTGATGGTTTCCTGGGAACTAGTGTTCCAGGTTGTACCAAAGGTGCCTTTAGAAACAGACCCAGAGATGTTACGTGAAACCAAAGCGATGGTCTCCTTCATGTCTGGGATCAGGCTCCCACGAGAACCAGGCGTCTTCAGGTCCACCGTGGAGATGTTCCTCGAGCCCAGGCTGAGCAGCTGATTGGAGCCAGCATCCCGAGAGGAGTTTGAGCCTGGAACCAGGAGCACTGTTGAGCTCGGCCTGGAGATGCAGTGACCTAGAAGCAGGGTTTCTCTTGAACGGGGCCTCGCAGATGGGTTCAATTCAGCCCTGGAGGGATTGGAGTTGCTCTTACCCAATTCAAAAGTTTTGTTTGAAAAGGAATTTAAGGGCTCCTCAGAGCAGACCCCCGAGTTCAAACCAGGGGCCTCTGTAGAGCCAGGACAGAGGTATGAGGCTGGACCTAGGGCCACCTCTGAGTGAGGCCTCGAGATGTGACTCAAATCCAGGCCTCCGGCTTCACTGAAGTGGGAAGCGGAGTTCTGGAGGGAGACTGGAGTCACAGACCTGCTCTCACTAGGTCTGGGGGTGTTATCAGACACCAGGCCAGGGGCCTCCTCTGAGACAGGACTAAGGTCTAGAATGGTAGCCGAGCCAGGACTGGGGGGTGGATTCAAGAGAGGAACAAGGGTCATGTCTGGGTTGGACCCAGAGACAGTAGCAGAGTCAAAACTTGGGGTCCCAGTAGAGTTGAGTCTGGGTGTCATGGCTGAGTCTTCACGGGGGACCAGGCTAGCCCCTGCACTGAGGGCCATGCCCGGCTGGAAGCTCTCTCAATGCCACAGTGCCCGTCTCTCCAACAGCTGAGCGTCGAGCTTTCTGCAGTGCTCCTGAAAGAGAGAGAAGGCAAATTTAGCTGTATCTCACCTGTTAAGACCTTTCCAGGGCTCCCCAACATCTTTGGGATGACCACCCATGTCTTCGTGACCATGCCCAGGCTACCTTTCCAGCCCACCCTACACTGCTTTCCACCTTGCTCTAGTTCCAGCTATATCCCCTGTTGCCCTTCTTTGACCACACCCTCCTCTGAGCTCCTGCGCTTAGCCGGTGCACTTCCCTTGCTTTGAGCCCCCCCGCCTCACCACTGTTCTCTGCCAAGCCCCATTCCTCCAAGTGAAATATTCGCCACACTGTGCACCAATGATTCATTTGCTGAGGCCACTAGAGATGGCCTGAGGCTGGCAAGAGCCCCACATACCTTAGTCCCTAGGGCACCCCCAGCATAACGCCGGGTGCCCACAGGAAGTCCACAAACACTAGACAAATGAGGAAGTTCGCCCTCTGAAGATGAAAAACGGGAAGAAAGAACTCCTTATGGGTTACACTACTTCCAGCAACTGCTAACTTGCTAGGACCACCCGCAAGTGACCATGGAACTGAATCCCCAAAGCTGCCTGCTGCCCTTAATGACTTACGTGTTGTTGTGAGTGAGGCAGGCTTCGTGGAGGAAAACCCAGGGCAATCACGCAACACAGAACCTGCCTCAACCCAACAACGGCTTGCTGGGAGAACTTCCCAACCCCTCACCCTACCCCACCCCACCCTAGGCCACCCTTCCTGCAGGAATCGAAGGGACAGCTCACCTGCATGCATGGTGTTCCTAAGCAGGAGTGGGGCCCTGGGTGGAGACACAAAAGGGGACCAAGTCAGGCTAAGTGTGGCTTTTTCTTTTTTTTTTTTTTTAAAGATTTATTTATTTATGCATACAAGCACTGGGGTACAGGCCAGAGGTGTGGGGGGTGAGAGGATTCACCACAGAGA